>OZ024730.1:3151674-3751674 GCA_964016875.1 Fallopia convolvulus
GGGTTCCACCATTGAAACAAACGCGTTAAAAGCACAAAAATTATAGAGAGAGGAACGAGTCTGCACACCTTTAACAAGAGGGGAAATGATGTTCTCAAGAGGGTGGTCCTTCCTTTGTTGAAAGGTTCTTATATGAGTGAGTTCCTTTTCATGTGTATCATCCTCATTCGATGTTTCTTTTTCATGTGAACTCTCATCTCCAGCTTCTTCATTTGATGTTTCTTCAGAGATTTCTGGCAGGTTTCCTCTTTGTTCCCCTTGAATACTTGATTCTGGCAAGGTATTGTCTTGGGGGACAGCAGAGTTGTTCCCTGAAGAGGGGACCTCGAGTGAGTTGGAGGTGTCTTGTGGTTCTTCTGAGGAAGGAGCCTCGAGGAAGGTTTGATCAGTGAGGGTTGGACCTTCGTCGTTGTTCCCTGGTTGTGGGATATGGCTTGCACTTGGATAGTCTTCATCCCTTTTCCTTGGCTCATCCTCGTCATCATCATCGTCTTCATGTCTGACTAGCTTGAACAGAGTTCCCTTCCCTTGGGTCTCGGTTCCCATCTTTACAGACTTTTCATTGAAGACGACATGAATGCTTTCCTCTATCTTCTTGGTTCTTTTATTGTAGACCCTGTAAGCCTTGCTTTGTGATGAGTATCCCAGGAAGATCCCTTCGTCGCTTCTGGGGTCGAATTTACCAAGATTGTCTTTGCCGTTGTTGTGAACAAAACACGTGCAACCAAATGTTCTCAAGTGTGAGATGTTTGGTTTTCTCCCTTTGATGAGCTCATAGGAAGTCTTGTTGATCAGGGGCCTTGTCATGGATCGATTTAGGATGTATGTAGCTGTGGAGATTGCTTCAGTCCAGAAGTACTCAGGAACTCCACTTTCGATCATCATGGTTCTAGCCATATCCTCCAGAGTTCTGTTCTTTCTCTCGACCACTCCATTTTGCTGAGGAGTGCGAGGAGCCGAAAAGTTGTGAGAGATCCCATTTTGCTCACAGAAGTTTAGGAACTCCGAGTTTTGAAACTCAGTTCCGTGATCAGATCTGATTGCTTTCAGTTTCAGCCCCAAGCTTACTTCTGTTCTTTTGATGAAGGGCTCAAATTCTTCAAACGCTTGTGATTTTGCCTTCAAGAAAACAACCCAAGTGAATCTTGAAAAATCATCAATTAAAACATACATGTACCTTTTTCCACCGTAGCTAGCTGTTCTCATGGGACCACAGAGATCCATGTGAATCAACTCCAGGGACCTGGTTGTGCTTACCACCTTTTTGGGTTTAAAGGAGGTTCTGGTCTGTTTCCCTCGAACACATGCTTCACACATTTTGACTCCTTCGAGATTAATTCGTGGAAGACCAATGACCAGATCCTGTAGATAAAGCTTCAGGATTTGATTTACACCAGCATGTCCTAATCTTCGATGCCAGAGTTTCGTGTCATCTTGGGAACTCGCAAGGCACAACTTCAATGGTGGTTCAAAGTTGGTGTCCACCACATACACATTGTTGTATCTTCTTCCTCTCAGAATTACTTTGTTGGTCTTCTTGTTGATGACGAGACATTCATCTGAGTCGAAAGTGACGATGTTGTTCCCTTGATCACACATCTGGGAGACACTCAGCAGATTGTATCCCAGATCCTTTACCAGATTTACGTTGCTGACTTTGATGGATTTGTTGAGCAACACTTCTCCTTTTCCAATAACTTCTCCTTTGTTCTTGTTGCCAAATGAGACGTGGCCTCCTTCGGCATGAGTGTGGAGTGAGATGAGGATATCCTTGTTTCCTGTCATATGGTTCGAGCATCCACTATCTATGAACCATGTACTGTTCCCTCTCACAGCCACCTACAAGGAAGAGTTAGTGTTTTGAGACCCAAGCAAGATGACTCTTGCCAGGTCCCTTGCAAGGGAAAACATTTTCATTCAAGACAGTCAGAAATGTTGATGTCTTTGGAATTTTGAGAGTTGGAGTTCCTTTGGTGATGAGCATGATGTTTTTGTCTGTTTGGGAACTCATGGCTTCTAGGGGTTTGGGCTCTCTTCTTGGGACATGCATCCTTGTAGTGCCCATGAGCACCACAGTGCCAACATGTCTTGTAGTATTCTCCCAGGTAGTATTTTGGGTGTGGTCTCTGGATACGGTTCCTATCTATGGTTTCTTTGTTGTACACTCGAGACCCATTTCCCTTAGCAATTTTGACATAGATTCTATGTCCAGAGTTCCCAGTATAGTAGTCTTTCTCACCATTGTTTCCACTCTCTAGGACCCTGATTTTCTCCTCGAGATGAGCATTTTTCTGTTTCTCGCACTGGAGTTCTAAGGCCCTACACTCATGGATCTCATGTTCGCTCAGGGGTGACTTTCTGTTCTTGGAGCACTCACCTTTGTATCATATGCCATGTCTGGCTGGGACAAACTTAATTTGGGAACTAGAGGCTTCAGGATGTTCGGGAGTCTTACTCAGGTTTTGCAGGAGGGTGTTCTCATCTTTCTCTAAAGTTTTGATTTCTCTTTCTAGATCTACGATGTGAGACACATGGGACTTGAGTTTTTCTATAAGGGATGTGCAGTTGGGACAGGGCTCAAGACCAACTAATTGAGAATTTATGTGTTCCTGTTTTTCCAACTTGTTTTGCAGTTTTATGTTATCTTTAACAAGACTTGAAAGAATTTTCAACAATTCAGGTTTTTCATAATTACTCAAGGAATCAAGAACAGTTTCAGTGGTTACCTCACTGGGTTGTTCCCCAGTGGTTTCTCCTATGGCCATGCCACACATGTCTGGGAGTGCCCATGCTTCAGGATCTTCGTCTTCATCATCGCTCCAAGTAGCGATGTAGGCCTTTTTTCCTTGCTTTCTGCCTTCAGTTCCTTGTGGACATTCCTTCGCAAAATGTCCTTTCCTGTTGCATTTGTAGCAAGTCACTTCTGAGAGATCCTTCTCTATGGGCTTTCTTTGGGAGCTCTGTCCCTTTCCCCAGTTCCCACTGTTCCGTTGAGACTTTCCTTTGTAGAAATTTCGAAGAGCTCTTGTCACAAGGACTAGCTCTTCATCCTCTTCTTCTTCGGAGTCTTCATGTTGTTCTTGGGTTGATTTGAGCATTTTTTCGATCTTGAGTGCGATCCCTCGATGAGCTCGACTTTGTTCCTTATCATCGATCTTCCTCTTCTCATGTCCCACTAACTTTCCAAATACTTGATGGAGCATAAGCGTTCGATTTTCTGGGTTTTCCTTGAACATCGTTCTTTCATTTGCCCATTCTCCAGTCAATCCATTGAAGAGCTGTTGGACCTTCATTTTGTGGGTGATTTCTTCTTTTGTGATCCCCAATCCTTCCATCTTAGTGCAAAGTCCTTCAAACCGGGATTGGTAGCTATCGGCGGACTCTCCCATCTCCATTTGGAAGTTGTAGAACTCCCTCTTTGCGTTCATTTGAAGATCTTCTCTGAGATCTGAGTTCCCAACGTGCATTTGTTGGATGGCTTCCCACATTTCCTTGGCTGTGTCAAGGTTGGCAACCCTGTCACAATCTTGTACGCACATGGACCTTTTTAGATACTGTTTTGCTTTGTAGTTTGCCTCCATGCACTTGTACTCGTTGGGACCCCACTCTGAGAGATCGTTGACAATAGCTGGATCGATTTCGAAGTTCCCCCTTTCGATGACGCACCAGGCTTGGTAGTCTTGGCCACGCATCCAATCTTTCATGTCGCGTTGCCAGCTTTCAAATCTTCCTGTTATAAGCCTTGGCGGCTTGCTGGTATTGTTCCCCACCTGAGTAAGTTCCTGAGCCATTTTGGCACCTGCGATGCTAACACAAATCTAGAGCGCTGACTCTGATACCAATTGATGGATCGTAATCGGTTAGCAGTGAGCTTGGGAATTGGCAATTAAGCTGTTCCCAAGGCAGCGGAAGTAAATAATCGCAAGTAATAAAAACAGTGAAAGACACAGTTCCTTTATAGAGGAACCCCACTACAACCAACTAGTTGTATGGGTAAACCTCTACCTCCGCTTGGAGGATTTTGAATGACTTACTTATATTGATTGCTTTGTTCCTTAGTTACACAGCCGGATTTACACTTCTCTGTTCCTACAAGTTCTTCCTAACTCTAGCAACACTAGTAAATCCTCTCAACTGAGTTCCTAAGCTCACAACAGCAAAACACAAGTAACTCAAACCTTACGTTGACTTCTCAGTTCCCTTGCTCTAGGGAACTTCAGCTTCACCGTCGTCGAGATCACACACTCGCCGGCGGGGACTTCTCTTCCTTTTCTTTCTTTTCTCTGATGTGGGTGTTTTTAAAGTTCTGGGAGAAGTACTCAGACCGAGTACTATTCATTTGGCTTTATAGTCCATTTGTCTTGGGCAGTCGCATCTTTCGTTTGTGTCCAAAATGCCTTTTGCTTGATGCCCAAGTTGTACTTTCTTCACATGTGACTTTGGTTTGAACTAGGTCAACTTCTTGAATCAATCGGACCGTTGGATGAAGCGTGACAGTCTGATCCTCAGACTGTTCCCTCTGGCTGTCTGAGACAGAATCCCGCGATCTGCGCTGAACGGTCGTTGTCTTCACATGTGAGTTCCCATTTCATGGGAACTGACTTCTTCAGAGTTCCCTTGATGGAAACTCTTCATCGTTGTAAGCTTGTGTTTTCTTGTTTGTTTCTGGGAGTTCCCACTTCATGGGAACTTTCCTCTTCAGAGTTCCCTTGATGGAAACTCTTCATTGTGGCTAGTAGTGGCTTTGTCATTCATAGGAGTTCTTGGCTGTACCTGTGTTCCTTAGAAATACTTGAACAAACCACATTAGTTCCCTATGGTATTTGTCATTATCAAAACTTAAAGAGAAGTGAATCGTTGATCCGTTGCTTAGAACCAGAGGTCCCAACAACGTCCCAACAAATTTAATATGGAGTATTTGTAATCGTTTATAACTTTTTTTTGGTAGAAACCGTTTACATACAACTTTTTAATCCTTATCTTAAATAGTTAATGCAATAATTAAAGCCCACATTATCATGAAAGATAAAAGGTGAATTGCAATTGATTCAATATAATTTAATATTTTTAACCGTTTTTGAAATAAATATTTTACAACCTATTGAATAGGATATTATGAAATATTGAAGTTTTAGTAACCGTTAATATGAATTCATTAAAATAGATGGTGTTTCATGTATAAATATCAAATGTAGTGTTTGCCAACCAAGAAAAATGGCATTTTTAACAAAGGTCAAATTCCAAACATGTCTACCATTTTTTTACAAGGTTTGCTTCTATATATTATCCTTTTTTTTTTGTGTGTGTGTTATATTTTGATCTTTTTATTCGTATAACATATTATCAATTAGTGCATTTCTTAATTCTACCATTTTTTAAATTGATATAGGTGTTTCAGACCTCCTTTACTATCTATAAGAGGATCTCTAATTCTTAACAAGAAGGTGACACAAGAAAAAAGATGTATTTGATTGTACGTAGTTTCAGACCTCCTTTAATATACGAGAAAGTTTTACAACGAACTCGATGAAACACAAGGAGAAAGATGTATTTGGTTGTACGTAGTTTTGGATCTCTATAGAAAAAATTATTCCAAAAACTATTTTCATGAGTTGTACGGTAGAATATTTTGTACCACGCATCTTATTATATTGATTTACCTTTTCTACTCACTATGCCGCCGCCGCCGCCGCAAGACTCCACCGTCTCCTCCATGTCTCCGACCACAAAGACCACAAATCCGGTTAGTATCAAAATCCAATTGAAGAAAAACACCGGAATCACTTCGCCCTTGACAAAATCTCAACAGTTATCACCGATCAAAGTCGGCGCGCTCTCCGGTTCTCGGAGGTTTATCTGGATCGTTTATCTTTTACTGATCGTCGGTGACCTCTTCCGTTTTTGTCTGCCCCTGGGCGTGCAATCGGGACATAGATCGTCACCTTTGAAGGCCCCTTTGTACCCGTCTATGGAAAGGGCTCTAAAACGAATCAGCGATCTCGTCAACTCCCGCACAACCAACGCATCTGTCTACTCGGAAACGGTCCTATGTTGGCCGCCCTTCTCCAACTGTTGGCGACACACTGGCTCGCTGTGGCTTGCTGCCTTGCCCAGGTTACGGCTTCCCGACAGAATTTGTCTTGCCGGGGGTTTCTTCGATTTCAATAAAGGTCGACTTCAAAATGCTCAAGCCGCCCAAAGGCTCGCAGATGGAGTCACTAAATCTGCTCGTTTATTAGCCCTTTTGGTCACCCCGATTTTCGCTGAGCAAGTCGCTCATGGTGGCAAAGTTCCCTGGTGGAGCCGACGGTACATCTGGGCAGTGGTGTTATGGTTTAGATGTGGTCGATGGCTTGTCGGGATGGGGGTTGTCTCTCGGCGTTGGTGGTGGTGTTGTGTGGTCAGGGCGGTCCCGACTGGCGCGTGCCATCTCCTTGGTGCCGATTGGCGCCTTTCTTGCCTACACTCCAATCCCTTGAATGTCTTCTCCAATCGGGTACTATCTTTCTGTGTCCCTACTCTTGTAAATCTTTCCAAAGTGCTCCTCGGTTGGCCGGATAGTTTCTGCTGCATACTCTGTTTTTTTACCCTCTTTTCTTATGTGAACAACCCACTTAAACTAGTGCTTTTTACGAAAGCAAATTTTAATCTTGCTACTAATTCAATCCCTAATCTAATTAATGCTTCTGAACTCATTTGGGGTATTGAACAACCCATTTCAAGTATTGTGTTTGTTGCTGTTGTCTTGTTTTATAAAAGTAAACCCTCCCATTTGTTATGTAATCCTATAAATCAACCAAAAGCTCAATATACTCCAACCGCTGTCTTGATTCTATACACCGCTATGTGTTGTTTGGATCAAACAAACTGCAGGAGATAAAAAACTCCATACCATTTGTATCAAATGAATACTGGCGCCTATATCTTTCTAATATCCCTACTTTATGATCTCTTGTTGTTTGTGATGTTGCAGGTCGGTGCGAATGCATCCAATGGATCTGTAACAACAATTTTTGTGGATGCCAACCTCTTGGAACAATCCGCTCAAACAAGACCTCCGAGAATTAAAACTCGATCTCCTATGCTTTCGATCCACCAATATGATTGTAACCTAAATATTAAAGCTAGTAACTTAAATAGAAACATCTTCAACCCGGTGTGGTTGCGTTCTCTGGGTGATCACCCAAAACCCCATAAGAACTCGGTGTGGTCGTATACATTGTACAACTATGCCCGAAAATGTCTTATAAACCAAACTTGCGGCAAAACCGCTGTGTGCACCATTAACGCACAACGTGGACAACAGACGATGGCCCATCACCGGGCTATTTTCGGTTCAACCACAATCATTCCATTGAAAAGAAATATTAATCAAATAATGGAATTTAAACCCGGGAATGTGAATGCTCACTGGGGTGAATACAGTAGAACCCAATTCCAAAGTTTTAGTCATATAAACTATGGAAGATGGATAAATGGTGACATGCAAATTGCCAAAACTTCTACATGGAGAAAAAACTATACTAAATGCACTACTAAAATTACTAAACTATTCTTATGGAAGAAAATAGACTTTCTAATGGCCAAAAGCCACAAACAAGCAAGTATTTTATGAAGCTTTGCATGTGGAACTATAGGGGTATCAAACGAAAATTATTCTGGACCAAGGTTAACTCGTTGTGCCGGCTTGAGAACATAAATCTTATCGCCTTGGTCGAAACAAAAGCCAAAGAACCACCGAATTGCACTGGATGGCAAAAGGCCGGTTTTGATACCTTGGAATTTTTACCGGCTACCGGCCTCTCTGGCGGTTTATGCATCCTTTGGAAGGGACACCAACTATCTAGTGAAACACTACAAACTATCCACGTGGACGACCGATTTATCGGAATCCATTACTGTAACTTGGAAACCTCCAACGAAATGATCATAATTTTTGCATATGCACCCCCACAGGCACAAGAAAAGGAACAATTTTGGAACAAACTTAGTGATTTCATTAAAACACGGGACCTCCCATGCATCCTCATGGGCGATCTTAACGAAATCCAACACCCAGACGAGAAAATGGGAGGGGCTCACCCTAACCCAACTCGTTACGAACGACTCATCAAATTCAAAAATGAATGTGATGTTTGTGACATCCCCACCACGGGGAATAAATTCACGTGGAGAAAATCAAAAAACCTAGAGAACACAACCCTAGAGAAACTGGACCGAACCCTTGTTAGTGATCAAATATTACAATGGTACCCCTCTATAGTGACCAAAAACCACGCCTTTTCCTCTTCGGATCATTGCCCAATCACGTGCAATCTTCTGACTAGCAACCAATTCAAACCCCAACCCTTCAAATTTGAGATGATGTGGACCGAGAGAGAAGATTTCCAAAACATCATCAAACAAGCATGGCGATTAAATGCTGGCGGATCCCATATGTTTAACATAACAAAAAAAATACAACTCCTCAAAAGAAATGCAAAAACATGGAGTAAACAAACATTCGGAAACATCTTCGAACAAATTAAAACACTTGATGAAGAACTAATCACTATCCAAAAGGAAATTATTGAAAACAAGAACACTCAACTAACGCAAAAACTAGAGAGGTTGACCAATAAACGGTCTTGTCTCATTCAATTCCAACATTCCTACTGGAAACAAAGGGCCAAAAACACTCATATCAAACTAAATGACAAAAATACCAAATACTTCCACCGTATTGCAACTGGAAGAAGAAACCGGACTAACATCAAAGAAATTCGAACATCTAATGGTACACCTATCTCCGGACTAGAGAATATTAGGACGGAAATTAAACGCGACTTCCAAAATTGGTTCAGAGCTACCGAAATTAACCATGGGAAACTCTGGGACATGACCCAAACAATACAACGTGAAATAACGGATGCGGAGAGCGCTGAACTAACTAAACCAGTCTCAAATGCAGAAGTGAAGAAGGCAATGTTCGACATTGGGGACGACAAATCCCCAGGGCTAGATGGCATGTCGGCGTGCTTCTATAAAAAATATTGGCACATTGTCGGGCTAGACATTACAAAGGCTGTGAAAAGCTTCTTCCGTTCCGGAAGAATCTTAAAACAAATTAACCATACTTTCATTAGACTGATACCCAAATGTGAAAACCCCAATTCAACGAACCACTATAGACCCATAAGTCTATGTAATACAATGTATAAAGTTATATCAAAGATTCTCACCAATCGCCTTAAAACAGTTATGGCAAAAGTAATTCACCCAATGCAGGGCGCCTTTATTCAAAACCGTAGTATCCACGATAACAACCTTATTGCCCATGAGATTTTCCACTCCTTCCGCAACAAAAAAGGCAAAGAGGGGTGGATCGCCGTCAAATTGGATATGGAAAAGGCATATGACCGAATTAGCTGGGAATTCCTAGCATTCATACTTAACAAATTTGGATTCCACGAGAAATTCGTGGGATGGATCCGAGAATGCGTGGAAATCGTATCTTTCTCAGTGCTGGTCAACAATGGACCAACTGAACAATTCTTTCCCCAAAAAGGACTCCGACAAGGGGACCCGTTATCTCCCTACCTTTTCATACTGGCTGCAGAGTTACTCACACGACAACTTCACCTCTCAAGCATAAACCCGGGCAGTGGGATTGGTATTCAAATCTCACGGAATGGAACTAAAATTCCATTCCTCACCTTCGCTGATGATATTATCATCTTTGCCAAAGCGAAGAACCAAGCTTGCAACAACATCATAAACATAATTGACAGCTACTGCCAGAATTCCGGCCAAAAAGTTAACTTTCATAAATCGGCATTTCAGGCCACCAAAAATACGAACAATACCACAATTGAACAAATCAAATAAATCCTCCAGATCACAAACACAACTTCTCTGGACAAATACTTAGGATGCCCAATCATAAATGGCAGAGTCACCCAAAACACATTCAAGCCTCTTACCCTCCGAACTATCCAAATCGAAAGCTAATTCGCTTTCCCAAGAGGGCCGAAAAACCCTGATAAAATCTAATCTATCGGCTCAACCAAACTATCTTATGCAATCCTTCCTACTCCCAAAATCCACACTAAAAGAACTGGACCAAATCAACAAAACGTTCTTTTGGAACAAAGAGAGGAACCATAAACCTCTGATCAGTTGGAACTCAATCTGCCAACCACCTGACCGTGGTGGACTGGGAATCGCCAAGGCAGAAGAAATGAATCAAGCTTTACAAATGAAGCTTCTATGGAAAATCCTTGCGGAACCAAATAACCCATGGGTCAAAATCATCACGGAAAAATATCTAAAATCCGATGGACTGGTCAACTACCAGAAAAAACGGAACACTTCTTGGCAATGGTCCAAACTGATCTAAAAGACCTATTCTTGAAAGGCCTCATTTGGCAGGTCGGAGATGGTAAAACCATCCGATTTTGGAAAGACAACTGGACGGGTATTGGTTGCCTAAAACCGAAAGCAAATATTAATAATTACACGAACTGGGAAGCGAAAGTCGCTGAATTCCTTAAGGATGACAATACGTGGGACCAAAATAGGCTCCAACAAGTGCTTAACCCGGAAGACCTCCATAGTGTCATGCAGATCACCACCACAACTAACAAAATATCTGACAGAATGTACTGGCAACCAAGCAAGAATGGGTGGTACTCTACCCATTCTACCATGCAGTGGATCCATAACAATAAAGGAGAACCACAAACCAACCTAAAATGGATTAATAAACTTAATATCCCCCCTAAAATGAGAAATTTCATATGGAAAGTAGCCCGAAATGGGCTCCCTACTAAAAGCCGCCTGGCGGCAAACCATATTCCGGTTGTCCAAGGCTGTATTGCATGCGATTGCACCTACGAGGACGCAAACCACATCCTTCTATCTTGCAACCGTACCAAAAATACCCTAAAGGCGATAAACCCTAAACTTGAGATGATCATTAACCAGATTAACCCAATCAATAAAACATCATGTCAAATATTAGAGGAAATCATGAATAGAGCATCCAAGGCTGATTTCAAGGTATTGATTTGTTGTTGGTGGAGTATTTGGTACTTCCGCAACAAAGCAGTATTCGAACCTCAATCTCCAACTATTGCAGACACAAAGGACAATCTATGCGACTTTATCCGTCACCAAAGAAAAGAGTGGAATAACGCCCACAATAAAGTAAACATGAAACCAACAAATGATGGGCATCAGACCCGTTGCAGACGATCCTGTGCCAAATGGAGAAAACCTCCAACAAATTTTATTAAACTCAACTTTGATGGGGCAGTCAATGCTGACGGGGTGGCTTCGTTTGGCTTCATTCTCAGGGACCCCAAGGGCGAGCCCATCCATTTTGAGGGAGGACTAGTCGGTCGACAGTCTGTTCTAAAATCCGAGACCATCGCCTTACGACACGGAATCATCGCAGCCACTCGGCGTGGCATTTCCCACATCCAGATCGAAGGCCACAATCTGCAGCTGGTCAAGGCTGTTCTAGATGACTGGCGATGTCCGTGGGAGATCGAGATGTTACGTGCGGATATTCACTGCCTACTTGCCCGTTTCCGGAGCTGGAGCATTGCCCACGTCGTTCGGGAGTGTAACGCAGTGGCGGACTTCATTGATGTCTCGTTTCGTCATGTTTCATCTGTTCCACTTTCAGTTGACTCGGTTCTTTAGAATCTCATCCATTTGGATGCTCTAGGGTGATCGCTAGCCTGTTAGCGGCCCCTAATCTCTTTCCTTATAAAAAAAATAATAATTTACTTTTGACTTTGATAGGGATCGAAAAACAAGCTTCAATTTTAAATCTTAATTCAAGTCATCGTTGTGAAGTTGCCTAGACTACACTTCTCTAGATTTGTCAAAACAAAAAAACACTTCTCTAGATTTGTCAAAACAAAAAATTCACCACTGACAAATATTTAACGTGATCTATTAACGTTTTCATCCATCATTGCTAAATGTTATACAGTAATATGAATTTTATAATATTAATAGAGAAATATAAGAAAAAAAAAGCAAATCGTTTGTAAAATATTATATATATTGTTTGTGTGTGAAATATATCTACTTAACATACAAGGAGAGATTTTAGAAAATAAATATTGCGCCTTCGATAATATGAACATTATTTCTACTTTTATTTTTATTATGAATCTTAGAATTTCATAAACATTAGTAATTTTTTATTTACTTTATTTTCTTACCAAATAATTACCATAATCATTAACTTGATAAATTAAAATGTTAAATTATATCTAAAATTAACACGTGCCTAGCACGGGCATAACATCTAGTATTAAATAATGAAAGCTTAAACTGAGGATTGTAGGGCTTTACCCAAGCATAAGCATGGGAGCCCTTCCAGAAATTCTCGACGGCCCAGGACAAGCCAAGGCCGAAGAGGGGGTTTGGAAATAGTTTTCAACCAGCAATTGACGCGCCTCGGTTATTACCTCACTAGCTGCGTCATTGCCCCAAGCGCAAAGATACTTTCTTCAGTTTTTGAGCTTCTTTTTTATACTCTGTCCGCTTCTCTCTCCGTCTCCTATTCTTCGATGTGGGACTGGATGCCTCCCCGCTTTTCTGCGTATCTCTCCTCTCTCCGATGTGGGATGGGAAATATTTCTAGGTTTTCTGGCTTGTACGAACTTAGCAATTAGCAACAGCAAAATTGCCTCTTCTCTTTTGTTTAACAACTCTTATGAGTGTTTTAATTGATAAATTCTTCGTGATTTTCTGTACAATTTCTTGCCCGTTTAAATCTAAATGGTGTAAGAAAAAGGATCTACAGCCCAGAAAAAAAATCAGTTTGACAGCAATAAGAATCAGAACATGCTTCTCGGCTTCTCCCACTTTCACAATTACCACATATTATGATGAAGATCGATTAACATTTTTCATAATGAAACGAGAAAGGTCGATTCGATCAATCATCAAATGCGACGGATGAAAATGAAATTTTATGTACAGACAACAAATTAAGTTTACTGAACCTATTCTTATTCAGATCCACACACATGGGCTTTTTTTTACTGTTTGGCCCAATAAATTTGCAAACTAGGATCGTACAAGTTTTAGCCCAATAAACAAAGCCGGTTTACAGGTCGAGCCCAAAAATTGCAATAGAAAAAAAATCATGTAAAAAAGAGTGTGGCTGCTGGGATTCGAGCCCAGGTCTCCACGGCCACAACGTGGAATTCTAACCACTAAACTACAGCCACTTTAATGTTTGTTTAGGGCATGTTTATGGATTATATCTACTTTAACAAAAAAATTTGTTACATCAATGTCAGGAAAGTTTTTAAATGATCACCATCATCAAGTAGAGTACAAACTATACGTGAGAAAAAAAGATTTTGAAGATCTTGCTATCGTATGAGTATTCGCTATCAAATAAAACAAAATAAAAATTGGGAATCAAAATTATGAGGATATCATGAACATCGAAAATTTCATGACAAGATCAAAGATAGATTCACAAGGTCATAAAAATGAATGATGAAATAGCGATAAATAAATTACAGACACATATCAAAATTAGACGATAACAAATGAGCATTAAATGTTGATATTTCGAATAAAGGAACTCCAATGGAGATATAACTCTTTGGATTTATTATCTACAAGTCTACAACCGCAAGACTGAACATGTCACACTTGATAATGGCAAAATCAGTAGCCCCCACTGAGATTTTAAGAAAAATAATTTTTTTTAATTATACCAAAAATCCAATTTTTTAGGTTAAACGCACGCCCATCTCTGTAGTATTTTGTACGCGGTGAACGATTGAAATCCTGAATTTAGGAGTGCCTGACGCTCCTCCATAACTCCGATCCTCATATTTGTGTTAGCCCTAATTTCATATTTAATGAATTTTTTCTATGGATTGGTAGTTTGATGAATTGTGTGTACTGAATTTCAAATTTGTGGTAGCCCCCATTTCATATTTGATAAATTTGTGTTAGCCCCAATTTCAGATTTTAGGTATTTGTGTTTGTTTGTTGAGTTGATGAATGTGTGTTGAATTTATCAAATCTGTCTACTACTGATGTTGAGGTTGGATCTGATGATTTCTTTGCTGATCTAGGGTTAAATAGAAATATATTTAACTATGATTTGAAGGATAGAGAAAGGGTTAGACGAGCTTATTAATTTGTAAAGGGACCTTGTCAACCTAAACTTATGATTTTCCTACGACTTTATTTGAATAAGGCGCTAAGTTTATATATTTAGCCCCCACTGACTCCGAATCCTGGCTACGCCCCTGATTATAGTTGATGCCCTTAACCTTAAAAAGGGGTATAAAAACTTATAAGAATCGATATCTCTTTTTTAAGATTGAAGATGGTACCTTAGTCACATGGATGTCATCAATGAAACATAGTGTCCCTAGAAGATTGTGTGAAAGTCCGTGGGCTAATACTGACAGAAGAGGTGTCCATCTCGTGCGCGCATATGCGTTATGAGCCTAACATATAAATTTACGGGGTTCCATCATAAAACCAATTGGCAATAAAAGGAGCAACCCAAGAGTATTATATATTAGGTAAGTGTATGTCCCAACTTTATATGTGAGAAGAGTAATATATTCCAACAGATTGAAATGTTTTTCACATACATATTCCTTAACATTAAACAATAAAATTAGGGTCATGTTAAATGTAATGCACCTAAAATAATAAATCAACACAAAAGTAGTTTAATTTTCTAAGAGATTCCTAATATAATTTTTTTGTTTAAACGCTAATTTATTTATTTTTTCACCCTTACATTTTTAAAGTTTTACCAATTTGCCCATCTTCTTCCTCATTTGGGAGAAAACTGTGTTGCCCAACAGTAGAGACCATCATTGCCACACTACCCGCACCTCCGACGCCGACCGACCTCTCTCGGTCGTCGTCACCTTTGCATCGATGCTTTCGTGTCGTCGCTATTTGTTCCAAATCTCATCTTCTTTGCACGATTTTGCCTCCAAATGGCCAACCTCGCTCTCGCACCACCGCCCTTGAGCCACATCGTGTACTCTATTGACGGATTTGTTGTTGTCGACCTTTGATTTGCCTTGTTGTTTGTCTCTCAAATCAATGTTGCTAGTCTCACTTGGCACAAATTTCAGTTAAACAAGGACATGTATAATCTTTCAAGGTCGAAAAAAATTCATCAATTTAAATAAATTTTCAATTTCACATATAAAATCTGTTTGCGAGATGTCAATCCAATCTTCAATAACACCGGTTGCATATCTCACCAGTTGAATGTCTCGCCTGTTGAAGGGAAAAAGAAAGAAGAAGTCTAGGGTTTTTTTTAGATAAAGGACTCTTTAATAAATTAAGTCAATTTTATGTTTTATTATTATTTTTAGTGTTATGTTTAGTAGTTATGTAAAATTAACGCGAACCTCGACCAAAAAAAAAATTAACGCGAACTCTTCCCTAATTTTAGAGAATTGCTCGTGGCTAACTTTATTACAAAAATTGACCACCAATCAATTTTTTCTACACCTTGCAACTAACTCAAATTCCACCAATCTCGCATAAAAAAAATCCACCAATCTTATTTGTAAGAATTAAAAATAGTATAGGGTAGCTAGTCTTACAATGAGAAACCTCCTGATTTATTTCCTTATATAAAGAAATTGAAATTGTTGATTTAACATTCGTTTTTGTGTTATTGAAATATTGGAAATTTAGCATTCCAATTTGTAAATCTACTCGACTTCGACAGAATTCAAAAAACTCTAATATGTACGTTAGAACCCTTAAAACAGAAAGTAAAGCAAGAAAGTAAAGCACATGAATACACAAAGTTGGTAACCCGGTTCGGATTCAAATCCTAGATCCGGGAGTCTCAGATCAGATAGACCAACCCAAACATCCACTAAGTTTTCACAAAGAGTTTCAAGAACGGCTACAAATCCAAAAGCAAGCAAACAACGAAAACAATAAGGACCAAAAGGAAAGGAGAAGGAAATCCAGAGACGGGTTTTAACCCCCAATCAGGCTGGCGAAGCTTGAGATGAAGCTTCGCTATCTTCGTCGCTACGGATCTCGTCGAGATTGGCTCACCGTCGTCTTCCTCTGGCAAGAGCCATCGCCTTGAAACGTCGCGTTTTCATTAACTCGGAAGTCCAACGCCTCTCATCATGGGCCAGATACAAATATTGGGCCATCTAGATGGAATATAAGATAAGACCCAGCCCAATCAATCTAGCTACCTCCAAATCGGTATTATAACCCGGGGAAGCCACTAAACCCATTTAGCCCGGTTTTGCCGATATTTCCAAGTGAACCCGGTTTCATTGTTACACTTATGTCATAGTGAGCTATAGGAGTATATGTTTATAAAAAAACATAACACAATTTTATCCTTGTTTTTAACCGTTGTTGTTGTGTTGTAGATAGGACACCATGTACAACAATTCCATTTTTTTTTCAATTGAATAATGTGCAAGAGCTCATTGCATGCAGAATTACAGAGCAATATGTCATATTATTAATAAAAAGAAATCCATGCTCGAATGTTTGTAAAAAGATGGGAAACTACATAAAATTCATAGCAGTATTAGCAGAAAATTAATTAAAAACATAACTCAAAAACTGAATAAAAAATGTGAAATAGAAAATGTCTAAAATGCAGATGTTGCAGGCTGTATCATATAGAAAAAGGGGGAAGGAATTCGATTCGATCGAGAGCATGGTTCCTGAAAATGAGCTCAAATTTTCAATTGATGAAAGGCTGTGTGTTCTGAGTCTGAGGATTTTGTCATCTTCTCAAACTGTACACACTTTACACCTCCTTTCCAGGGCTTCATTCTCTTAAACAATTCTGCAATATGCTCATCAAATCTTACTTTTTCATGTTTGATTCTTATGGTTTACAATACTTATTATGTTTTTGTACGTACAAAATTATAATATTATTAATTAGTTAGTAGTCAGAATCTAATTTAGGTGCAGCCGTGCAGGTAATTTAGTTAATTAATAACTGAATTAATTGACCCTAAATTAGATGGGCTTATATTATAAGTACATCTATCAAGTCGAGAAGGTACGAGAGCAGAAATTAATGGTAGTAGAGATGCGTATGTTGAGATGGATGTGCGGGCACTCGAGATTAGACACGATTAGAAACGAGGTGATTAGGAACAAGGTCGGAGTGATTAGTATAAGACAGAAGCTGAGAGAATCGAGATTGCGTTGGTTAGGGCGCATATAGAGGAGACCACCAGAGGCCCCAATACGTAGATGTGAGGAGTTGGCTTTCCACGATTTTCGCCGAGGCAGAGGTAGACTGAAGAAGAGCTGGAAGGAAGTCATAAAACAAGATCTCACCTTACTAGATATTTCAGTGGACCTGACAAACTGTAAGGATCTTTGGATGAAGAAGATTACGGTGGAGGAGCGGTAGCTGGTTTAGTCGGCAAGGAAGGGCCCTCATCCCGCGTCTCTGCGTTCTATCTCTCTTGTCGATAGTTTCAATTGGACAAAGTTTGCAATCTTAAATTTGATTTTAGTACATATGTTTCTCTTGTCCATAGTTTCATTTGATATATAATAAGCTCTAATCCGACACTCAAGTAAAAAGTTATGAATATTTGAAGATTAATTGGATGTAAATAAGCCGTTTTCACATGTTATTTATTTAGTTGGAATGCTTCTATCTTTTGTCAAACTCCATATCTTCATTATATTGTTTAACCCAAGAGTTTCTAAACATTGGCTAAAAATGCTTGTATTAAGTGCTTATTCTAGTTATGGTTTCTTGGAATGTTTTTTGATGTGTTTTTTTCAAAGTTGGAAAAAATTGGCTAAAAATTTTCGTCCCTCCAAGGAAAAATTTCTCGTTCCACCACTATCTAATCGATTTGAAATTACTGTCTATGTTAACTCGTACTATTTCACGCTCAAATTATTTACAAATTAATTATACATCGAAAAATGTGAAATATTGCCACGACTAATAAACAATTCAAGGATATTTTTCAAGACTTCGGAGATATGTTCTCTCAAAAATAGACTTTATAATTAATTAATATGGTGGTGTATTTGGCATCGAAGAAATACTTTTATTTTCAAAAATTATTAAAAGATGTCAAAAAAATTTCAGAAGAATATAGTAAACAACAAATCCAAAACTGGGGCAAGACAAAGTTAGAATGGAGCACACTTCACTCAGAATATGTTAAAATTAGCCATGTGATTTTATAATTCGAGTTCACTACACCAGATGCCCTAATAAGAAAGATCGAGTGTTTCACCTCCAGCGATTTCTGCATGGCAAGGGGCTGACCAAAAAGAGTTAGAAAGAAGTCATAAAACAAGACCTCACCCATTTGGCGGTTTCAACAGATCTGGCCTTGTGCATGGATCAATGGTGAGAGAAGATTGCGGTGGTAGAGGGGTAGCGGAGAAGACCCGAAGGGAGTGCTTTCTCTTTCAGTGTTTTGCTCGTTTTCTTTCCCTTATTTTGCACTTTTTCGGGCGCTCTTTTGCTTTTTGACTTTTTTGGCTACTTTACTATTGTGTTTTTAAAGAATATTGTGGCATGAAAACCCGGATTGTTATTAACGTAAAAACGAGTTTATATACAAGCTCTATGCTAACCCTAATTACTAAACAAGGCAACAAGGATATTACATATATTACATAAAAGGGAAACTAATATTATACAAATATACTCTAATACTCCCCCTCAAGTTGGAGCATGGGGATCACGAGTGCCCAACTTGCCCAAAAGAAGATGAAACTGTTACCAAGGGCTTTGGTGAGAATATCCGCGGGTTGAGACCTTGTACTAATATGAGATGTCCGAATAGTGCCAGCAAGTATAAGGTCTCGAATAAAGTGACAATCAACCTCAATGTGCTTAGTCCGATCATGAAATACTGGATTAGCAGAAATGTGAAGAGCAGCTTGACTATCACAAAACAAACGCATAAGAGCAGAATGAGAGGTGCCTAGCGAACGAAGCAACTCTTTCAACCATATGAGCTCACAGCAAGCGCTTGCCATAGCACGATATTCAGCTTCGGCAGATGACCTGGAGACAGTCTGTTGTTTCTTCGTCTTCCAAGAAACTGGTGAAGAACCAAGCTGAACAAAGTAACCAGTAACATAACGACGTGTGAGAGGACATATCGCATAATCTGAATCACAATAAGCAGTAAGAGACAAACTCCCACTGGAAGACAGGAAGACACTCTGACCGGGATGACTCTTAAGAAATCTGAGAACTCTAACAGCAGCATCCCAATGATCCACAGTGGGCTCTTGCATGAACTGAGCAAGAGTATGAACAGCAAAGCATATCTCCGGACGTGTAATGGTCAAGTAAATCAGACGCCCAACTAAACGGCGATATCTATCAGGAGCCTCAAACAATGGTCCAGAAGAAAGAGCAAGGTTATGATTTTGTTCCATAGGGAACGCACAGGGCTTGCTAGCAAGCATACCAACCTCAGACAAAATATCAAGAGTGTACTTTCGTTGATCCAGAAACAAACCCTCAACAGAACGAGCAATCTCAATCCCAAGAAAATATTTAAGCAAACCAAGATCCTTCATATGAAAACGGGAACTCAATTGTGCTTTAAACTTGGCAATAGCAGCGGAATCATTACCAGCAATAATGAGGTCAGCAACATAAATCAGAACATGAAGACAAACTCCAGAACGAGTATAAGAGAATAAAGAATAATCAGCTCGGGATTGAGTAAACCCTAACCTGCGCAGAGCGGTTGCCAGTTTGGCAAACCAGTTCCGAGGTGCCTGACGTAGTCCATACAAAGACCTATTCAGCCGACAGAACTTGCCAGATGCACTAGCAAAACCAGGAGGAGGTCTCATGTAGACTTCCTCATGCAAATCACCATGCAGAAATGCATTATGAACATCCATTTGATGCAATTCCCAATTCCAAATAGCAGCAACAACAAGAAAAGTCCGAACGGAAACCATTTTGGCTACAGGAGCAAACGTCTCCTTGTAGTCAACACCAACTTTCTGATTATTACCCAAAACGACTAGCCTGGCCTTGTACCGCTCAACAGTACCATCAGATTTATACTTGACCCGATACACCCATTTACAGCAAATGAGTTTCTTCCCGGGAGGAAGATCAGAAAGAGTCCAAGTCCCATTACGCTTTAAAGCGTCAATCTCAGCTTGCATTGCGGCCTGCCATAACGGATCAGAAGCAGCAACATCAAAAGAAGTAGGCTTTGGAATAGACTGAACAACAGCAATAAAAGCAACATGTGCAGGCGAAAATCGTGAACAGTTAACATAATCAGCTATAGGATAGGATGTACCTGACAACCTAGATGGTTGAGATGAAGGAGACGATGGGATTACAAAGCCACGCACAGTATTGCAAATGTAGCCTCTTAACTTCACAGAAGGAGTCCGATCTCGGGTGGAACGGCGGGGTATTTCTTGAACAGCAACAAGAGAGGATTGAACCCCACCTCCCCCATCAACTATCTACGGTGGGGTTAATGTGGAGCTAGGAACAGAATCGGCTTGAACAGAATCAGAGAGAGATTGAACCCCACTCCCCCTGACGTCTATCTGCGTTGGGGCATTTGTGGAGTTAAGGTGAAGTTCTTGGACGGCGACAACAAGAGATTGAACCCCACTCCCCCTGTCGTCCGTCTGTGATGGGGAAAACGGGTCTCGGATAGTGTCATGAATAGACGGGTGTGGTTCTGCACTAGATAGTGCAACAGTAGTCAAAGAGGCTTGAAAAGGAAAATGTGTTTCATAGAATGTAACATCAGCAGATACAATACGTTCATGGGTCTCTAAATCATACAGTTTCCAGCCTTTTTGACCATTAGGATAACCTAAAAATATGCATTTTCGAGCCCTAGAGGCAAATTTATCGGAAAGGCGAGGAACAGTTGATGCAAAGCACAAACATCCAAATACACGTAATCGATCAAAGCAAGGCGACCGACCATTCAAAATTTCAAAAGGAGTTTTGTTTTGAAGGAGAGGAGTTGGAGTACGATTAATTAAATAAGCAACAGTTAAAATGCAATCACCCCAAAATTTTAAAGGTAGATGAGCATGGAACCGAAGCGCTCTAGCAACATTTAAAATATGTCGGTGCTTCCGTTCAACCCTACCGTTTTGTTGAGGAGTTCCAACACACGAAGTTTGAAAGTTAATGCCATTTTGAGCAAAATAAGAACGCATGCAAGTAAATTCAGTTCCGTTGTCACTACGAAAACATTTAACTTGCTTATCAAATTGACGAAATGTCATAGTACAAAAACTTTCAAGCAAAGAAGCAACTTCACTCTTATTAACCATAAGATGAATCCAAACTCCCCTAGAAAAATCATCAACTAATGTTAAAAAATAACGAGCACCACTAGCAGAGGGGGTCCGATAAGGGCCCCAAACATCACAATGAACAATATCAAAACAATTTGCAGAATTCGAATGACTAATAGGAAACGTAGATCTAGTTTGCTTAGCCCTATGACAACTATCACAAGGGTCTAAGTGACCATTTATTTTAACATTAGGTAACTGCTGAAGTACAGAAAAGGAAGGATGACCAATACGAGAATGCCAAAGGGCTGAAGAATCGGCCTCAATCCGTGAAGCAAGCGCTATTGTGGTTGCCACACGTAGCCAGTAGACCCCATTTCGCTCCTCACCCGCTCCAATCAAGGTCATCGTAGTGCGATCCTGTAATATGCATAGCTTATCAGTTACTGTCACAATGCAGTTTTGATACTTCAATAATTGAGCACATGAAATCAAATTACAAGTCAACTGAGGGACCAAAAGCACATCCCGAATAATAAATCGATCACTAAAACGAACAACACCAGCACGACAAACAGTTGTAGTTGAACCATTAGGCAACAAAATAGTAGATTTCTCAATATTTCTCAAGTCACTAAGCAATGAAGAGTCCCCGGTCATATGAAACGATGCACCGGTATCCAAAATCCAGTTAGAACACATACCCGAATTGTTGCCTGAGGAACCATTATTTAATTTGACTAAACTGACCAAGGGTTGAAATTGTGCATCCGATAAGCCAGTACCAGCCCGATATGCTGGTGTTAAAGAATCCAGTCCGCCCGAGCTTGACGCTGAGACGTCCCCACCTTGTGCTGCATTTGCACGTCCACGACGCCCGGCGCTGGACTTCGATCGATCATTCGCTGCAGTCGAACCAGCAGCCAATCGAGCCTTATAATTTGCGATCCTATCATCACTCCACCAATTTGGAAAGCCAACCACTTGATAGCATGTACGGGATTCATGCCCAATCTGCTCACAATGGGTGCAATAAGGGCGTTCTCCCATGCGACGCTTACTGTCGCCACGCCCGAGATCCCGCCCGGCAGATCCACGCTCAACATCTGGACGTCTTCCTGGCCCTGGAGTGAATGTCCATGCCCCTGCGCAGCGAACGCCACACCATCAGCAACCACCTTGTTGTCGCGTGCTACAGTGATAGTATACAATCGTTCTTCAACAACGACAAGCGCATACGCCTGATTCAGTTTAGGCATTGGATCACGAGCAAGAACATGGGACCGGACTGTTGCAAATCCATCGTCGAGACCCATCAAAAACTGATGAATCCGCTCATCCTCTCGCTCTTTCGTCAAATCGTCGGCCCATTTGCACTCGCACTTCCCGCAAGTACAAGTCCGAGAAGTTTGGTAGTTGGCGAGTTCGTCCCATAGCTTCTTCAAGGACCCGTAATAAGTTGCCACGCTTTGTCCTCCTTGAATGCAGCGTGCTAGATCAGACCGGAGTTGATGAACTCTCGGTCCATTGCCGACAGAAAATCTTTGCTTCAAATCTTCCCACAATTCCTTAGCGGAATCATAGTAGGTGATCGTAGATCGAATGGACTCCTCGATGGACTGTATGATCCACCCGACAAGCATCGAATTGACGCTCCACCAATCTTCCATATCGACCAATCATCCGGCCTCATGATAGTCCCGTCGATGAATCCGATCTTCCGCTTTGCCCTGAATGCGTTACGGATGCACAACTCCCATTCTTGGTAGTTGTCTCCTTTGAGTACCACCGGACAAATCTTCATCCCGGGATGATCCGACGGATGAAGATGATAAGGTGAATTCGGTTTGAGGTGTTCATCCTTTCCCGGCATGATTGCTAAGCGAGAACAGGATGTAAGTCCGGTGGAATTCCGGTGAATTTGATGTACGTGAAAAAACTGACGGCCCCTAATTAGGGTTTTGGATCGAAATTTTCCGTTCGCTCTGATACCATAAAGAATATTGTGGCATGAAAACCCGAATTGTTATTAACGTAAAAACGAGTTTATATACAAGCTCTATGCTAACCCTAATTACTAAACAAGGCAACAAGGATATTACATATATTACATAAAAGGGAAACTAATATTATACAAATATACTCTAATAGTTTTCCTTTTGCTCTTGGCCCACCAGACATACCCTCCCAACTTCAGCTCGAGGCAAGCCGATAAGGTTATATACATCTCGACCCCTCAATCTCATATGCTTGTATCGGAATTTACCTGGATAGAATTGTTGATGTTGTTTTATGCTCGAACGATCAATATTGGTGTTGATGGGTGTGGTTCAAACAATGCTCAAAGTAGAAGCTATGACACTCAAGAATGCTCTCATTGTTGCAAAAAGATTAGAACTAAGAGTTGGCATTTTTCAGGAAGCTGCTCTAAGTCAACCTTCACATTTGTCGTTGAGTTTAATCTAATTATTTCATAATAATATTGTGAGCGGGTAAAATAAACATAATTACCATTGTTATTTTGACTATTAAAAAGGTATTTATTAAATTGCTGCGCAATTATTTTCTTATTTTCTATATAAAATTATATGGCGGTTATGCAACTTAATGGAAGATTCTATCTTTTATTAAGGATAGAATTAAATTGAAGAAAGGGTGGAATATTCCTTACTTGGGCTTTAAGGTAGTTGGTCAGCCCGAGAAGATAATATTTTCGGCCCTAATGATATAATTTTCAGCCCCCCTTATCTCTCTCTTCCATTATAAATACATGCCCTAGGCATGTAGGGAGAGACACATGTGCATAGCATATTCAGAAATCCTAGGCAGGCTAATATTCGCTTAGCTCGACTGTTTAGGGTTTCATCGCTCTCTTGTTGTACCTCGACGCTCGAACGACAATTGCTCTTCTGACTTAGGCATCGGAGGTGGATTAGGGGTCCCAGCCCCCCGTGTCCATTGTTTTGCAGGTTTTTCTAGGTCAGGAGACGGAAGAGGAGCGGAAGAGGCGGAGTTCTTAATTGGTGTATTTGATACGAATTAAAGGCGAGATTTTGTACACCAACAATTGGCGCCATCCGTGGGGAACGAGTATTCGATCCACGCAACCATGGTGTTGGAATCAATACCGGAAAATCAAGAAGTCAACTTTGAAGATACCGGGGCATCATCGCGGAACGAATCCGCGCGAACCACCCCCGGCGAACGAAACCGCGAGCGCGGATACCGAGGATCGCGAGCGAGGACTGGCGGCCGAAGTCGAAAACCCTGAAGTCCGTTCAAAAAACCGCGCCCCAATGGATATCGATCAAGGTAATTCCGAAACTCGCTCGGAAGATCAAACCTTGGTGCCCGAAAGCGGTTCAAACCGTGATCCGGCCCTTCTTACTAATACATTTGTTCATCACACAGGTCGTTTAGGGTCCGGGTCAGGCGACGGAATTGACAGTCATAATACTCCAGGGTCCGAGTCAACCGGATTCGACCAATTATGGGACTCGGCTATGCGTGTGGCCAAGAACGAAGAAGATCGAAGGGTTCCGGGGCTGGGCGAGGCCGTAGACATGATCGCTGGCGCCGCACAAAACCGCGACCGCGGCCCGGAGAGCCGCGATCGTGGCCGATCAAGCCGCGTCCGCGGTCCTGAAAACCTCGCCCGCGGGCCACGAATTTCCGAGCCCTCGCTCTCTATCCGCGAGTCGAACCCTAGCTTGGTTAGTCCCCGTCCAGAGCAGGGTCAGTCTAGCCGTGTCGGGTCTAATCCCGTCAGAAGGGACGATCGCATCATCTTATCGTCCGATCCGAATGGCGGGAACGGGGCATCTACCACCAATGAAGAAGAAGACAAGATTACCCACGCTTTGGCAACCACCCTGAGAGAGAACGAGAGATATCAAACGAGGTGTGCAGAAGCTGAATCTCGGTTAGAGCAAGCCCTAGAAGAGTTCGCCAAGTTAAAACATTCTTTGGATAAGATTCAAGGCAAGCGCCCTATTGATGAACCAGAAACTGAGAGGACTACTCGACGGCTCGCTAGCGTTATCGAATTCACTGATAACCGCCGTAGTCCTCAATCGATCAGTTCTGACGAGCAAGACGATATGCAGGTTGAATACGATAGCGATAGAAGGGCACCACGGAACCGAAGGAGAGACCACCGCCATGGATCACCGTCGTGTAAGAGGTCGCGGGCCGACCCACCACAGCCGAGCGGGTCGACATCCAGCGAGTCGAGCGGAGCTCACCACCGCGACAACCATCGCGGCCGAAGCCGCTAGCGCCACCCGCGAGATCACGATCGCGACGATCGTGAACGCGGCAAATCGGATCGTGGTCGCGGATCAGGCGGTCAGCGCGGTTCTTCGCGCGAGCGGAGCGATCGTTACGTCCCTTCCCGCCGTGATCGAAGTCCGGAAAACCGAGAAAAACACCACAACCGACATCGAAGTGTCAGCCTGGAAAGAATTGAAGGAAGAGCCCGAGCGCTTGAGCGTACCCAAAACAGGTTATTTGATCTTTTAAGAGCACAAGGCAACACCTTGCAATCGGCTCGGGATCAAGCAGAACACAAGTTGGCCATGCTGACGTCGACGCCGTTTCATCCAGATATTCAGCGAGCTCTGCCGCCGTCGAAATTCTCTCTGCCAACCTTTGCAGTGTACGACGGAAACACGGATCCTGTAAATCACATAGCCTACTACACCCATAAAATGGCGTTGTGGGTGTCCGAAGACGCGATCATGTGTAAAATGTTTCCGAGCAGCCTTGGTAAAGGCCCCCTGAAATGGTTTCAGAGTCTGAGGCCAGGTTCGATCCGAAGTTGGGGACGATTGGCTTCAAAATTCGTGAAGCGGTTCATAGCTAACAGTCGGGATGCCGCCTCACTCGACACGCTTTTTGGTCTCAAACAAGGACAAGGGGAAAGTTTGCGTCGCTTCTTCAATCGGTTTATGGAGTGCTATGCGAAAATTGAGGGTTGCGATCTGAGGACCGCTATCATCGCCTTTAAAAGAGCAATCTTTGCAAACAGTAAGCTGACAGAGGAATTGACACTTCGTCTACCCTCCACAATTGTAGAGCTTCAGGAGCGTGTTCATCAGTATGTTCGGTTGGAGGAATCCAATCTCAAAATAAGAGGAAGATCGTCCTCTCCACCTCGTAAAATTCGCCGCCGAGCTGATAGTTTTAAGGGAGAAAGTCAAGTCAGGGCAATTTACACTACCTTTAGTGTACCAATCTATCGGATCTTGCCTCGCATTAAGCATGAAGGTTTCTTCCAATATCCCCCCAAAGAAGAGTGCCGAGATGAGGATCCGCGAAGCAGAAAATATTGCATGTACCACAGAAACCGGGGACATATGATTGAGCAGTGTGAGCCATTCAAGCGGTATCTAGAGAGCCTGGTGGAGAAGGGATGAGCTGGGGCAGAAACAGATTGAGGTGATCCAGACTATTTCAGCATCTTATAGTCATGAAGATGATGAAGCGAGAAGTAACTTTAGAAAGTCTTGCCATGAGCTTGAAGTTATGAGAGTTCAACAAGCCGAGCCTCGACGACCTCCTTCCCCCGTGCGTATGGTGGACGGATTAGTCTTTAGAGACAAGGACCTCGTTACAGTCCAAGTCCCTCATAATGATCCGTTGGTCCTAGCAGTCGAGCTAGACGGATTTAAGGTGCGTCGTGCCCTTGTTGATCCAGGGAGTTCGGTCGACATTATGTACTACGAAGTGTTCAAACTCCTTGGGAAAAGTAATGAAGATTTGGTACCGGTCAAGATGCAATTAACCGGACTTGGTGGCTATCCAACTTATCCGCTCGGAATGTACAAAAGTCAAGTCAGCCTTGCCAAGAAAGTGATGATCGTTGAGTTTTTGATTGTTGATGTGCCTTCGCCCTACAATTAATTTTGGGAAGGCCTTGGATCCATGGGATTGGAGCGGTACCATCGACCCTTCATCAAATGGTCCAATTCAGAGACAGAGATGCCATCGTTCGAGTCTGGGCAAATCAGTTGGATGCTCGTCTATGTTCCAAGGGAAGTCGTCCAAAGTCGGAATTCATGCAGAAGATAGAAGACGAGCCGAAGTCCGAGCGCCAGCCGCGGGATCACCAACACGACACTGATGCCGAGTGTAAGTCCCCGATCGTAGGGCAAAGCCGTCGCCGCGACGCCAAAGCTGATCACCTCGTCCCGCAAGGCAGGGATCGAAAGCGAGATCGCTCGGGTTCCCCTGCGCAGGGATCTCGGGATTAGGACTTCATATAGATAGGGCACTCTTTTTCCCACGTGGTTTTGATGAGGCCCTTAGGTTTTTTCGCTTTTTGCATTTCATCTCGTTTAGCTTTGTAGTTCATAACATTCACGTTATTTATCAATAAAATTCAGCTCTTTTGCATTAGTTTGAGTCTTGCATAAAAAAATGCACCGCGCAACATTAGTTAATCGCACTAATGGATTTTTCATATGCGTGTATGAAGAAGTTTATGATATTCGCTCATAACACATATGATATTCGCTCATGTGGACTCGAATTACGAATATACGAATATACGAATATACGAAAGCGCTAGAGGACCACTCGACCGATCTGCATGGCCACTTCGATTAGAAACCCTCTGTACCCTACGTCGCCTAACACGGTGAGTCGTGTAAGGGCGGTGTAGGTGGGGCATTTGTGAGCGGGTAAAATAAACATAATTACCATTGTTATTTTGACTATTAAAAAGGTATTTATTAAATTACTGCGCAGTTATTTTCTTATTTTCTATATAAAGTTATATGGCGGTTATGCAACTTAATGGAAGATTCTATCTTTTATTAAGGATAGAATTAAATTGGAGAAAGGGTGGAATATTCCTTACTTGGGCTTTAAGGCAGTTGGCCAGCCCGAGAAGATAATATTTTCGGCCCTAATGATATAATTTTCGGCCCCCCTTATCTCTCTCTTCCATTATAAATACATGCCCTAGGCATGTAGGGAGAGACACATGTGCATAGCATATTCAGAAATCCTAGGCAGGCTAATATTCGCTTAGCTCGACTGTTTAGGGTTTCATCGCTCTCTTGTTGTACATCGATGCTCGAACGACAATTGCTCTTCTGACTTAGGCATCGGAGATGGATTAGGGGGTCCCAGCCCCCCGTGTCCATTGTTTTGCAGGTTTTTCTAGGTCAGGAGACGGAAGAGGAGCGGAAGAGGCGGAGTTCTTAATTGGTGTATTTGCTACGAATTAAAGGCGAGATTTTGTACACCAACAAATATATATAATTAGTTGAAAATGTGCCCTAATTTCAATTTTTGCCCTAGATGGATCAGATCTCATATCAATATCATTGATTCCGATCCATGCTTAAATCATACGGATTTCTTTTTGAAAGGGTCACATGGAAACCATGCTAATTACTTCTGTAAGAACTTTATGAGCTAGTTGAACCCTTCAACAACATATTTATACAAATACAAACGGCAGCCGCCTATTTCGAGCTAATTATGAACATGTTACTAAAGAAAAACAAAATTTACTCTAGTGTCCATCGGCATGAGCTAGCTAGTAATTAGAATATACTCCTTAATTATGATTTATACCACCAATGATATTCAACAGTTTGTCAATCAAATTGGCGCCCTCCAGCTACCTACCTAGCTAATTAGCTAAACTATATTTAAACTATAGTAATATTTATAAAATTATAAGTAGGGATTCAATAATAATGAGCTAGGGATAAATTACTTATATTAGTACTAGGACAGCTTTGCAATGATAGCCTGTGATTTAATATTTTCGTCATACAAATGGAATCTTGGAATCCCAATGCTTCAACAATTATAATTCTATCTTCGAGCATATTTTTTTGTTTGGAAAATTAAAATTGCGTTTGATCTGTGGTCAGTTCATCTCAATGCCCTAAATAAGGGTAGGCCAAAAGGCAAGATAATACTATCAAATTAGGAGAACAGAGTACGTGGAGATCGATAATTAACGAGATCTTAGTGCAAAAATAATGTTACGTTATATTGAAGTTGGTCATTTTTCTAGAATATCCCTACGAATAAAGAGCTTCGATCTTATCTTCTAGCACTTGTAATTTAATTAGTGAGATTGTTGGAAATATATTCCACATACGAAATCAAGAGAGAAATTAGTCTTTTGAGTTACTTTTCTTATTATCTATTTTTTTTGGTAGAAATTATCAATTGGTTTTATATAAAACTCTATGGACTTATATGTTAAATTCATCTGTGCCTGTGTGTACAGGACGGGCACCCCTTCCATCAATGGTTCTTGGTCCCGTTTCTTGGTTGCTTGGGTTTGGCCAATGACTCATCCGTTATTTGGGTTGATTTGGTTGAAAAGAGATTTAGATGTCACTATTTGATATATTGAGCTAGCCCACCATGATGACACGATTTGAACTGTTTTTGATATTGTCAAGTGCCAATTGGACTAGACCAGTTACTGCTTGAGGGTACGTGTTGTGAATATATCCCACATTTGAAATCAAGAGAAAAATTAGCATATATACGCTTGGGTTACTACTCCTATTGTCAATTGATTTTAGAATTGAACTCCATAAATATATTATGTGTTAGGTCCATCTACACATGTTCACACGAGATGAACACCCCCTCTGTCAATATTGGCCCACGAACTTTCACAAAGATCCAGGTGCAAAATTGTTACGTTATATTTGGGCATTTTTCTAGAATATCCTTATTAAATTCGATGAACCATAGTTAATTGTGGTGCGAGAGGTTATATCAATTATATTGTTATTATTTTAAGATAAGAGTGGATCCATTTTTCAACCAAAAAAGGTAAACTAATGGATAATTAGCCCAAATCGAACGGGCACCTTAACCATGTTCAAATCCTTAAAGGGCGACTAACTTGATAGCACCAGATCTTCTAAGTAAGTTGCTAATGACCATGTTCCGAGTATTCCTAGCAATGGCACGCCCAAAGGGGCCGAATCAAGCGAGGTCACGGTTACGCCAAAGCAACAACATAGAGATCGGCACTAGCAGGTCGATCTAGGGAGCAAGCGAGGACTCGAGATCGAAACCAACATGTCAGCGAAAGAGTGCGAGGACTCGTATCCTCGACACTAGGGGTCTCGGCGTTGAACCGAGACAAGGCAAGGCATATACTAATAAATTCACGCAATATAAATTATGATAAAAGAGATAGATACCGATGTGGCTCAAGTAGGCCAAGAGGTTCACGTCATGGCACGAGTGCGCCAAGTGGGCTGCCATGGCCTACATCGCCTCGGAGTCGTCGGAGTCCGACTTGGCTCAAGGTTGGATGCCATCATAACCTAATATGCCTTAAGTCTAGCAAGTAAAATAAATTTAGCCCAATTTACAACCTTATGGGAAGCCATCTCAATCAAACCAGAAAAAAACCCTGAGGATTGGACCTGCTCAAGTATCATTTTAAATTCCGGTAGATCGTATAATTACTCGGAGAGCGAGAAATATTTGATGAATACAGTATTTGCCTGAGTTGCAACGCTCCCAAGATGGACATATGGGGGATGATGTTGTCCACTGTTCTAGTGAGGTGGGTGTGAAATTCAGGCATAATTTGGTGCGCGATATTCTTGTTGATATTTGCTCTAAAGTTGGGATTGCGGTCTGGAAGAAGGTGTTTTGGACAAAAAATGAACAATTAATCACGTTAGTGTCCTTGATTGGGTTTGATAGCCAAAGGGATATGATTGGATCGGGTTGATGGGAGAACCGATGAAAATGATTAACAAAAGCAATAAATAAGTAATGAAATTGAATGTAAAGACAATACAAATGAAGAAGAAATGCTTATCTCCTTGTATTAATCATAAACAAGCAATTACAAGCTTAGATCTGGGGTTTAGGACCCATAGTCATGCGAAAACTGCTGGGAAGACAATGGTCAGATGCTAGCAGTCTTGCTCAGGCGACAGTTGTCTCCGAGAGCAATGTAAGTTATGAGAGTGTTTTGATTACAAGAGAGGGGGTTTATTGTGTACTCATGTCTATCTCCTAAGGCTATGCCCTTAGATCCCTTTATATAGTAGGGAGAATCATATATAAGCAGTTACAAGATCAAAAATAAATGTCTCCTAAAAAAAAGGTCGTGGACGTTATGGAAAATATGGTCAAAGGCGGTTATAACTGACCCGGAGATCTTGGGACCTCATTGCCGCTACGGGATAGTCAGATGACGACGACAGTCTTCGGTCTTTATGACGATGATGGTCTCTGTGATGATGATGGTCTATATGACGACGACGGTCTGTGTGACGATGATGGTCTTTCTAATGACGATGGTCTTTATGACGATAACGGTCATGAAATTGTACTTGGATTTTTTGGGTCCAATTGGATGCTCCCATGGGTTTTCTTTCGGAGAATGGGCAGTTACTTAGGCAGGTTGACCTTTTACTCTTTAATTGGGATCAAGGTAAAGATGCTTGTGTGGATGTGAACGGAGTCTTTCCCTTTGCTGGTATGTGAGCGAGTTCTTGGGCGCTTGTGTTGGCCTTGCGCAACACTATGTAGAGGAAAAAGAAGAAGTGCGTGCTCATATGTGAGGAGAACGAATACAAATTTATCCATTTCGCTTTCTCTACGTTTGGAGAATTTGAAAAGAAGGCATTGGACACGTTTTCACGTATCAAGTCTCTCTCTATTAGTCACATACTCCAATAATACTAAGAGTGGTGCATTCATTGTTCATAAATTTATGTTTTTGCATTCAGAAGGGTATGGAGCCCAGCTTATTTCTAGGCTCCCATCCAACTTTATGTAATTCGTTTTTTTTATAATAAAGCCAAATCTATCTTTTAATCCAAATTGTTATTTAATAGATAGAGGTTTCACCTCCTTCTCCACTCCACACCGAATAAAAAGTTCTTCTATCTTATGTTTCTAGCACTTGTAATTTTACTTTGAATCCTAAGAAAACTGAAATAAACATTGTTATCAAATTCGCAATTTGGATCGATCCTACAATTAAGATTTTATAAAACGATTCGAATCATGTGTAATAAATTGAAAATAGTAGTATCGCGGTAGGATTGTAGTAAGATTGTATAGAATCGTATATGATCCTAATTTGGATCGTGAGATCCTACTAAACCACACAAATTAAGTTAAAAATCATCATTTTGAATATTTTTGTGCAATTTGGCTATCAAACTCATTTAACTTATATACTACGTATTAAAATATTCAGTAATGGTCCATTTTTTCACTTTAAAATTTAAATAAAAAGAAAATATGAAAATTTTATTCTTTTTTCTCTTGTTAAAAAAACCATATCAAAATATTGAAAAATAATTCATCTTATGTATAGATTTTTGTCTATAAATATCTGATGAAACTGTATATGATTTTTATAATTTACTTTCATATTTGAGTGATAATTAATATTAATTCACCATCATTTTTATTAATGTAGTAGGATTTTACAATTTTAATGATCCAATCCTACTATTCTTTAAGATCCAATCTAAAAATCACAATCCTACTTGAGGTTAAATATATAAATATTATGTCATTTAAATGTTGAAACTATGGGTTTCAAAAATGTCCACGAATTGAGCCTCCTAAGTCCATAGTATGACAAATATTATTTGATCAAGGGTTAAATCATGCCATCCATTGTTTTGTTTTTGTTTCAAGTTTTGGTGGAGCCATCCATTACTTTGTAAATAAATCAGTCACGCCCATAGTCTTTCAAAAAGACCCGAATAACTTCATATCAGACTTGTCCATGTATATTCGAAGTTAAATAGAAACAATAGAAAGATCATTAAAATGGAATGAAGATGAAGAAAATAATAATAAAAATAAACAAACGATAAGAATAAAACAAAACAAAATAAGGGCGTGGAGAAAATTCTAAAATGACTTCATTAAATATAATTTTGACGACTCTAGATTAAATAATGGACATTCTATCATAACTTGTTCCTGCTAGGAAAAAAAGAGCAACACCAATAAAGCCATGAGAGATTATTTGTAAAATAAAAGAACAATTCATATTATCAGTAATTGAGATTTCCGACCTAATACAAGAAATTTTTAGAAAGGGTATAAAAGGAAGCGTATCAAAAAGAATAAAGAGGTTGAAAAAAAAATGTACATGGAGGAAAACAAAAGCTACGAAGAAATTAAAAAAGAAGTCAATGAAATGGAAAAGGGGCGGGACGGGCAGGCGGAAATGGAACGAATAGAAAGGACACGAGAAAAACTATCAGACCTCTACGATCTCATTATTTATGCTCATGGAATAAGAGCTTGTATTTTACTAATTCAGTCGAAGCTTAGAAAATATATTGTATTACCTTCATTGATACTAGCTAAAAATATTATCCGTTTCTTATTACGTCAAGCGACAGGAGGAACCTTCTTTTGAGATCACAATGGAAATGTATTGGAAATAATAACACAAACATTGGTCAAATCTCAGCCATCAAAGCTGAAGCTATGGGACTGACCAAAAAAAAAAAGCTGAAGCTATGGCCTTAAGAGATGGAGTCGGGATAGCACAACGAAGAGGGTACACAGATTTAGAAATTGAAGGTTTTAATATGCTAGTCATCAAAGCGTCCCAAGGGTGCAGAAACAGTCCTTGGGAGATTGAAATGATTGTTGTATGCATTCTAATTTCCTTTAGTGATTTCCAAACGGTACAGATTTCTTATGTTAACAAGGGTTATAACCTTATGACCGATAAAATTGTCAAACTGGGCCACAACCTCCCTGTTGACGCTATCATGAATCATCCAAAAAATTTATTTCTCATTTATCAAAATACGCTATGACACCTTTCAAGAAGGATTTTTCTAATGTGTGCCTATGGACACACAATTAGGATTCTAATTTTGGTAAATTTGGATATTGTTTGTTAATTTTGATTTTTGTAAAAGGGTTCATTAATTTTAATTTAGGGAATAGTTTTGAAATAGTTTCCCAACTTAGCACTTTTATTGGGCACACATTAGACGAACCGTTCAAGAAAAGTACTCCTAGTTTTTACCTAATGAAAAAGAAAAAAAAATCAGTCTAGCATGCACCTTTTTTGGGGGATAAAAACCAGGTTAATTGTATTCAAGATTTAGGACTTGATTGATGATTTTCAATTGCATGCACCTGTTTAATCTTCCAATTGATCTACTAGTGCTTTTAACTTGTCAATTAAGCAAATTATAGTATATGATAAATAAATTAAACAGGCTAGATGTGACAAACACAATAATTGTTTTAATGTTCTTTACCCGAAAGTCGTGCTACTCTATATAAGAAAATATAACCCGCACATATTATTCAATAAAAATATGATAAACAAAGGAAAAAGTACAACTTTATGAAAAAATTAGAAAAATAATTGACCAAACTATGACTCCAAGACAATCATTCTCTAATCTCTATCATATATTTTCGTATATCCTGACTGAGATTAACTACTTTTGTATACTAAAAATTACAGTATAAATTTCATTTGAAGATATAAATATTATAAAAAACATACATTTTGAATTTGCATTTATCGTTACACGTACAAGTCTTAGTTATCTTCGTATCGACCATTGTTAATTTAATATGCGCATTATTTAATAAGATCACTTCTACAAGTTAATTACAACAAGTTAGCAATAATTAATCCTTTTTATAATTATAAAGGTGTTGCAATTTAATTATTATTGAAATGACTTGGATTTGACTTACATATATGACATAATTAATCGTTTTTCTATATCATTGTACCTTTACTGATAATCACAAGCGCACTCAAAAAAATATAATATTTTTCAACCCAAAAAAGAAAAAAAAATATTATTTTTCGAACTAGAAAAACAAAATTTATCACATAGTTATTTAAAAAGGTCGACACATATAAGAGGCATGTAGAAACCAGAAACCATTGTTTAAATTAATTAGGCAGCAAATTAATTTAATTAAAATGAAGGGTGCAGAATTAGTGGGCTGTTTGGACGGTGGAAGCCAAACAGCCCAGCCGTAGATGAGTAAAAGCTGGGCTGATTGGAAATTAAAAAATGAGAAAATAAAAAGGAATACAAGAAATTAATATCATATGATCGAGGAATTTTTGATAAGTGTCCAAGTGCATATCAAGAGGTTTAAAAGCTGTAATTAATTATGCGTGGATATTTTCAATAATTAAATATTGTGTGTTATTTAATTTATTAATTAAAAATTTTATGGACGTTAATACTCCCTCTGTTAAGGTAAACTCGTTGTTTTAAAGATTGTCTTGAAAATTAAGAAAATTAATTGATTTTATTCAAATACTCTCAATCTTTTCAATATCTTTTACCTTAATTTGTAGATTAATGTAAAAATCTTTAATTCATATGGATATTATCCCGAAAAAATGGGTTCAAATAAGTTAAATGACAACTTTTATTTAACAAGAAAATTAGGTTACAAGACAAGTTTAGCTTAACGGAAAGAGTATGTCTTATGATATTATTAATATGTTTGATTTAATTATGCTTTTTTTTATTATTAATTATGGTAATTTAATGGATTGAGGAGTAATGATTCTATTTAAAAGTAAGATAAAGTTTCATACTGTATGCCCAACAAGTAGTATAGTCGACTGGTCGGATTCTTTGGGCTTGCTCCTTCTCTCTTTTAAATACGATAAGTCAGTTCTCCTGAAGGGTCATGAGATTGTTGAAGACCCCACTTAAAGCTCAGATTTAATTAAAAAAGACCTTGCCAAGCTATTATTCGTGCACTAGGAACAAGGACATATTTACCCTTAGACAGGAGAACGAGTAGGTAGACGATTTCTCGAAACTGAAAAAACATAGTCGAAGAAGTCATATCCTTGATGCCACTTTTAGATCATTGCATGGTTTAGAAAATAATGTTTCTTACAAAAAAGGTCGATCGGTTCTGTTTTAATTTTTTATCCTTTTATTTCAATTTTATGCATTTAGTTGAGTGGCCATCAGGGGACAGTACTTATGAGAATTCCCATATATGAAGGTACGTGTGTACGAATATACGATTAAAGTTTGCACCCCTAATTTCGCATGATCACTTGTTGAGTAAGTCTTGGAGGATTTGAATGTATTGCGTTGCATGCAATCGACAATACGATTCAAAGGGGCGATTTTGTGTGGATATTGTCGATATTAAGTATTGTGTGCTATCCTTATTTATTAAGTAAATATTTCATTCTAGTTAATATACCTTATATGCAGCGACAAAGCCAGAATAGTTTGGAGGAGGGGAGGGGGCGGACCGCGAACAACTTTCCTTCGAAAAGCGGCTAGTTTAACATACCCACATATATAAAAATATACTGAATATATAAAGTACGTAAAAAGTAAATTCAAGGTAGTTTAACAACAAAAATACAATTCAAGATACATTTGTTTATCTACTACATGACAATATATTGACATCTACGAGTATCTAGATCGGACTTTGAAAACGGTTCAAAATAGCTTCGTTATCAATTGATGCAAAAATCTCTCTCTCGATAAACAGTACCATGCTATCACTCAACCACTCATCTCCCATTTTGTTCTCAAATCACTCTTCACATATTTCAGAGCTGAAAACACCCTCTCAGCAAATGCAGTAGCAACTGGTAGTAGTAAAGCCAATTCAATCAGACGATACATCAACGGAAAAATTCTATCTTTTTCAGTTTCCTCCATCTTCTTTGCAAGATTCCCCAAGTTTTCCACATTAGAGAATCGCCTATCTCTTCTAATATCACTAAGAAATGATTCAAACTCTTGAGGCATCAATGAATATTCCATTTTTTTGACGTCATTTGGATAAAATTGAGGAAGATGAGCAAGCTTCTCCACATCAAAATTAGAAAATCCATTCCTTGGATCAAAACATGCAAAACAATCAAGTAAATATGTGCTTGCTTTTGAGAAACGATAATTAAACTCTTATAGAATCGAATCAATAGCCTAATGTTTCAAGACAAATCATTAAATTATCATGTAAAAAAATAAAGAATAAAGCTATGAGTTTTTGTATTACCTCAAAAAAGATTTCAAACTTGTAATGGTGATGATTAGTGATGGTTATCCTGTCTCTTTTCACACGAACCAACCTTGGAATTACATCTTGCATATGAATTATTGGAATATCATTAGCTTGATAATATGTCTCCACTTCTTCTACTAAACTTTCCCATCTAGAATTTCTATAATGTTGCAACTGATCCTTCACAATTCTAATATGATTGATGGCATTTGGTATGTTTTGATCTCCTTATTGAAAAGCCATATATAAAGCATTTCTCAAACCTAACAAACGCTTCGTCAACAATATAGGAAAGACAAACTCATAGCTATGCATTTGGCGAAGTACACCTTTGACTTGAGCCCGTGATTCAAGCTGAGTGCCATTTGTAAACACATTTTCAAGAACTTATATAACTGAAGACCACATATCTTTCAAGCGAACTATGATTAGATAGTGTGATCCCCATCGAGTATATATCACCCGACCTTTTCAAAGAGGTTTTTTGATTTTTTCCAGTGTCAGAACTGATTTCACCATTTTCAAGTTGTACAACCTTTTTAGCATGCTCTAATTATCGAAGGATATCTACTCTTTTGCAAGAAAATCCACATATATTCACAATCATTCCAAAGTAATTAAAAAAATCACAAGTGTGTTGATTCATCTTACATATAGCAACAACTACCAATTGAAGTTGATGAGCAAAATAATGAACATACTAAGCACTAGGATTTTCTCTCAAAATAAGTACCTTCAAACTATTAGACTCACCTCTCATGTTAGATGCACCATCATAGCCTTGACCATTATTCTTTTTATTTGATTGTTGTGTGAGAATTCTATTTTACCAATTTTTACATCAACAAGAATATTGGAGACCAAAATCTCAATTTTCCGTAGACAGTTTCAAAAATTTGATCACTGAGAATTCGTCTTCTCAATTTCTAAGTTTTGAATTTCCCATTGCCTTATATTGCATGTCTTATATAGTTCTATTGACAACAAATACTACTTGTAAAGGGTAAACTAATTTTTCCACCTTCTTCATTCTTTCAATAAAATCTTAGCGATGTATAATCTTATATATACTTATAGTTGAAATGATTCGAGCTTTATATTGAATGTCAATTTAGTAGATTGGACTTTATCATTTTATTTTGAAGAAAAATGGATAAAACAAAGTACGGCAGGGGAAGGTGAATGATAGCGACAAAACATGCACATAAAAAAAAAAAAAAAACAGATTACTTACACAATTCTTTCTTCCGACCTTTAACGGTACCTTTTATATGGAGTTAATTTTCTAATTAACTAGTTTATAAGTTAGCATGCGAGCATAATAATCGTACTTAAGGCTCAGAGGTGTAGGGCGCCCCGGTAATTAAAGCGGTGGGCCCTACCGCTGCACATAGCAGCGGTAAAACCTACCGCTTGCCCTTTTTTTTTTTTTTTAAAATCAGTCAACGAGGCAGATTCCCGCGTGGGAATCTGCCTCTGCATGCAGAGGCAGCGGCAGTGGTGGCCGCTGCCGCTGCATGTTTTTTTTTTTAAAAAAAAAACGAGGTAGATTCCCACGCGGAATCTGCCTCTGCATGCAGAGGCAGCGGCAGCGGTGGCCGCTGCCGCTGCATGCCTGGGATTCTGCAATTTTGCAGAATCCCAGTTTGACTGGGTGGGGAGTTGGGCACCGGCGAGCTCCCTTCTGCTTTTAAAACCGAGGGCAACGCTATTTCACCAGTTCCACACAAATCTTCCTCACTTGCTCTCCATTTTCAAAGTTCCGAACGAGTTCTCAAAATTTTGCCTCAATTTTTTTGAAGGTGGTCTCAAATCTGATTCCAAAATCCGTTAATTCGATTCAAGTGGTCCCAAAAATGAAGAGTTTTTCGCTATCGGTATGTATGATTTTTTTGTATTTTAATTGAATTATTTTAAGTTATTAAGGTTAAAACTAACGTAATTTTTTTTATTAGAATTTGTTTGGCTCGAAGTCATCTTCAAGCTCCCAGCGTAGACGGCGGAATGAATCCCGGCGAAATATTAACTTAAATGAGAGCGAGGCAACCTCGAGAGTTCGAGAGGAGGTTGAAGTCCCGCTTCCGGAAGCGACGACGAGCCAACCCGTCGCCCCCGTCGCCCCCGTGAAGGGTTTAGGTACGCAAAATATTAAATTTAATTTTAATGTATGAATTAATTATTAGTTTTATGTATTAAGTAGTTTATAGGTTAATTACCGAGAGTTTGATCGATTAAGTAGTTTACATGATAGTAAATTTATATGTTAATTTACACCCTAAAATTAATTAATTAATTATTTAATGTACAATTTATAGACTAATGTATGTATAATTATTAGTGATTAAGTAGTTGTAGAAAATAATTATAAAATTTCATAATTTGAATAGTTAATTTATTTATGGTGTAATTATTAGTTTTATGAGTTTAAATTAGGTTCATACATGTTAGTAAGTTAATTTATGAGTATTATAAAAATAAGCGATTAAGTTGTTGTTGAGGGTGAATATGAATTTTTCTTAATGTGCATGGTTACTATATTTACGGATGAATTAATAGTTTGATATATTAATTATGTGTTTAAATGAGCTTTATGCACGTTATTAGATTTTAGAGAAATATTGTAAAAAATGCATGCAGATGATATTTCAGCAATCGAAAGATTGCTGAATAGAAGTGGTGATACTTTTCCGGACCTTTATGTGGACCCTACCCAGTCCACATATGCTAATACGGGTTATGGGCAAACTGGTCCATCATTTGCTCATGGGCAATACGGGGCTTATCAATTTCCCCTGCAATATCCAACACAAGAGACGTATAACTACGGTAGTACGAGTTATATGCCACCCCCAGAGACTCAGTATGGTGGTAGTACGAGCTATATGCCACCCCCAGAGATGCAGTATGGTGGTAGTACGAGCTATGTGCCACCCCCAGAGACGCACCATTATGGTAGTACGAGCCATAGCATGCCACCACAAGAGCCGTACATGCAGCTGACGTTGTACACAGACCCGGCTCCTCCGTCGTACACAAACCCACCCCCTCCCATGCGCTACTCGGCTCCTCCGGAGCCCGATATCCCGGCCCATGATGATGAGGTCCCGGCTTATGAGGACCCTGCATTAGCGGCCCCGGTCCATCCGGTGGGCGGTTATGGTGGTGGCCCAATCGACACGTCCTTACTCACCCACTTTCATACCCATAGGGCACATTACATATGGGATCACCAACAGGTAAGAACGGCCTATAATTTTTAAATTTATGATATTATTTATAATGTTCAAAACTTAAATTTTGTTGTAATGTGAACAGTGGGCGAACACCTCCCGCAACTGATATAACACCCATTCGTAGTGATCTTGGGTCTATCTGCCATAAATGCAAACCCAATACAAAAAGTGTGCCCGGTGCAAGTAAATCCTACCATCTCACTCAAAGGCATGTTATACCTGAAATGTTAATTAATCTGAATAAGTTAACGTGCAAAACTTAAATTTCAAGTAAAAACGCTTTTATTATAATTACTTACATGTTGGTTTTGTATGTCGCATCCATGATCACAACATACGGAAACAACTTCAGCAGATTCAACGACTTGGGATGGGCAAAGAAAAAGTCTATTATCTCGTTGCTTCCTTCCTCGGCTCGATAATTCAGATAATAGCCATTTGACTTTAAGAAATGGAGTGAGAATTGAGTTACATTCATTGAGCTCATCTCTTTCTTCAATACATCGTGCCGAAAAGTGTACAACTGTCTCATCGAAGTTGTGATGTCCGGCCACTTTTCACGCAAGTATGTCATAACAAACATCGGGGCACCATGTGAGAGGGTTAATATCCTTGCATCCTCCTTTTGCTCATCAGTTAAGCGGCCGGCAAAAGGATATCCCTCCAGACCAGTGGAAAGGTCGTGGTTGTGGCGACCGGATTTCACGCTTAGCCGCCAATGATGGGTCCTCCTGTCCCGTTGGCCAACCAATTCGAACGGGCAGCCCATCTTCCTGCTACGTGGTTTTTCCTTTAGATCATCACCAACTTGTAGGGTCGGCATATTAACACCGGATTTGCCCTTCTTCTTTGGCTTGTACTCACCGGCCAACACACATGCTAAAAGGACCTTCGTTTCCCATGAGTTCTTAATTGTCAACACCATGTTCAAATTGCGTCCTACTTCTCTAGCCCATTTTAGCATATGATTCCGTTCGGACCACTCATTATCAGTCACAAAATAGGTAGAAAAATCGGGAAACTGGAAACAATTATGACAAATACTTCATTAATTAATTCGATTATAAACTCCCAAATTCAACACAATATGAGAAATTAAAACGAAAATTTTGCACTAACACAACTAATTTAACAATTATAACAACTATAAAATATGATTAGTTATAACAACCCTAAAAAATGATTGCTTATAATAAAAATAATAATTTAATAAATGATCGATTACATACCGCTTCTTCGTTTTGATGCAAAACCTCATCGTTTTGATGTCCACTATAAGGAATTCCTTCTAAACCGCCATATTGATCGTCGCTCACATTCACCGGATTTGAAGTAGAATAGCCATGTCCACCGTAAGGAATTCCTTCAAAACCGCCATATTGATCATCGTTCTCATTTACCGGATTTGAACTAGAATAGTCTTGCCCTTCGTTGAATGGCCAAAAACCCGACATTATTTTGGTAGAGGTAATTTTGGGGACGAATTTGAGAGCTTTTTTCTTGTTACCGCGTTCCGACCTTGCCTCATTGCTCGGTATAAATAGCCGCGGTATTTTTTTTTACTGAGGGCAAGGGAGCGGCAGCGGCCACCGCTGCCGCTCTATGCAATATTTTTTTTTTTAAAAAAAAAGGCAGCGGCAGCGGTGGCCGCTGCCGCTGCCATAATACGACAATTTTTTTTTTTTTTTAATGGGCAGCGGCAGCGGCCACCGCTGCCGCTGCCTTTTATTCAATTTTTTTTTTAAATTTAGAGCGGTAGGGCACACCGCTGCTAAAAAGCCGGTGCGCCCTACAACTCTGATCGGGGCGTAATTACTCGGCTTTAATTAGCTGAATGTCAATTTCAGCTTTCTTAGCACGTACTTTGTTCGTTAATTTATTAATTATTAATGCTCATTTGATTTAGTTTTTTTTACGTCCATATCTCAACCTCTTTTAATTTGGGTACCAACCTTTCTCCCTTTTAAATAAATTTACGTTGACGGTGTGTATGAATGTCCTCCGTAAAAATATAGTACAATAGAAAAGTATGTTGTTTTATTGTATTACATATATTATTATTATTATTATTATTATTATTATTATTATTATTATTATTATTATTATTATTATTATTATTATTATTATTATTATTATTATTATTATTATTATTATTATTATTATTATACCTATCTTTTCAAAGTGGTTTAAATAGAGTCATTTTTTTTGGTGTATGTGCTAAGTTATATTTTTTAACAATGGTAAGAATTCGGTACGTCAAATATGTCTGATAGAATCAAGAGGTCACTAAAAGATCGGGGACAAATGTAAAAATTAATTGAAGTGGGGGCTAAGTAAAAATAGGGTCGTTAAAGGCGTCAAATTTAGAGCACATTTTGTCCCTAACATCTTAAGCTTGTTTTAGGTTCGGTCGTTTTCAATATTCAGCACACCTGAAGTTAACATTTTTATCAAAACAACATCGTTTTTGGATTTCATAACGACGTTGTGCCTTGATTAAAAAACTGATGTACTCACTCTAACTCGGCAAACCCTGATATATTGCGTAACCCTGATAAAAATAATGTTTAAAGCCCTACAAAGAAGCTAGTGGAACTATAAAGGAATTTTAATCCTTGGAAAAAATAAACACAAAATTAACTAATTTAAAATTTGAAAATAAAATTTAAAAGCCCATCCAAAATGGTGGGTTAGATAAATGCAAAATTAAGGCTTGGCCCAATAAAATCAACCTCTGTATAAACTTTCCTCTGATAAGACTAGGGTATGCTTAGTAAATAATATGTAACGGAATATTAGTTCATACATAATTGTAACTCAATTGCAATGTGGACGAAAGTGGGGACACAACAACTCAATTGCAGCACAGATAGAAGTGGGAGCGCCGGCTCTCGCTGGCCCCCACTTGGATGCAAAAGATTGCAACCGTAACCAGCTAAGAAAGTCAAACAAAGACCCAAATAAAAACTCGAGCAAGAGAGTACACGCAAATGAGAAAATGAAATTAACAAGAACGAGCAAAGAAGCAAGGTGAGTAAAGCACTAAGGAGCAAAGTTCTGCGGCAAAAAGGTTCAACCCGGACAATGGTAGTGCAACCTGGACCAATCATGTTCCCTCCACCAAGATAAAGGATATTCAGAAGTCACAAAGCACAAGACAATTGCGTTGATCACAACTCGGTCCACATCCCAAACTCAGTTCCAAAATCTCAGAGAAGTACACAAGCCAAACTTGAGCACCAAAAGGCCATGTCGAAGGGAAAGAAAGATGCAGAGGCGAAGGACGCCAAAGAAATTTTGTCCTGGAATAAATCTAGTTTTGTTGAACTGATGTATGAAGTGCTGCATGAGTATGATTCAATTTGGCATGTTTGGGCTAATCAAGTTCTGCTAAGAGGACAAGACTTCTAGAGCATTAGCTGCAAGTATACTGCAAGTGTAGTATGGAGAAAAATTTTACAGACTAGAGATGACCTTATGCAGTCATTGGAAGATAATGCAAGGCATAATATTCTGTTGTCAAGAAATGGCAGATTTGATTGGAGGGCGTACTATGACAACACAAGAAATCAAGTACAAAGGGTGGAATGGAGAAGCTGGATATGGGGAAGGTTGAACATACACACCGAGGATCGAATTCTCCTCTTGGTTGATTCTGAATAAAGGAGTGCTCACAAAGGCTAAATTAAGGCAATTGGACATCATCCAAGAAGACTTCTGTGTGTTGTGCTTGAGAAATTGCCAATAAACCTGCATGGGAACACCTCTGGTTTGAGTGTACGTGACTTTTCCAAGGAAGTTTTGAGAAGAATTCTGAAGTGGGCTAAGATTGGACGACAATCTTCCAACATTGAAGCATGGATGGAAGCATCTAGCCGATTTATTGGTAAGAGAACATTGTTGTTTAATCTATGGAACTCTTGTCATTCTGTGGCCATATACTATATATGGTCCACTAGGAATAGAATGGTTTTCAGGGGAGAAACAGGTTCTGTTGAGGATTGTGTGAGATTTGTACCAACTTGCTCCAAAATTATATTATTGCTAGATGGAGAAGAAAAAATAGAAAAACTAGGAAATACCTAGTGAGAATTGGTCTGTATGAAGCTTGTAACTTCTAGGGTAACCTAGAGCTCATTTTGTACTCAAATTTATTTATGAATATCACCCTTTCATTCAAAAAAAATATTATTATTAATGCAATTATATTTAAAAATATAAAAAAATTGAATTGAATCAACCTCTTTGAAAATATTATAATATTATATTTGAAAGTCAGATATAAGAAATTAAGAATATCACTTCATATATTTTATACACCCCTTAAAGTATAATAATATTATTAATGCAATTATATAAAGCATTTATGACCTTGTGAGTATAAGAATATGGGAATTGTTTAAGGAAGAATATATATGTAAGATTTATTTTATTATTATGATGAATTAATATTATGATTTTATATTATTTTGATTTAAAAGATATTTACATATTAAAATTTATTGTAAATTATTTAGTTATTAAATAAAAATATGTAAAAAAAACTTATAAACCCACCTCTACGTTTGATACTTACGAGTACTATGCTAATTTTAAGGTATTTATTAATTCTTATTATCAATATCTTGGATCTCATCTAATTTAAATTCTTCGATCCTCAGTGGAGGAGAAATAAACTTGTTGGGAGAGCATATCGAACTCCAGACATAGGCGTTAAATGGAGCAAAGCTCTCCGCTGAACTGGGGTGGTAATGAACAAAAAAAAAATTCTTCATTTTATAACAATTAAAATCCGGTCAATAACTAATTAACTAATGTCCCTATAATCTTGCTCCATATCTTAATTTATAAATTTCAAAAAATCATTTATAAAAACGCAAAACAAATGCCAAATTGATTCAAATACTTTTTTAAGAAAAAAATATTAATTAAAAATCGTATATAGTACGAGAATTTAATTAGTCATACACATCCCATTTGATTTCATTTTAATTTTTTTAGGGTTTATTATACTCTATGTACCATCCAAAAACTCATATATATAGACCACCCTTTATTTTACACTTGTTGCAATCAACCATCCTTTATATTTTTCTATATTTAATCATTTTCTTCGTTAAGTAAAGTAAATTATGTTTTTTTCTTTCTTTTTAAATTTTATTTACAATAAATAAATAAAGGAAAAACCATAATTGACACTTTCAAGTTCCAATACGCCGATTTTTGCAACACTGACATAATTTCCTCCATAATAATTCATTCCCTCTATCCAATGACGAAGAAAAAACCACGACTTCGCCGATACAAAGACCATGGGGTTTGGATCTGATTTTGACGACTTTGAGTATCCCTTAGAGTCGGTCGTGTTTAAGTTGATGGACGACGACTCGAGATTCAAAAGGTTGAGATGTAGACCGAAATCCAATGATAATGACATTCTTACCTCAATTTATTCCTAAATTCTTTTATTTATTATAAAAAAAATTAAAAAAGAAGGGCAAAAATGTAATTTACTTTAATTAACGAAGAAAATAACGTTTTTCATCAAAATGGGTGGTTAAATGCACATATTTACAAATAAGGGGTGGTTAAGTGTAGAAAAAATATAAAGGATGATTAATTGCAACAAGTGTAAAATAAAGGATGATTAAATATAATTTTCCCTAACTTCGTTAAATAACAAAGTACATATTGGAGTGCCAAAAATGGTTTTAGTAAACGAGATTATTTTTTTGTTTCCTTGTTTTGATCTAAGCTAGGATAATGTACTCAGGCTCAAGGTAAAGTAACTTTAGTGGCCCAGTACGTTAGATCGATCTAGATCATCGATTTCTCTTGTTATTTTAAAGTCCTTATTCCTTTCAAAAGTTCATCACATTAATTACATCGTTCATTATTAATTTAATCATTCAATTGATTGGATATATTGCCAATTAATTAGAATTACCAGCTCAATGCATCATAACTATAATCTAAAACGGAAGTTAAAAAAAATTATTAAACGACACATGTCAGTTTTAGATTAGACCACGCCACCCTTTTTATTTAAAAATAATAATTTTTTATTTTTTATATGCTAAATTCTTATCCATATTTTTAAAATATAGTATAGAAAATCTCATTATTAAACAATCTTTTATTTTTGGATATGATAGATAGGAAGATTATTATGATATTTTTTTTATACTATTATACAAATTCTAGAATTTTTATTTTATTTTTAGATAGAATTGTTTTCAATCATTTGTTACCTTATATAAAAAGATATTGATTAGTTATATGATAATTGTCTTATCTTTTTACGCAAATCATAACAAAAAATTATATTTAATCAATTACATAATTATTTTTTTCGGATAATAAATATATTTGAAAATACTTTATTTAAGAAAAAACACGTACAAGGTACGGACATTCATACTAGTATCTTTGCTAAGTACAACCGTCCACGTACGTAATTAACCATGTATGCAAAGTTGAATCTATAAAATATAAATTACAGGATAAAATGAAACACACATGAGGCATTCCATTACGAAACGTAATGAAAAGATGATGAAGAAGACAAGTCCATCAACACTTGCTAAAATTGCAAGTCAAAGGCATATATTACATTCATGAATGTATTTTTGTTACATAATGAATTAGTGAGAAACCTTTCCCTATCGTAGATGGCCCTCGGTCGAAAGAGTAAAGAGGAAAGCAAGGCAGATTTTTTTTTTTAATAAGGAATTGATTTACAAAAGGAAATGTACGTTTCATGAAAACCTTTTTTAAAATCATCACTTTAAAAAAAAAAATCAAAAGTAAAAAAATACCAAGTTCCCTCACTTGGTTCATTTTTCACTTCCTATAGAATGTATTAACTTTTTCAGAATGTTGTCTTATTTCCCGTGTTTGGTTTACATTAAAGTTTTGAGAATTTTTGCAATTCCTCCAAATCACGAAAATTACACTTAATTATCTTGTAAGAGTTTGGTTTAAATAAAAAAAACTCTTATACTGAAAAATGAAAAGAAATGCTCTTTTTCGCATTTGCACTTTTCGTACTTGTGTATTTTTCATATATTTTGTAGTACAATTTTCGGATTGCAGTTTTTGTATTTTGTAATGCACTTTTCGTACTTTGTAGTGCACTTTTCATTTTTCAAAATAAGAATTTTTTCATTTGAACCAAACTCGACCTTGTAGAGGTACCTAAATATAAGATCTACTTCTTAAATTTTTAAATGGAAATTTATTTTTGTATCAATACAAAATTAAATAATTTTACAACCAAACGAGGTCCAATTTTCTCAAGAAAATCGTACGATGTGAAGTGCGTTTGAATTGCATTATCTAATGCATGAACTTGCATTATGTAAAGTAATTTAATGTCGTGTAACATTTTAAATCCGGTAATACAATTGCATCCTCATTAAATTTAAATAAATTAATTGGTTCAACTAATTCTTTATATCATTTTAAACATACAAATCCACCAATTCATTTCAAGGCAATAACCCCAATGAAATGTTAACTCTAAACCCTAAGTTACAAACACTTGCACATGAACGGTCTCAAGTTATATACATAGACGGTGGAGAAAGTGTACCAAAGTATATATTTTACCTAATCTATATACAAACAATGCAAATAATTAGGAACACAAACATAAAGTAGACACAAAAAGACCTAACTTCACTACTATAACAAAGAAACATACATACCATCTCTTCAATCCATAAACCTGACGAATCCTTGCCATTCTAGGCGATGATATATCAATTTGAAAAGCTAAACACACACACACACGAAGAAGTTAATTGGGGGTAGTTTGTTAAAATATTAAAGTGGTGGATTTTACAAATAAAGGCATAGAAAAGGGCTGTTTTTATGAATTTCCTTAAGAAAGATATAGTATTAAAAAGCAGCCATGGATCAAAAAGCAAAGAGAGAGGGGCAGAAGAGGAGAAAGATAGAGCTAAAGAGTGGAGGGCTTCATTTATTTTGGGGGGTATATATGTTCCTTTCTATCATGAGAGATGTTTCCTTGAATGGAGTGAAAGCTTTTATATACAACTCAAAAAAGCTACACTCCTCACACACACATACACACACAAATTAATACAACACTATATTCTACTCATAAGCTTTTGTGTTTTAATCAAATTCTCCCCATCTTGGGATCTAAAAAGCATCTATCCATCGAGTTTATAAGAATCATTTATGGACTCCACGAATTTTCACCATGATCCTCATCAGCATCATCATCAGCACCAGCAACAACAACAACACTATCTTCAACAGCAAGAACCGTCGTATCCTTACATCGCCACCTATTCTTCCTTGCTAGACGACGACCACCACCACCAGCACCACCTCGGCTATGGAGTTTCTCCGCCGCCTCAGTAAGTACTATAACTCAATCCCTAATATTTAGCTATTGAGAGATTGGTAAAGTTGTATTTATCAATGGATTTGGAAAAATTACATGCAGGAATAATAATAACCAAGGAAGCTATAGTACTTGTGAGGTACCTTCAGCTTCAAGTGGAGTTACAAACTCTGAAGCCTCAACCTTCTCATACCATTCACTATCATCAAACAACAACAATGATGACGTCATGGGTAGCCCTAATTTCCTATCAAATTTTCTGGGTATCATTAATCAAAACCCAAATGATGGAAATCAGCTTGCAAATCATCATCATAATCATCATAATCCATGGATTCCTCAAACAAGATCAATCAACAACAACAACAGCTTTAGTAGCCTCTTGTCATCTAGTGCTACAGAGAATGCTCTTGGTCAACTGGGTTTGACTTCTTCTAACTCTTCTTCTTCTTCTCCTTCTCCTTCTTCTTGCTTGTTGGGCTTGAACCTGCAAGCATCCGATTTCTTGAGCGGTTCGGGGTTTTTCGGTCGACAATTCTCTGGCTATGGTGATCATCATCATCATGCCCTAGCTTCACCTGCAGAAAAATTTGCTCATGGAGGTTTTTCTTGGCCTAGCAGAAGCCGTGCCCTAGAATCCACCAAAGTAAGTACTTAATTCAATTAATCCCAGAAAAACCCATCATTTTGTTTTGCTGAACTTATTCATAAAAACCCAGAAAACCATCTCTTTGTTTTGTTAAATTCATTCATAAGAACCCAGAAAAACCCATCTTTTTGTTTTTCTAAATTCATTCATAAAAACCCAGAAAAACCCATCTTTTTGTTTTATTAAATTCATTCATAAAAGCCCAGAAAACCCCATCTCTTGTTTTGTTAAATTGATTCATATAAGCCAAGAAAAACCCATCTTTTGTTTTGTTAAATTCATTCATAACAAGTTAAAAACCCATCTATTTTAATTTGTTACATCAATTCCTTCATGGGTAATTAATTATTAATTAGTACTAAATGACTACTATATATGATTGTTTAATTAAGTAGTTACTGTGAGTGATAATTTTAGTACACTGTATATATACTTTGTTGAGTCAAATGAATATATAGGAAGTTCTTTTTAAAAACATTTTAGATTGATAGCTCTCTGTGCAAACACAAAAGAATTGAAAGGTGGAAGAAGAAAAAGATCAGGCCGAAAAAGTGAAAAACCCACGATGGGATCGATGGATTAGATTTAGAGATGAAGCTAGCACGTACCCCCTTTGAAAATCTGTTCCAATTTTTCTTACCACATATATATAGCAACATCCAACAAAACCCCCAATTAAAGCTTCTTTCTTTGTGTGTTTTCCCCCTTTTTATCTTTTATAGATAGTCAGGACAAAGATCGATCATAGGCAAAGCAAAAGAATTAGCCTAGGCTAGACCCATGAGACCTCTCAATATCATCTCTTAATACTTAAGTTATTTGTGTGTGCATTATGATCGATCACTAGTCTAAAAATTCTCGTCTAGTTCCGTCTAGGTCTCACTAAGGCACTGAAAGGTTGTAGCCCGTTTAGACTTTCAGCTTGTCTAGGAGACCATCTAGTCTATCTAGGCGTCCATCTAGACCGCCTAGGCGCTAGACAGTCTTTCTCTCCGCTTAGCGTTTTTTAGAACATTGATAATGATATATGTAAATATACATGTTAATTTAGTTCTTCGTTTTTATCATGTGTATAATCAATCAACAATGGAAATTCTTGAATCTTGGTGAAGGATTTAAACCAAAAAAAAGCTGCTTTCTTTAGCATGCATGGGCCATGGCTTGTGCTGTGGTGGGAGCTTTTGATTCCAGCTTTATTCAGCCGCATGATGCTCTCCTACTATAAACTATATACTACACTAATCCATTTGAATTTCTCCATTTCCTCCCAAACTTTAATCTTTTTTGCACCCATACTATACCTAGCTTGTTGGCTAGCTCATATGTACATATATATTGTAGAAAATCCATTCAAATTTCATATAATTACAAACTCAACTTGTGTGTTGCTTTTTGCCTTTGTGGGTTTGTTTTGAATTTTTAGGCCTCAACTGGGTTGGTGAACAATGGAGTAGCCGGAATAAAAAGACCTGCTGGTAGTAACTGTTCTGTCACCTCTTCGAAATCCTCGTCCGGTGCGATTTCTAACAAGAAGACCTCTTTGAAGAACTCTTGCCCTCCATTTAAGGTAAATTAATTACAATTATCTTACATAATTTGTGTATAAGAAATCAATTTTAATTAATGTCTACTACCCTTTTGGTTTTGGCTTTTTTGTAACTTTTCTTTTCCATTGAGCTAAAACAGGGTCAAACAAGAGCTTTTTCTTTTACCACAAAGTTTCTCAAATCAAGGGCTTTATTCATTTTATTTTATTTTTCAAATGATTTTCCATCAAGTATATGTATATGTGTGTAGCAGTGTTCTGGGGACCTCATAAAAGGGGCTATGTTATTAACTGAAACATCCACTTTTTACAATGCCTGCAATTATTGAACCCAAACTAAGGACTATAATAACAGATTTTATATGCATAACAAATTGGCTTATATGGCTGTATATAATTGTATGTAATTATGTTCATAATTAGTATAGTACATGTAGGGTTGATGATGATGATGATGATCATCATCATTAATTAATTAAAACATTTGTATAAATGAAAATTGGAATTATTATTTGTTTAGGTTAGGAAGGAGAAACTGGGAGACAGAATTGCAGCTCTACATCAACTGGTATCACCTTTTGGCAAGGTACAAGTTCCCACTCTCCTCCCCACTATTTTCACAAGAAGACTTATATTATTTTATAATTAAGACCATACTCTTATGCATGCTTTATACATTAATAAAATGTTACATATAATATGTATTATTTTATTTATTTTGCAGACAGATACTGCTTCTGTATTGACAGAAGCCATAGGGTATATTCAGTTCCTTCAAGATCAAATCCATGTGAGTTAGTCCACACCCACTTATTTTTTTTCAATTAATTTATCATGATCTTGATGGGTAATTATGATCTAATAATTAACTAATCATGCATATATTCCTGAGAATAATTAGACTCACTTTTTATTTCCCTGCAGACAGCGTGCATGCCTAATGTCAAGCCATTAAGGAACAAGCCTTGCAATAGAATAATGCAACCAGTAAGAATTAAACTTGCTATTTTAACTTCAATTTTAAGCACTTTAACTTTTAAACTGACAATTTGTAAGTGGGTTTTGTTTATCTAAATGGTAAATGTAAATTTGACAGATTTCAAGTGAAGATCATCAACAAGAAATGAAGGAAGGAGGACAAGATCTTAGGAAGAAAGGGCTTTGTCTTGTGCCCTTATCATGGAGCTCATTTATAACATCTGATCAATTGGATGCATCCATAAGTCTACCAGCCCACCATTACTTTTGAAAAATCATTTCATTAATTAACTTAGTTTTGAGTTTAATTGTTTTTTTTTTTACTTATGATAGTAGTACTACTACTTAGTTATGCCCTAGCTAAGCTTTGCATCTACATATCCTTAAAAATGTCTATGCTTTATAAACTTTCCCCAAATTTTCAGTTTTTTTTTGGAGGGTTAGTTTGATTTTATTATTAGGAGAGGATTAAGGCTCCATTTGGTTGGGTGTAAAAAAATGGAATTTTCACCCACATTGACTTTTAAATTTTATGTCGGATTGATTTGAGGGGTATGCACCGAAAGTAAGGGAAAATTGTTTAGATGCATGCAACCAAACGGAGCCTAGAATGTAGCAAGCTAAAGCTAGCTAGAGAGCTAGACGGATGTACCTGTACTGAGCTTGAGTTGATTAAGGTTTTAATTTCAACTTTCTCCAGTTTCTAATAAGATCAGTTTCCTGTTCTACATTTACAGCTTATACATGGGTTTCGAGCAAACTGATGTTTATTTCTTATGTTATATGTATTTGGTTAAAGGGAAATGGAAATGATCTCTCAAGGTGTGTTTGCTTGTATGAGTTTTTAAGTTGCAGGTTACTTTGTAGGGCTTGTTTAGTTATAACTAAATGTAAACAGAAAGAAAACGAATATAGTTTGTTTGGTTAATGACACATAAGCAAAAAATTTCATTCCATACCGTGACACTGATTTTCTATATAAGAATGGGCTTCTAACTCACTATAATGGAGTTAGGTTCAAAATGAGAAATCATTCCTTCTTAATTACCCTTCTCTAGACACACAAATATGAAGTTTCGCAAGTCCGAGTGAAAATTTACGTTGATTTATCACATCACCAAAGTAGACTAGACGAACCCTTAATATTTAGTTTTCATAAGTTGTAACCAAACAAGCCCTTAATATGTAGTTTAAGTTGCAGATCCATTTTCTTTCCTTTACATTTACATTTTCATAAATTGTAACCAAACGCGCCCTTAATATGTAGTTTAAGTTGTAGATTAAAAAAGAATTTATGTATAAAAAATAAACTATGTTGTGTTTGCTTGTATATATAAACTAGTTCACTAAGTTGTATGTACATCTAAAGAGCGCATATTTACTTTTGCATATTGAGGAGCTAGTTTATTTTGTACAAGTAAATAAAGCTTAAGTTCAAATAAAATTCAACTAGTATTTAAACTAGTTTCAAATTACCAAAGCAAACACATTACAAAAATGCGTTGGTAAAAGAAGTTATACATAGGAAATACTGTATATGGTTTATGACCAGACAATGAAAATGAAGTTTAGATTAAACAAATGCAAGAATTTGAGGGTCAATTAAACACATCATTCACAACCCATCAATTGTATCTTCGTAATCTCACTTCGATCCCAGCTACAAAGCTGGATTTTCAACAGTAATATACAGCAAATTAGAACGTAATTTATATTAATATATAATATACAACAAAGTTTGAACTTCGAATTGATTGACAGCTTGAGCACGAGGGCAAAAAAACAAAAGAATTTTCGGCTGTGACTATGACAGTACAAAGCTCACAGACACATGTTACCTATACGCTCATCATCTGTGTATGTACACGTTACTTCTGTAGATTATTCATGACCAGGTAAACTGCATGAAAAATATGATTTCAACAAGATTAATTTCCATAAAAAAGAAGGAATTTTTTTTCTATATTGGATAAGAATTAAAAAATGCATTATATATACCAGCTTCTTCTTCTTCTTTTTCTTGTCTATATATTGAAGCAGCTCCTCCTGTCGAGATAGTGCATCTTCCAGGGCCTACAGACACAGTTAAACAATCCAACTGAATAATTGTTCACAAACTTGACCTACCATTTCATGTCCAAATTGTGTAACTTCAACAAATCAATAATCATACAGAAATTCCCATTGCTACCCCCAGAGATATTGCAGATTCTGTCTGGTGCCCACATTGTTTAGCACATAATAAGGTTTTCTGATTTGAATATCATGTGAACAAAAGGACCAAGTATCAACTAACATTTTTTCAGCTGTTTGGGCATGAGTAGGAATGGTGGGATACTAAGGGATACCGAGTGGAATTTGGAAGAAATTGTGAACGCAAGGCAATATATGCAATATTTCAGGGGAATGAATGGTAAAATCCTGAAAACATACCTTCTTAGTTGCTGCAAGCTCTTCCTCCAAGACATCCACACGGGTGGTAGCGTTCTTTATGATCTCCTCCTTTTCTGTGACGGAATCTGGGTTCAAGGCCATAGCTGTGACTTTCTCTTCCAAAGCAGCCATACGTCTGATGACAGTCATGTAATCTGCATCAGAGATCATTGGTGCTTGATGAGGCTGTGCACCATGTGCTGCTGCTGGCCCTTCTAAGTACATTGTAGTTGAGTAGATAGTTGCATCAGTCAGCCTCTTGGGCATGTTACGTGTCAATCTCACCATTGTTACAATGCCCATAACAAATGTCATTAGACTCGCTACAAAGTGGCTGCTAATTCCGTCGTGTTCCTTGTAGGCGTTGATAGTAATATTATCAGCTGTGTCAATTGCACAATGACAATCAAAAGCACTAGTTAGATTAGCATCCTCTGTTCCTGGCAACATAATATAGTCGTGTATAATGGATGCAAAGAGTTAAGATACCTCTGGTGATGGCAAAATTGTCATTGACCATAGAGTTTTGCCACTTTGTACTAGGTTTCTGAGGCGAATCCAAGGCACTCAAATCGTAGCTTGTTTTAATACTCTCGGTTCGAGACACCTGATATGTTCATGTTATATACAGATCAGAACATTGGAGTTGCTAATTAGTATTAGCAAAACTACAGGTTGTATTAAAAATAATTAGACTCCATGGTAAGAAAATGTGGCACAAAGTAAGCTCTGTAACAGGAGAAAACAAACGCTTGGTGACCTTTTTATCAGTAGAAGGAACCTCTGTAATCTTAACAGTCTTTGGTGTCTCCACAGTTGGTGTTTCTTCTTTCTACAAAAAGTAATGCTTCGTATTAAGCTTATTAGCCAGAAAAACAAATTATGAAAAAGGACAAAAGGAGAGAAGAAAATAAGCTTCAGCTAGAAAATTGACCTGGTGAATAGCATTATCATCTTCAGGTATTGTCTTCTCCTCAGGTTGAGAAGGAGAGCAAGAATGTGAATTCACCTTACATTTGGCTCCACCACATTGTACCATCTATAAATCTCAGAGAAAGCACAGTTACCAAAGGTTAAAAATAGAGGAATAATGGATGGGAACAATTTCAGGAATGAAAAGAAACCTTCAGTATTTCTGGGTCCTTCCAGGGGCCTCTATCTGATCGCATACAACCTCCTTTATCAGCACAAGTGCAGGTGCCTCCCAGGAATTCAGGCAACTCACTGACACAAAATACATGGACATAGTACCAATGTTGAAGTTTATGTTAGAACTAAAACGACAAGCGAAATGGCCTTTCTATTCTGTCTCCTACACAAGGAGAAATTTATGAAGAAAAAGAGATGGATAATCAGCAGAGTTACCTGGCATCAATCACTTCAAGCAACTTGCTCTGGAACTTGTTTCCAAGAACCTTGAAGTGGCAACTTCAAATAATTAGATAAAAATCAATCAGATAGATCAGTCTGTTGTTTCAAATTAGGACAAGATAAGTGCTTACTGTGATCTTAGCCGAGGTCTTTGGATCCAAAAATCCTTTAATAGTATTCCACAAAAGCCTAAATCCAGAACCAGCATTAATGATGAACATCTTGTTCAGGGTCTGCATCAAGAAAAAAAAATCGATATGATGATGAACTATAAAGAATGAGAAGGCAGCAAATCAAAATAAAGATCGTTTTAACAAAGCCAACACCTCAGGATAATTGTCTCCATCGATCTTCTGTAGTTCTTGTACCAGCTCCCTGGCTGCTTTAGTGAAGTGTTTCAGTCCCTGTTGCAACAATTTAAAATTGATCTTAAACAAAAGCACTTTCAATAATCACTAATTGCAGTCTTCAATCAAACAGAACTTTTTAAGTATTTTTCCCTTAGGGATTGCCACTGCATACATACCACTCCAGACACATCCAATATAGTTGTACTCTGATCTATGTGCCTCTTGGCAGAAACTGTACAAGCTGGAAACTTAATGTCAAAGGTCCTCTCAAACTCTTGCACATGATACTTCAAATAGCGATCCAACGTTGTAACTTCCAATAATTTGGTTGCATCCACTTTCCCCAATAGCTCTATGTATACAGGACGACCATCTTTGTCAACCCCGTGATGTCCTTGAGGGTAGTGCTCATAGACTTTCTCACGTTCTTCAAAGTCAAAATCCTACAAAGAAAACACTTTCAAATCCTACTCAGTTCAAACTTCACAACAACACTATAAAAAGATGGAAGTACACAATAGAGATTCACAAAGTCCTTTAAAGCAAGCACTTTGTTTGCTTAAAACCTCTGTGATAGTGTCGGCACCAAATTTGTTCCTCCACTGAATCATATCACTCCACATTTGCTTCGTCTTCTCGATGTCAAGTTTGCGTGCCTTCAAAAACCTGTGTTTTTAAAAACCTAGTCAATACTTCTATGAAAGTTTCTTTTTAACTTCCATTGAGCTGCATTATACTGAAAGTAAATCCTAAGAAAGCAAGAAGAGAAACCTGAGCAGCATATGATAATCATCATGCTTTGGAGGGAGCAAATTATCTGCAATGATAGCTTCTCGGAAAGTTTCAACGACCTGCCCCTCATCAGCGTCATGAACGTCTTCTATATCAATAGACATGACTTTACTGCTTCTCCTCCTCCTTGACAAAGAGTGCTTGTACTTGAAAGATGCACTCATGGCCGCTTTCTTCAAATTTCAAATCCCTAGTTTGCTCACCTTCTCATTATCCACCTTTTCAGCGTCTGGTACAGATTCGTAATAGGTAATCAAAATCACAAACCAACAAGTTCTTCCAAAGCTAAGATAACATGACCTTAATTCATCCCATTTTTTTGGCTAATCAGTTCATTTCCATCCATCCTCCTTTTACATATGCTTCCACTTCAACCGAATCCAAGCACATTGAAATTCCAAATACACGAATTCTAAAATTCAAGCGAGCACAAGGATGTTAATCCTTACCTTGGAAACAAATGTCGATCAAAAGCGAGATCTTCCTGTATTATATTCCACCTCCTATAAACCGAATTCGATCGAAGTAGAATGCAGCAGCGAAAGGCCAATCAGAAAAAAATCAATTCACAGCAACCCTAATTTTCAGCAAAAAGTGAATAACCACAGCATCCTCAACCTTGAATCGAACGCCAAGCCAAACAATGCGAGATCAAATCTCGGAACAATCAACGAGAACCAAGGAAGAGAAAGCGAAGATGAAGCGTTGAGGAAATGGATTCCATTCCCTCAAAATCTCTTCTGCTTTCTTTCTTGGATTCTTCTCAACAATCTGGAGATGACAAGAGAAAAATGATTCTCAACGATCTGAAAATCGATTTTCCGTGTGCGAGCTTCGTTGATTGATCTTTTATGATAAAGGAGGAAAATTTGGGGGTTGTTTAATTAGGAGCGGCAACGCGCTAAATTCGCGCAATGGCCAGCAGTACTGTATAAAAGTCGGCAAATTTAAATTATCTGGTAAAATTGTAGAAAAATATATACTCCGTATTTAATTATCCATTTTATCTAAATTTAATTGAATATACGGGTTGATTTTACGTTTCAATAATATGGATATTTAATGATTGGTTGTATATAATTCAGTCAGTACATAAGCGTGTAAATTGAATAAGTTTGGTGTTGTTTTGTCACTTTGTGTAGCTAATACGGTAATACCAACTCTCCAAGAAAGGTGGTTTCGAATGGTTTGTGCGAAGAATGTGGAGGGTATGAATCTGTTATGCACGCCCTTTTATCATGTTCGTTACCTCGAAAAGTGTGAAGGCTTGGCCGGGAATTGCAGCGCTTGGACATGGGATTGCTTAGTTTGGCGATTGGGCGAAGAGAATCTGCTGTCAACTTTCTGAGGCTGAGATTCAAACTTGGGTAATCGTCGTGTGGGAATTATGGAATGCTCGGAATGCCAAGCTTTTTGATGGAAGAAGTGTTTATTGTGCTGAGGTTGTTGAAAGGTGTACGAAGATGGTGCTTCTTCTCGAAGAAAAGAAAGTCGAGGTGCCCGGAAAGGAAATTCCATAAGTGCAAATCAAATGGGAGAAGCCAACTGCTGGTTACTTAAAATCAACTGTGATGCTACTGTTGGGTGAGGAGCCCAGTCCAACGGTTGGTTGGTCCTTGGGGGAGAACCCCGAGGTCGCCGTTTCGACACCCACCGGTAACGAAGCCACGTACAATATTAATTTCTCAAGAACTGTTCACAGTTCTCACCTAGTCATGGATAGTCCAAGTATTGTAATGTTGTTGTTACAGTGAACAACTGTGGGGTAGGTGTGTGGTTGGTAGGAACTCTGAGGGTCGATGCATTTTTGGGGTCGAAGAAGATTCAACCGGGAACAGTGCCTGAGACTGCTGAAGCTGAGGCGGTGCTGTGGGGATTGGAGATAGTTGTGCTAAGGGGCGCTGAAAATATAATTGTTGAATCGGATTGTCTCTCACTTATTCAAAAGCTTCAGAAGTCCTCTCTTCCTCGCACTACAGTTCGGACCTTCCTTGGTGGCTAAGTGCTTGGCATTGGCGCGGGAATTCCGTAGCTGTGAATGGCGCTTCTCTCGGAGACGAGCGAACAAAGTGGCTCACTGGCTGGCGTCCTTATTTCCTACTGCTTGTGTTGTTTTATTTGATTCTGGTGTTTTTCCTGCTGAACTTTCTTCTTTTTTGTTACAAGACTCTGTTTAGTTAATGAAGTGGTTTTTGCATCAAAAAAAAGTTAGTATTGCTTATTTTGTACGGGTTTCATAAAATTATTTTAGTATTTTTTATTTATTTTTAAAATTTTAATTAAATTTATATAGATAAGGATATTTTTAAAAACTATATATACTTTATACACAAAAAACTAGCATTTCTAAAAATAAATATTAAAAATTGATATAGGTAAAGATATTTTTAAAAATTATATACATCCTATCGACAAAAAAAAAATTATTTTCAAATATAAATATTAAAATTTATATATAGAAGGATATTTTTAAAAAACTATAATCTTACCTAAAAAACTCTCCTTTCACGGGGGCTGGTGTTGATGCTTTTGTTCATGGAGCTGTTGTTTATAATATCGTTGTCCGAAAGAAGAGGAGGTATGAATTGAAGTGCACAAACAATGGATATGGTTTTATTTCTTTTGCCTTCTCGATCTATTTTTGGAGAGCTAGGGAGCGATGCCCTTGAGTTTTTGTCTCGGATCACAAGGGTTGCTCATAGTAACACGGCTAACGCTAATATTCGTTCCTTTATTTTTCAGCGCTTTTGCTTTCCCTTGAATAATTGTGTCGGAGCCCAGTTAGTTGTTAGGCTCCCATCCAACTTTCTGTAATTTTTTATTATCAATAATAATAATATCAATAATAATTAAAAATAAAACAAATATGTTTGTTGTTTTGTTTTATATATAAACATAATTAATTAAAAATAATTTATTTAAATTTCAACCAATCAGGTTGATTTAAAAAAAGGATGACATGGTTCATTGTCGATCGTTTTATATATTATTTTAACTTCCGCTTTAGTATATAGTAATGATGATTGAAAAATATGGTCAATATTAATTAAATACGTTATCATATCTATAAATAAAAAATAATATAAAATTCCAAAAAGTAATATAAAATTACAAGATTAAAGATATGGTTCATACTATTTACAAAACTATTATACTTTTGAATTGAAAGTTAATATGAAAGAATTTGAAAATTTAATATTTAAAACCCTAACTTAAAATACGGTTCATATTTCATACTTATGAATATAAAAATTATCTATTTCATTTAGAGATTTTTAAATTAATTTATTATGAGATATTAAATTAAAAAAAGTAGGTGGGATATTAAAACATTATTTTATATTTATCATACTTAATGTAAAACTCTTATCAAATTAATAAGAACTTGAAAGAACTAGACCTTATGTTTTGACAGTTTGACTGAACGATTGCATTATAAAGGTACTTGTTAATTTGGTCAGCACAACTAAATTATATTATACAACCGTTCTTGTTACTTTAGACAACCTTGAAAGAACTAGACTAAATTAACAAGAACTTTTTCTGTAACAACGAAAACAATTTAAACCACTTATAAGCTGAACTCTATTTGTCGACCACACACTCACGGTGGGGTGGGAATTGCCAAGGCGGAAGAGATTAATCAATCACTCTAAATGAAATTGTTGTGGAAAATCCTAGCAGAACTAGATAACCTATGGGTCAAAATAATGACGGAAAAATACCTCAAAACGGAAAGTATCCTAAGTTATAGGAAAAAACACAATACATCATGACAATGGTCAAAACTGCTAAGCCTAAGGGACTTCTTCTCGAAACGGCTCATCTGACAAGTTGGGTTTGGAAAAACTATCTGCTTTTGGAAAGATAGTTGGACCGGCAATGTACATCTTACCCCAAAAATAAAGGTCGAAACTCTAATTAATCGGGAGGAACATGTTGATGCTTACCTCTTGGAAGACAACTCGTGGAACTAGAAAAATTGAGAAGAGTCGTTAATCATAAAGATCTCGAAAAAATTACCAAAATCATTAACTACATTAACAAAATCCAAGATAGATTGTACTAGCAACCAAACAAAAAGTACTCTACACACTCTAACATGCTTTGGCTCTATCAATCCAAAGGGGAACCTAGAATTAACTTGGAATAGATCAATAAGCTCAACATCCCCCATAAAATGAAGAATTTCTTATGGAAAGTGGCTCGAAACGGCTTTCCAACTAAAATGAGGCTTGCAGACAACCATATCCCGATACCATAAGGTTGTAAAGCTTGCAACAACCAGTCTGAAGACACTAACCACATCTTACTATCATGTCTACTTACCGGAGAACCCTTAACTCTTTAACCCCAAAACTACTTTGGATTGTCGATCAAGTATTACTAGACGACAAAAAACCGCACCAAGTCCTTGACGAAATTAGGGCAATGACAACAAAGGAGGAGATGGAACTCCTCACAAACGCCTGATGGAGCCTATGGTTCTCTAGAAATAAGAGAATTTTTTACAACAATGGCCAAAACTCGAATCATGTCCGAACATAAGCGAGTTTACTCGTAACCAGGTTAAAGCATGCAAACTTGCAAGAAATCCTGAAACTAACAACTCTCGCTCTTATACCACGAGAGCTAGGGAAGGGAGAAAGCTTACTAAAAGTGGGCAAAACCCAAGAGGGACTTTACTAAGTTGAATTTGGATGGTGTAGTTTGTTCGGATGGCGTGGGCTCCTTCGGTTTCATCCTTTGGGACTTTGTTGGCTCCCCCATCTATTTTGACGAAGGAGTGATTGGTCGTCAGTCTATACTTATCTCTGAAATCATAGCCTTGTGTCAGGGACTTCTTGAGGCCATTAATCGCCGTGACATTTCCCGGATCCGGATTGAAGGCGATAATTTGCAGCTGATCAAGGCCGTTGTAGTGATTGGCGCTACTCGAGGAGATTGAGTTGTTACGGTCGGACATCCATTGTTTGCTTGTCCTGTTCTAGGTTTTGGAGTATTTCTCACGTCTTTTGTGAGTGTAATTTTGTGGGAGACTTTATCACTGATTCTTTTCGACAGGTCTCATTTATCCCGCTTACAGTTGATTCAGATTTATGTACTTCTATTAAATAAAATATCTTAAGACGATCACTAACTTGTTAGTGATCACCTTAATCTCTTTTCTTATAATGGAGTAAATTAATCTTCTAAGTCTACAGGCGCCAATAAGTAGGTGGAGGGAGATTTTTCTGGGGCGACTTTTAAGTTCTCTTTAACTTGCTTCAAGTCCTTAAGTTAGTGTCAAATTCACTTTGTCCAACACTCATCTTAGTCATCTATTAATTTAGAAAATTAGCCTAATATCCGATAAATTTCATTACGCTTAATGGAGCCTAAGAAGTGAGAACTTTCGTACCAATAAAACCTCGTAAATCTTATATTCTAATTTTAACCTGCAATTATTTATGCATCGCCAGTACGGTGTAATGACAAACATATGATTAACTAGCTAGAATATTATTTGTTGAAATTATTGTCTAACTATGGATAAAAAAAAAATATTGTCTAACTATTTATTACTACATGGATTTAATACTTAACTTATTTAATGAATAAAATTTTAGTTTAATATAACAAATAAAATTATCTGGTTTATTATAAAAAAAATTATATAAAATTTTACAATTTTAATCACGCGAGAAGAACTCAAAATCATTAAGGTGAGCCTAATATTATTTTGATGGCTTAATGATAATTTATTTATGAAAAATTATAAAAACTAAATATATAAATGATAAAGATAAAATAATTTCTTACTATTTTTAATTAAAATTAAAATTTAATTTTTTTCACATAAATAGATAGAAATAAATTTAATTTAAAAAACTAAATTAATATCTATAATCTATCTATCTATAACTATATATTAAAGTTGTCCCTTTTCGAGCCACCGGAACGATTCTGGCCTCACCCCATATTTAAAAAACCTTATTTTCCATTCGCTAGTATGGTGTAAATGACAAACATATGATTAACTAGCTAGAATATTATTTGTTGAAATTATTGTCTAACTATGGATAAAAAAAATATTGTCTAACTATGTATTACTACATGGATTTAATACTTAACTTATTTAATGAATAAAATTTTAGTTTAATATAACAAATAAAACTATCTGGTTTATTATAAAAAAATTATATAAAATTTTATAATTTTAATCATGCGAGAAGAAGTCAAAATCATTAAGGTGAGCCTAATATTATTTTGATGACTTAATGATAATTTATTTATGAAAAATTATAAAAACTAAATATATAAATGATAAAGATAAAATAATTTCTTACTATTTTTAATTAAAATTAAAATTTAATTTTTTTCACATAAATAGATAGAAATAAATTTAATTTAAAAAACTAAATTAATATCTATAATCTATCTATCTATAACTATATATTAAAGCTGTCCCTTTTCGAGCCACCAGAACGATTCTGGCATCACCCCATATTTAAAAAACCTTATTTTCCATTCTTATTATTTTTTTTTATTTCTATCTTATTCTAGTAATCTTTATGACCCGTACACTCAAAAAATATTGTTCCAATAATATTGTTTCTCAAAATGGAATATATATCTACTATCTATCTTTTATAGATATTTTTCTTATTTTTTTTAGTAAAAATCTATCAAAATCTTATAAGATAGGAAAATTATAATATCTATAACTACATATTAAAGCTATACCTTTTCGGACCATCAGAACGATTCTAACCCCACCTTATATTTATAAAATTAATTTTTATTTCTAATATTTTAACTTTTTCATATTAAATTCTTCTTTAAGTATTTAAATCTATCTATCTTTAACATCAAAAAAATATCAATATCTTTTGAAAACTTACTTATATAAGTATTTAAAATTGTAGATAAAATATTTTAAAATAATTGTAAATCTTTTAGCATATATCTTTTAATGAATTTATTTATAGATATATAGTGATTTTTTTATTCATAAATATTTATAAATTTTAAAATTAATAAAAATATATAATAAAATATTTAATAGATATATTGAAATGTTTCATAATCTCTAAATTTACATACATGAAAAGTAATAAAATCTGAAGAATATAATATTTGATTAAAAAATTATACATTCAATGAGCAACAAATTACTTGTATTAAATTTTATATTAAATTTTTATTTATTTATTAGTATCCTATTTATAATGTCTATATAATATCAAATCTTAGTCGTACATGGTACGACGGGTATCGTAACTATAACCTAAAGCGGAGGTTAAAAAAATTATTAAACGACACATGTCACTTTTAGATTGTACAACACCACCCCTTTTATTTTAAAAAATAATCTTATATTTTTGGATATGATAAATTCTTATCCATGTTTTTAGAATATAGGATAGAAAATTTCATTATTAAACAATCTTTTATTTTTGGATATGATAGATAGGAAGATCAATATTATAATCCAATCATTTGTTATCCTATATGAAAAGATCTTGATTAGTTATATGATAATTGCCTTTTTTTACGCAGATTATAACAAAAATTTATATTTAAGCATTTACATTAGTATTTTTCTTGGATAATAATATATTTGAAAATATTTTATTATTAAAATTTTATTTAAGAAAAACCCGTACAAGGTACGGGAATACAATACTAGTAACTAGTAAATACAAATTAGACTAGTATGTATTCTCGTACCTTGTACGGTTTTTAAAAATAATAAATAGAAATTAATATATGTAACGATATTTTAAAAAATCAATATATTGATTGTTTTATTTAGCATATAAATATAAACAATTAAAAATAATCAATTAAGATATCTTAGTTAAGAAACGATTCTATCTAAAAATAAAATATGTATTCTAAAATTTGTATGATAGCATAAAAAAAAATATCCTAATGATTTTCCTATTTATCATATCCAAAAATAAAAGATTGTTTAATAATAAGATTTTCTATCCTATATTCTACAAACATGGATAAGAATTTATCATATTCAAAAATAAAAGATTATTTTTAAAAAAAGGTGTGATGTGGTCCAATCTAAAAGTGACATATGTTGTTAAATAATTTTTTTAACCTCCGCTTTAGGTTATAGTTATGATGATATGATGATAGAGGCTAAAATTAATATACTGGTTCTAAAGATATAGCTATATAGATAGATTATAGATATCATAAATTAGTAATTTAGAATATACTCGATCTTTCACAGTTTTATAAAAATAACTAGATCTAATGCGTTACTTTGTTTAAACAAGAAACCAATTAAATAATGGCAAATTACCGAACATTGATCTCAAAGCATGTGTTTGGGAAGTTTGTTAGGTTGGGTTCGAAGCAGCTGCTGGAAAGTCCAGTACTTGGCGGCGCCCTTGTTTGTGGTACGTTTTCCAGGCCGAGGTTTTATCAACAATGCTCGAATCCACCCTCCAATTATGTGGCCCATCTGGGTTCCAATAAGCCACATCCACCCTCCAATTATGGACAAGTACGCCAATTCTTACATCATCTATGGAAATTAGGGTTTTCCGGGTCGATGACAAAACTTGGTTACATTGTGAGTGATCTTGAGACAATACCTTATTCCAAGAGGACCCGTTGGGCACTTTTGCCAAGACTGGTCGCGGAAGCGGCGAGGGATGGGAATTGGGATGAGAATGAATGGGAAGCCTACAAGGAGGAAAACAAGGACAAAATACTGGCATCCAATCACCCTAAGAGCGTTAGGGTGAGATCGATCACGAACAAGGTGATCGACGCCTTGGAGAGGGGTTTAAGAGATGACAAGGTTTGGGGAGGCGGCTTATCAGCATGGAAGCATGCTTTGAACAAGGCCAAGGCCCTTGTTTTTATGGAGAGTCCACAATCGGTCAACAAATCGCGTGCTACCCGATACTTGAACCATATTGATCGCTGGGAGTTTCTGGTCGTCGATGACCCTAAGATCAATGCTCGGTGTACCCTTGGCGGGAAGATTGTTGTGCATACGGGTCTTCTTGAGCATTTTGGGTCCGATGCCGAGATAGCCAGCATTGTTGCCCATGAGGTAATTAATTAATTAATTAATTCCAACTGACTTCTTAATTAAGTTAATTAATAAGTTAAGAACCTGGATGCATATATAGGAGTTTGGTTTAACATAATATTCATGTAGAGGTGAGTTCAAGTAAAAACATTCTTACACTGTGAACATGCGTACAATTTGTATTTTGTATGTTCATTCATATTTCAGTTTTTCTTGGGTCTATCCGGGCATACTCCCTTTCCCTTGGGCAGGGTACCCCTATCTTGATCCCCCAGATTCCGCTGTAGCGGAGCTTCACTGGGTCAATGATGATGATGATGTATGTTCATTCATATTTGTTCTTTACATATTACATTGTATTCATTTTTATAATTCGCATATTCATATTTTTATATTTTTGTATTTTGGAAGCTTTTTTCATATTCCATCTCTTTATCATGTTTATAGAGTTACATAATCATATTTTTAAGTTGTATATTCATAAAAAGCGAGTAACTCAACACAATGAATATGCAACTCAAAACCATGAATATAATCATACAAAATTATGCATATATAACTCAAAATCATGAATACAAAATTGTTCACACGTTCATACTCTAAGAACTCTTCTTACTTGAACTTAAATCTATTCATGTATTGTCAATCTTTAACGTTTGTTTAGGTTGGGCATGTTGTGGCTCTTCATATTGAAGAACGGTTAGGAAGGGCTGTGTTGTTACTCCTGTTAGGTATCCCTCGACTACTCGTGTCCAACCGTCGCATACATAATGCGGCTCTAGAAATTGGAACTCATCCCTTGCTCCTATCTTTGTCCAGAAAGTAAGTTTTCTCAATTAATTTGGTTGAGAATTTGTCCTAATTGATTTTGACCATATATGCTGTTGAGAATAATAACTATCTTACATCTGAAATCCAAATAGATTAAGCCTAGCATATATACCATTGGGTTACTCATCCTATTGTCAATTGGCTTTAGGATGGAACCCCACGGGCTTATGTGCTAGGCCCATCCGCGCATGTGCGTCTGTACCGACACGTCTCCAGTTTATCTACCTGTCAGCCCACGGACTTTCACATATGCTTCATATTTTTAGCTAGCACAAATTCACCCATCATTTGAAGAAAAATATACTACAAAACACTAAAAAGTCTATATAGTATAGGAAAAAGAGCCTATAAAACAGAAGGCATATATACTTGTTATATTCTTATCAACTGATTTATTATTATTATTATTTTAATTTGCACAGACAGGAATTAGAAGCGGATTACATAGGGTTGCTCTTGATGGCTTCTGCTGGATATCATCCCCGTATTGCCCTCAAAGTACATAAGAAGTTAGCAAAATTACGACGTGGTAATAAGATTGTATCTGAATCTAAATCTACACACCCATATATAAAAAGGAGACTTCGGTTAGTTGCCCAAGCTCAAGATGAAGCCATGGCCTTGTACAAGGAAACCCTATTGTTATTAGAGGCCAAAAGTAAAACAGCCAACTAGATTATGTAATTTGGCATTTAATGATTTGTACTGTGACTTTTATGGACTCAAATTTTTCATCTTGTAAGCCCTTATTAATCAAGATCAATCTTTCTATATAACTAGAGGGCGCGGCTAATAAGTCCGTTGGACGAGAAAAAGTTTATATCATGTGTTTGTTATTTTCTTAAATGTTTGGACTTTTAGATATCATATATGATGTGATTAAGCATATTAATTAATTAATTTTTTAGGAAATATTATAATTGATTAATTTGATTGTATCCAATTCCTACTAATTAAGTCGTGGCATCACGATGTCAGGCTAAAAAGATGGCTCCTCTTGACCTTAGAGCTCAAAACACGGATAGTTAATTGAGAGTCCGACTCGAGGGCAACCTTGCGGTAGCCATTATCCCAAGCAAGCTTCAACCCATTAAACATGCCCCATACTTCGGCCATCGATATTGATTTTGGTCCAGCCTTCTTCAAGTCTATCCCAAGAAATATCTTGCACCCTCTTACTCAAAATAACATTAATAGCCACTTGAAAAGCTTCCCCGATGCAATCGATAACAAAAGTACTTTTATTAATAGTGTTGTTGAGACGGTGTTGGGAACTCTGATTCCACAACATCCGAACAACGACAATGTCTCCTGTTTTGATCATGACAAACGTCATATGGGAAATAACGATTTACACTCAAGTGTTTCAAGGGAACTCCAGGTCAAACGAAGACTCTCTCAAAGGGGAACACAAAAGGAACTCAAGGCCATAAATCAAGTTCTTATCAAAGGAATTCAGAAAAGAGCAGTTCCCCGCATATGGGAGCTCACATGTGAAGACAACCCGTGCAGCTCAAATCGCGGAATCTTGTCTTGGACAAAACAAAAGTGCAGTCTGAGGAACAGACAAGGACGAGCGATCCAACAATCCGATTGACATTTGAAGTTGACTAGTTTCAAATCAAAATTAAGAAGAATATAATATATCCTTTTATCAAAATTTAATTTAGGCAAGGAAATACTCTAGATATTGAAATTTTTTAATTTTTTTGTAAAAATTTAATTGAAGATAAATACTTTATATAAATAGAAAATGATAAAGATAAAATAATTTACTATTTTTAAATAAGATTCAAATTTAATTTTTTTCATATAAATATATAGAAATGAATTTAATTAGAAAAACAAAATTAATATAAATACAAATTAATTTTTTTTAATATAAGACAGGGGTAAAATTAATACAGTGGTTCTAAAAGATATATCTATAACTTTCTACAAAAAAAGATATATCTATAACTATAGATATACTAGATATTTGATATATTTATAAAAATAAAAAAACCGAGGTTTTATGAACATTGATCTCAAAGCATGTGTTTGGGAAGTTTGTTAGGTTGGGTTCGAAGCAGCTGCTGGAAAGTCCAGTACTTGGCGCCCTTGTTTGTGGTACGTTTTCTAGGCTTTCTTCTAATCAATATTGGAAGCTGATGTTTTATGAACAACGCTCGAATCCAGCCCATCTGGGTTCCAATAACAAGTATGTCAGTTCTTACATCATCTATGTAAATTAGGGTTTTCTGGGTCGATGACAAAACTTGGGACTTTTTCCAAGACTGGTCGCAGAAGCGGCCCGTTTGGGACTATTTACCGTATTTTGGTTTCTGCTCTAGTAGTAGCGGCGGCGACTGCTTACATTGTGAGTGATCTTCATGAGACAATACCTTATTCGAAGAGGACCCGTTGGGCACTTTTGCCAAGACTGGTCGCTTCCGCGACCAGGGATGAGAATGAATGGGAAGCCTATAAGGAGGAAATCAAGGGCAACATATTGGCATCGGATCACCCTCAGAGCGTAAGGGTGAGATTGATCGCAAACAAGGTGATCGACGCCTTGGAGAGGGGCTTAAGAGACGACAAGGTCTGGGGAGGCGGCGGCTTATCAGCATGGAAGCATGCTTTGAACAAGGCCAAGGCCCTTCTTCTTATGGAGGGTCCACAATCGGTCAACGAATCGCGTGCTACCCGATACTTGAACCATATCGATCGCTGGGAGGTTCTGGTCGTCGATGACCCTAAGATCAATGCTCGGTGTACCCTTGGCGGGAAGATTGTTGTGCATACGGGTCTTCTTGAGCATTTTGGGTCCGATGCCGAGATAGCCACCGTTGTTGCCCATGAGGTAATTAATTAATTAGTTAATATAGATTTAAGTTCAAGTAAAAAACATTCTTATAATGTGCCCAGTTTTATATTCATGATTTTGAGTTGCATATTCATGATTTTGTATGACTGTATTCATATTTTTTAGTTGCATATTCATTCTGTTGAGTTACTCAATTTTATAAATATACAGATTATGTAACTCTATAAGTATGATAAAGAGATGAAATATGAAGAAAACATAAAAAATACAATAATATAAAAATATGAATATGCGACTTAAAAATATGAATACATTTTAATAGGGAAAGAATTGAACATGCAACACAAAAATATGAATACAATCATACAATACAATGAATATGCAACTCAAAATCATGAAAATAAACTGGGCGCCCAGTCTCACTCTAAGAATGGTTTAACGTTTGCTTAGGTTGGGCATGTTGTGGCTCGACATACTGAAGAAAAGTTAGGAAGGGCGGTGTTGTTATTCCTGTTATCTATCCCTCGACTACTCGTGTACAACCGTGACATACATGATGTGAATCGAGAAATTGAAACTCATCCCTTACTCCTATCTTTGTCCAGAAAGTAAGTTTTCTTAATTAATTAGGTTCAGAATTTGTACTTGTTTGTATTCTTATCAACTGATTTATTACTTTTTAATTTGCACAGGCTGGAATTAGAAGCGGATTACATAGGGTTGCTCTTGATGGCTTCTGCTGGATATCATCCCCGTATTGCGCTCAAAGTAGGGATGGACCTTGAAAAATTAGCAGGTTATGTATCTGAATCTAATTCTGCACACCCATCTGGAAAAACGAGAGTTCGGTTAGTTGCCGAAGCTCAAGATGAAGCCATGGCCTTGTACAACGAAACCCTATTGTTATTAGAGGCCAAAAAGTAAACTAGCTAGCCAGATAGATTAATGTAGTTTGGCATTTAATGATTTGTACTATGACTTTTATGGACTCAAATTCTTCATCTTGTAAGCCCTTATTGCAAGATCAATTTTTCTATATAACTAGAGGGCTAACCCGTCAGTTGGATGAGACAAGGTTTATATCAAGTGTTTGTTATTTTCTTAAATGTTTTGACTTTTAGATATTATAAGATGTGATTTTATGTGATTAAGCATATTAATTAGTTTTGTTATTAAATATTATAATTGACTATATCCAATTCCTACTAATTAAGTCGTGGCATGCATCCGCTAAAAAGAGGATGACTCCTCTTGACCTTAGAGCTAAAAAAATAGGTAACTAATTGAGTAAAGATTATAAACAAGAAGAAAACTCTCTCTTTTTGTTTTCACACTCTTACGTTGCTTCTTTTATCCGATGACAAACGAGCCTCCGCCGGCAGGACAGCCGGCCCAAGTCACCACCAATGAAGTGTTGATGGAGGACAGAGAGAAAGTTCGACCTCCTGATAGCGGAATTTTGTGGAAAGATGTAGTGGTTGTTGGGAGTGCTTCGCAACAAAAGACACTAATGAATGAAGATTTCATTGAAGGGAAGATCCAAATTCACTTCCCAGATGGTGAAGATGCAATCACTATTGCAGACGAGGTCATGGATGCTCTTGCCTCAGTTTGGAAGTGGTCGGTGGTGGTTAAACTCCTTGGTAGCCCTATTGCGTTTCCAATCATGGAGAAGAAAATTAGGGAAATGTGGAGGTCGAACTCCCGATACCAAATCCTGGATCTTTCTCATGGTTGTTACTTGATCCGTTTTGGTAGAGAAGAGGAGTATATGTCAGCTTTAACGGATGGGCCTTGGACTATCTTTGGGCGTTGTTTGATTGTTCGTAGTCTGTCACCCAGTTTTCGTACTTTGGAACCGATTAGGACAGCCCCTACGTGGATTCGATTATCTAATCTTCCGGTTACGTTGTATGAAGAAAAAATACTTATGAAGGTGGCATCAGCAATTGGGAAACCAATTAAGGTGGATTCCAAAACTTTGTACACCAACCGGGGCAGGTTTGCCCGGATTTGTGTTGAAGTGGACCTAGAAAAACCATTAAAGGGTGCTGTGTGCATTAATGGAGATAGATTCCTAGTTGAATACGAAGGGTTGCCTACAATCTGCTTCGGTTGTGGTCGATTTGGTCATGTGAACTTGAGCTGTCCTTTCCGACCGACGTTGACGAGCTCGTCGTCTATGTCTAAAGGGGGTCAGAGTAAGAATGGGGCCTCTAGTCCGAGTTCAAGCACTGGTAACCTTGGTGAGAACAGTAATGGTGATTTGTCGCCGGAAAAGGATGGTTCTCCGGTGGCCCTGCCCGGGAGGTCCGACGTGGAGAAGAAAGGGAGTTACGGATCGTGGATGAAAGTTGAAAAAAGGAAAGTTTATCCTAAAGGAAACAAGAATATGTCGAAATCGAATCAGAATAAAAAAGATCCCCCAAGAAACGCTCATGGTGATAATGGGAAAGGAAAGGAGAAAATCGTTCCCAAGAGCAATGCTCTGTTTCCCAGAATAAACCGATTCGAAGTTTTAGAGAATTTTGAGGGAAATACACAGAGTGGTACGAGATTCGCTGAGATGCAAAATAAGCCGAAAATCTCGGTTGAGGGAGGTAATTTCGGACATGAAGGTTTGTTGATCAACAATGGCAAGAATATAGAGAATGGGTGGAACCAAAGTAGTGGGGTTGGACCGATTATGAATGTTGTGATTGGGCCGGCCCAAAATTCGGGAGACGGACTGGAGTCCAACGTGAAAGCAAGGATGGATAATTCTGAACTGGTGTTGAGTGTGAATCAGCAAATGCAACAGACGGTTGAGTTGGAGAGAACAGGAAACCATTTCAACCAAGTTTTTAACAATGGGTTATTTCAAAGTAAGAGCCAGGTGAATAAGCGGTCGATAAAAATTGGCCGTAAGAAAGGGATTTTCTCCTTAGCTAGAGACGATAATGTTGAATCAATTAAACCAGCAGCTAGCCGTGAGAAGCAACCTATGAAGAGATTGAGATCGGATGTTGAGGTCAACAATGAGCAATCCAGAAAGGAGAATAATGAGTCGGTTGATGTTCCTAATCTTGTGAATAATGCCCAACTGGTGGTGCGTGTTGTGAACCAGGAGGAGAAGGGGAGGGTGTGTGAAGGAAAAGTTCCTGAAATTAACACTCGTGATGTTGCAGGGGAACATAATGATTCCGATATGGCGGAGAGTTCGTTAACTCGAGGGCCATGATGTTTCCTTCCGTTCTCTTTTCATTCCTTTATTTGTTATCTATGAATATATTAATGTGGAATTGTTTTGGTGCAGGAAAGCCAGGTTTCCGACGGGCAATCCGTTATATGAGTAGACATCACAAGCTCGATATTGTGGCCCTTTTTGAACCCCGTATTTCAGGGGAAAGAGCTGATGAGGTTTGCAAAAAGATGGCTAAACTGGAGTTTACGAAATCTGTTAGGGTGGAGGCTACAAGTTTTGTCGGGTGTGTGTGGTTACTTTGGAAAGATTCGAAGGTGCGAGTTGATATTGTCAAGTGTTACAATGATTTTATTCATGCCAAGTACGCTGATGGGGGAACTACAGTCAACCTCTTTGCCGCCTATGGACCCCCAGACGCATCTCGTAGAGTGGCATTTTGGAAAGATTTGGAGGATGCTGTGAAGAAGGTTGTCGGCCCGGTTATTGTAGGGGGCGACTTCAATTGTATTTTGTTCAACCATGAGAGAGAGGGTGGCTCGGGTGGATTGCATTCGGACTCGGGCACGTTTAATTTGTTGAAGAACAGTTTAGGGCTCATTGATATGGATTATATGGGTCCTTGTTTTACATGGAGTAAGCGCCTTGCTCGGGATTCAGTTGTTTCTAAGAGACTTGATCGCGTTTTCATGAACACGGAGGCGAGAGTTTTGTGGAGTGAAGCTAGGGTGCGCCACTTGCCCCGTTTGTCCTCGGATCACAATCCTTTACTTGTTAGCTTTTGTCCGGATTTAGGCCTAAACAGAAAAAGAAGCCCATTCCGTTGTGAAGCTGCTTGGATGACACACCCGAATTTTGTTGAGAAGGTCGAGAGTTCTTAGTGTAATGATTTGGACACACCAAGTGCTTTGGCTATACTTAAAGATGAGCTTTTTGATTTGGAATAAGAAAACCTTTGGAAACATTCATAAGCGAAAAATGAGTTTGCTAGAGGAGATCGAGAGGATTCAGAGACATCCAAACAGGGCGAGGTCGGCTGGTTTGCTGGATAGGGAAGCGAAATTACAAAAGGAGTTTCAACTTGTTTTGGAACAGGAAGAAATTTTATGGTTTCAAAAATCGAGAGAGCAGTGGTTGAAACTTGGCGATAGGAACACTTCCTTTTTCCACACATCCACTCTTATTAGAAGAAGGCAAAATAGGATTGAGTGCCTTAAAGACAATGATGGTAATTGGGTGGATAAAAAAGAAGAGCTTGAAAAGTTGGCTGTCGAATTCTTTCATAAGCTCTACACGGTTGAGGGAGCCGGGGGGTTTCAGTTACCGATATCGAGTGTGAGCTTCCCGTGCATTAATCATGTCATGCTAGGAGAGCTTGTTAAATCGGTTTCGGCTGAGGAGGTGTGGAGAGCAGTGAAGGATATGGGGGCGTTTAAGTCGCCGGGAATTGATGGTTTCCAACCGGTTTTCTTTCAGAGGCATTGGAAGATTGTGGGTAGTTCAGTTGTGGATTTTGTTAAGGAGTTCTTTGCATCGGGTCAGCTGCCGGAAGGAGTGAATGATACTTTGATTGTGTTGTTGGCTAAACGGGACAAACCGGAATCTCTTAGTCAGTTTCGCCCTATCAGCTTGTGTAATGTGATCTATAAGGTGATTACTAAAATTTTGGCTAATAGATTACAACCCGTGTTGATGGACATCATTAGTCCGACTCAGGGCAGTTTTCTTCCTGGAAGGTTGATAACCGATAATATCGTGGTGGCTCAAGAAGTTGCTCATTCGATGAAAAGAAAGAAAGGGAACAAAGGTTGGATGATTTTTAAGTTAGACCTCGAAAAAGCGTATGATCGCATTAGATGGGATTTCATTGCGGATTCTCTTGTGGTTGCTGGTTTACCGGACCAATGGATTAGATGGATTATGGCCTGTGTTTCCTCTACCAGGATGCAACTTCTTTGGAATGGGGAAGTGTCAACTCAGTTCTCGGCATCCAGGGGTGTTCGACAAGGGGACCCTATCTCGCCTTACTTGTTCTTGCTTTGTGTGGAGAGGTTGAGTCATATTATTCGGGAATTTGTGGACAAGGGAGATTGGAAACCGATTAAGTTGACTAGAAGTGGTCCTCATCTCTCTCATATGTTTTTTGCGGACGATATTATGTTGTTTGCAGAGGCTTCGGTTTGTCAAATCGAAGTGATTATGAGATGTCTTGATTTCTTTTGTAGGGCGTCGGGTCAGAAGGTGAGCGCCAACAAATCTCTTATTTTTGTTTCTCCAAATGTTAATGCTCGGGTTATGAGGAGCTTGGAAGTTGCTAGTGGTTTCAAAGTAACTAAGGACTTAGGAATTTATCTTGGGCTCCCAATCCTTCATAAGCAAGTGAATAAAGAGACTTTTTCGGGTCTGTTGGATAAGTTTAATGCAAGACTTGCTGGATGGAAAACGAGGACTCTTAGTTTTGCCGGGAGGGTCACCTTGGTGAAGTCGGTTATGACGTCTCTCCCGGTGTATTCGATGTCTACGTTCCTTCTTCCGGATAGTATTTGCAAGGAGATTGATAAGATTAATAGGGCGTTCTTATGGGGTAGTAGTGCTGAGCGGAAGAGGATACATAAAGTGGCTTGGGAGGTGGTTACTCGACCTCGGCATCAGGGTGGCCTTGGGATTCGAACTATGAAGGAGATGAATTTAGCCTTGGTTGGCAAACTTGGTTGGCGTTTTGTTATGGAGAATAATGGAATGTGGATCTCGGTTCTGAAACACAAGTATACTGAGTGTGCTCTTGGTCAGTCGCCGGCGTGCTCTTATCTTTGGAAGGGTGTGAGAGCTGGTTTGTCGAGTGTGGTGATTAATGGAGCTAAGTGAAGTGTTAGGGACGACGCCTCTGCTCGTTTTTGGAGAGATGTGTGGCTGCTAGATCGACCTCTATGGGAGTTTGCTAATGGCGCTATTGAGGAAACGCAATGGAATGCGTGTGTGAAGGATTTTTGGATCGAAAATAGTGGGTGGAATTGGAACATGTTTGCCCATCGTTTGAGTACTGATGTGTTGCTTAAATTAGCGTTTGTGTCTATTCTTCCGGATGATGCTTCGATGGCAGACGAGTTGAGTTGGAGGTTTTCGTCTGATGGAAACTATTCGGTATCCACGGGTTACGACCTGCTGAGGGGTGATGATCTATGGTTGGGTGTTGATGGTTGTTTTTACCGCTATTTGTGGAAAATTCAAGTTCCGGAACGTGTCCGCTGCTTTGTCTGGCTCGCGTCTAATGGGGGCGTTCTTTCCAATACCGAAAGAAGACGGCGTCATATCTCGGCGACGGACGCTTGCCCGTTGTGTTCCAATGGTGTTGCTGCGGCGGAAACTTATGAGCACTTGCTCCGCGATTGTGATCAGGTTAGAAATATTTGGATAAAGTTAAATGCTACTGATTTTGTGCATAATTTTTTTCAGATGAATTTTGCGGAATGGATACGAGCCAATGTTATTTTGGCTGGCAAAGTGGGTGAGGCGGACTGGTGTGCTATCTTCAGCACGGGCATCTACTGGATTTGGCGGTGGAGGTGTGCTGCGGTGTTTGGGGAGAGAAAGAAGGTGTTGGACAAGGGGACTTTCATTATGATGCAGGTTATGGATTATATACAAGCCAATGGTAAGTCCTTCTCTACTGGTCCAAGTTCCATTAAAATAATGCAGTATATTTCTTGGTCTACTCCGAGCGAGGGTTGGATTAAAATCAATACGGATGGCTCGGTTAAAGACGGTGGGATTGCTGCGGCGGGCGGGGTTATTAGAGACCATTACGGTCAGTGGATCACCGGTTTTGTTCACAATATTGGCTCTTGCTCGGTTCCAATGGCGGAGTTATGGGGAGTACTCAATGGACTGAAGATTGCTTGGGATAGAGGCTTCCGTCAAGTCATCTTGGAGTCCGACTCACAACTCGTTGTTCGTCTTCTCAATTCTCGGGTGAGTAAATGGCATCCGTTATATAGCCTGGTATTTCAATGCCAAGGCTTTTTAAGTAGGGATTGGTCTATCCGATTCCGTCATGTGTATAGAGAGGCAAATTCGGTTGCGGATTACCTCGCGTCTTATGCTTTTTCGTTTCCGTTTGGTCTTAATGTATTGCTTGCCCCGCCTGAGGGTATTAAATTATTGCTTTTTGATGATGTAAGGGGTCGGGCTATCCCCCGCTTGAGTACTACTTAGCCCATTTTCTTATTAATTAATAAAACGCTCCCTTGAGGGGCCGGAGAGTACCGTCTCTCCTTCGACCAAAAAAAAATTGAGAGTCCGACTCGAGGGCAACCTTGCGGTAGCCATTATCCCAAGCAAACTTCAACCTATTATACACGCCCCATAGCTCGGCCATCAGGATATAATGACAAGACCCAATATTGTGCACAAAACCACATAACCAAGACCCGCCGCTATCTCTAACCCCCGACTGAAGCTAAGTCGTCCTGCATCCTCTTACTCAAAATAGCACTAGAAGGATTTGTCTTACCTGTCGCTTGAAATGCTTCCCTGATGCGATCGATAACAAAAGTAGTTTTATCAAGAGTGGTCATTTCATCGTTGAGCACTTTCGAGTTCCGCCACTTCCAAACCCATCAGAGCGTCCCACTCCAATACCCCAATCCTCTTACTTGCCAAGATGGTTGTTCTAATCCAGCAAGCAAAGCCAACCGGGAAGAAAAGAGGATAAAAATCAGTAACATGGAAATATTTCCAAATAGCTCTAACCTGTGATGAGCAATCCCGAAATAAATGCTCATAGGACTCTTAATTCATTGGTGCATCTATGAACACAAGTCGCGTTATTGGATAAATGGCGCGCCTCTTTCTATCCTGGTTTGAGAGAACACCACCCTTACTAGCGAGCCAATTAAAATACCTGACCCGCTCGGGCATAACCATCTTCCAAAGCCTGCAAAAGAAATCCATATCAGTAAACTACGTCTGCGCCGTCGGCAGTGAATCTCAAGCTGATCTCCTCTTCCAAACAATCATCCTCCCTGTTGACGGGAATGGAAATCAACACGAGTTCGCCAACTTTTATAGTTCTTAAGATTATTTACTTAACGGGCTAATCAAAACAACATATCATTTATTCCATGCTCTTGAACTTTTGTTTGTATTGTAAGGGTAAACAACATTACAACATTTACCTTTTTCCAGCATGAGACGTTAACCTTAATTCAAAAATTAATCTAGCGATTTTGGAGTGAAGATCCCCGTTAAGATCAAAAAAGAAACAGAGAACCGCTATTTTTCACTCTCAATTTATTTTCATATTTTGCTCATGTATAAAGCTAATCAAAACAACATCATTCTATTCTAGAGTAGCAATCATAGAAGCGGTCACATTGGACAAACTACTAAGATACTTAGTACGCTGAATCAACGCCGAATCACCCCCAGAGCTTCTAACCTCATCCCCACAAAACTCGGCCTCAACAGCGGCGTCGCGCATGGCGTTGACGCCGTGGAACTTTGGCTTACCCTTTTCCACCGCCGACTTTGCGACTTTGACGTCCAAGTAAACAACTGCTTGAAACACGCTCATGCATCTCTTCAGCGCAATGGCTTTCGCCGGTGGCCGCGGCGACGCCTTCATGAGTCGAAGGATCTGCGTAAGTGAACCGGTGAAGTTGGATTTGACTATATCTATCATGATCTTGATCAGCCCCAAGGCGTCGGCCGTTGAGCTACGCGGGTCCGCTCGGAGAGCGGATTCACAGATCTTGATGTCTGGTGTGCTGTGACAAGTCTTTGCGATGAGGTGGTCATCGGCGAAGGCGTCGTAAGAGAAGGCGAGAGCGAAGAGGAAAATGAGTTTGAGTTTCGACGACATTCTTGTGTGAACGGTTGCCATGGTGCAAGTCTGGTTCATTCAATTTCAAATATATATGAGGAAAGTTTCTACCCAAAAAATATATATACGAGGAAAGAAGATGCGCCATCAATGCCAATAAATGTAAGGTATTATTATATTATTTATTGATGCCACTATGCCATTAATTTGATAAGGAGTATTATATTACATCGATTAATGCCAATAAACCTAAGATATGCCATTATGCCGTCATTAATGCCATTAAACGTAAGATATTGTACGGGTCAAATGTCATATTTTATATTTATTAATATTTTAAATGTCTAGATTTTTTAAAATTATACATATGATTACGTATATTAAATTCGAATTTATTAAATTATATTATGAAATACTATAACTAATGATATAATTAAAATAAAATAAAATGTTACAAATCATACATAAATAAACTACTCCGTACTACATAGCAATTTAAGATATAATAAATTTCTTTTTCATCTAAATTTGGTTGGTACTTCAAGTATTATTTTGATTTTATTTACTCAATCTAACATCGATTTTGCAGGTTTATTTTTTATGATTAAATTTTTCAGATTCAAATTAATAGGATTCTCGTACATATAAAATTGTGAATAACCAACAATATATACTATTGTATTTTTTTTAAGAAAAATGATATTATGTCTTCATATGTTTTTATATCACACAAAGAGGTGTGTCCTATTCCAATGGAATCGGGGAACCGGAACCGAGAACCCCCTGGTTCCATGGTCCGGTGGAACCGAAACAGTCAGTTCCGGAACCGGACACACCTCTAATCATACATAGTGTTTATATATATTTTTTTAAAAGAATAATCTCAAGTTCTTGAAATCATATAAATAGTTATTTTGTACCTTTGTATATAACGTCCTTCAAATAAATCTCTAAATACTTATTGCATTTTACTATTGATGAAAATCAATACATAAATGTGGAGCATTTATTTAACTTGAGAAAGAGAATTTTTAATAGTTGTAAAGATTGGATGAAATAATCTAGAACAGTTCTTGAAAAAAAAGATAATAATCTTCTAAGGATTTTTCTATCTTATACCCAAAAGAATATTTTTTTGGAAATTTTTTACTACTTTTATTTATTTAGGGATTTCATTTTTTTCAAAGATTTATGACTTTTATTTTTATTTTTTTAGGGCTTTAATTTCTAAAAGAAAGTTTATTATCCTATTTCCTTATGGCATAAGTTAGAAATATCGATCTTCTATTACACATCATAACAACTTAAAAGTTATCTTCATGCCTAGATAAATTCATTGTATTTATTACAAATTTATGTATAATACTCCATCCGTTTAGTTCTACTTGTCCATGAAGCCTTAAACTTTTGTTTAGTTCTATTTGTCTTTGAATCTATATTTGTACAAGATTTTCCATTTTTACCCTTTGCATATAATTAAAGACTTGGAAAAGTCTGCCGAAAAAGAAGAGAGGAATGTGTAATTAATAAGGTAATTTTGTAAGATTATAACATGTCTTAATATATGTACATTAGGCTTTATGGACAAATAGAACTAAACGGAGGGAGTATAAAGGTGATACAAAATTCAACAAAATCATCTATAGCATAGTGGTGATGGTGCTTCTTAATAACTCATAGGTCTTAAGTTCAAATCTTCTTGAGAGCATTTTATTTTGTCAAATTATTTTTTTACTTCTAAAATTTTATTATATTATATACTACTATAAAGTTAGAATGTTTGAACTTAAGACCTATGGGTTAAAGTTAGAAGGTTTTGCTAAATAATGGTCAATCTTAATTTTATAACTTTAGGTATTACACATAAAATATAACATCAACCTTTGGTATTATACACAAAGCATAATATTAAATTTTGGTATTACACCATTAATTTAGCAACCATTGATGTTAAACACAATGATAACATCAAACTTTTGGTATTACATAAGTAATTTAAAATCATTAAATTATAACTTTTGAGATTACAAATAAAAGTAAAAAAGATAAGACAACCATTGACATTAAAAATAAAAGATAAGTTCTAATTCAATGTATAATTTTTTATGTTTCACTGTTTTCTCATTATAAGTCTTTCACTTTTTACATATGTATTTCAATCACTATTACGAAAAAAAAGACAACCCAATTTGCAAGAAAAAAAAAAAAGAACAATACAAGATTTTGCTCGAGATGGTATTGCGGAAAAATAGTAGAAATTAAATAGAAACATATCACAGAGTTTGGTTCAAATGAAACGAATTCTTATCCTGAAACGAACTTTTATCCTGAAATGAATGCACTTTTCCTAGTTCGTAGTGCACTTTTCCTATTTCGGAGTGCACTTTTTCAGATTTGCATTTTCCGTACTTTGCAGTGCACTTTTCATACTTTTTGTATTGCACTTTTTCATATTGCACTTTTTGTACTTTACAATACACTTTTGTATGAAAATTGCACTAACAACTACGAAAACTGCATTCGTTTCACGTTTTAGGATAAGAGATTGTTTCATTTGAACCAAACTCACATATTACATACCATACACAAAATAATATTATTTCGTTCAAGTTAAATTTTTCATGATTTATTTTTATTCACTCTTTTTATATGATAATATATAGTTTTTAGTCCATACATGTTTTTATATACCTTATGATTACCAAAAATATATTTATTTTCAAATAATAAACATAGAGTATAAATTAATCTCGTCCAACAGACGGGTTTAAAACATTATAGTTTTGAAAGAAACCAATACGATGGTAGATGGAAGTTGGAAGGTATTCAAAACTATTAAACTTTCCATGGGCGGGCCCGGATCGAGAAAAGTCATTAGCCAGATAGCATGCGTATGTAAGCTCAACACATTAGCCTGATGGGGTTCCATCTTAAAACCAATTGAAAATAAGAGGAGTAACCCTAAGGATATTTATACTAGGCTGTGTGATAGACTATTCTCAATAGAAATTGTTTAGAATTTTTATTGGATCACAAATCATAAATATAACATCAGTCGTCGATGACCCTGAGATCAATGCTTGATGTACCCATGCATGGTGGGAAAATTGTTGTGTATACGGGTCTTCTTGAGCATTTTGGGTCCGATGCCGAGATAACCAGCGTTGTTGCCCATGAGGTAATTAATTAATTCCAAGTGACTTCTTAATTAAGTTAATTAATTAGTTAAGAACTTGCATATATAGGAGTTTGGTTTAATATAATTGTTGGATCGATTCGCGTTAGTAAGAGCTTGGGACTAGCGATTAGGCTGTTCCCAAGGCAGCGGAAGTATAAAAACAAGCAAGTAAACAGAATGCAATTGACACAGTTCCTCTATAGAGCAACCCCACAACAACCAACTAGTTGTGTAGGTAAACCTCTACCTCCACTTGGAGGATTTTGAACGATCTTCTTATCTTATTGATTGTACCCTAGTTACACAGGTAGACTTACACTTCTCTGTTCCTAGCAGTTCTACCTAACTCTAGCAACACTAGTAATCGGCCTTGGTCCTAAGCGAAAATCTCAACTAAGCATAAGACAAACCGAACCTTACACGTTGAGCTCAATGTCAAGTTCCCTATCTCCTGGGAACTCAGATTCGCCGTCGTCGAGATCGCACACTCCCCGTCGGGGACTTCTCTTCTCTTGTCGTTCTTTCTTTGTGAGGGAATGTGAATTCTGGGAGAAGTGCCTAATCCAGGCACTATTCATTTGGCTTTATTCTCGTCCTTGCTTGGGCTGCTATCTTGACTTTCATTTGTGTCCGAAATGCCCTTTGTCTTGCACGCCAAGTCTTTGTCCTTCACATGTGACTTTGATTTGAATAGAGTCAACTTTGAGAATTAATCGGGCTGTTGGATCACTCGCTTCAGTCTGTTCCTCAGACTGAGCGCTTGTTTTGTCTTGAGACAGAATCCCGTGAATCGCGCTGAGTGGTCTTTGTTTGCACATGTGAATTCCCATGTGATGGGAACTGTATTCTCCAGAGTTCCTTTGAAAGGAACTCTTCATCATGTATTCATGTATTCCTTTGGTATTCTTGGAGATTCTTCATTAGACTTGGTGTTCCTTAGAAATACTTGAATGTAACACGTTAGTTCCCATTTGGAGTTTGTCATTATCAAAACTGGAGATTAATATCATTGTTCCGATATTTGGAACCAGATTTCCCAACACCTTCCCAACAATAATACATTCATCTTTAACGTTTGCTTAGGTTGGGCATGTTGTGGCTCTACATATTGAAGAATGTGTAGCAAGGTTTGTGTTGTTACTCTTGTTAGCTATCCCTCGACTACTCGTGCGCAACCGTGACATACATGATGCGGGTATAGAAATTGGAACTCATCCCTTACTCCTATCTTTGTCCAAAAAGTAAGTTTTCTTAGTTAATTAGGTTGAGATGACGTGAATGCTTTCCTCTATCATGTTCCCATCTTTACAGATTTTTCATCGAAGATGACGTGAATGCTTTCCTCTATCCTCTTGGTTCTATTGTTGTAGACTCTGTACGCCTTGCTTTGAGAGGAATACCCTAGGAAGATCCCTTCGTCACTTCTTGGGTCAAACTTCCCAAGATTGTCCTTGTCATTGTTGTGGACGAAGCACTTGCATCCAAAGGTCCTGAGATGAGAGATGTTGGGCTTTCTTCCCTTGGTCAACACATATGATGTCTTCTTGATCATGGGACGAATCATGGCTTGATTTAGAATGTATGTAGCCGTGGAGATTGCTTCGGCCCAGAAGCTTTCATGAACTCCACTCTCAAGCATTATGGTCCGAGCCATGTCTTCTAGAGTTTTGTTTTTCCTTTACACCACGCCATTTTGCTGAGGAGTGCGAGGGGCCGAGAAGTTGTGGGAGACACCGTTGTTGTCACATTACCTTAGGAACTCTGAGTTTTTAGACTCAGTTCCATGATCAGATCTGAGGGCCTTGAGCTTTAGTCCCATGCTAACTTCCATCCTCTTGATTAGAGTCTCAAACTCTTTGAATGTATCTAATTTTGATCTCAAGAAAATAACCCATATAAAACTAGAAAAATCATCAATTAAAACATACATATACCTTTTTCCGCCATATTTAGTGGTTTCCATGAGACCACAGAGATCCATGTGGATTAGCTCCAAAGGCCTGGTTGTACTCACCACCTTCTTGGTTTGAAGGAGTTCCTTGTTTGTTTGCCATGAACACAAGCATCACACATTTTGGCTCCCTCAATGATGATTCGTGGGAGGCCAACGACCAGGTCTTGTAAGTAGAGCTTCATGATTTGATTGATGCATGCGTGGCCTAGCCTTTTGTGCCAGAGTTCCGTATCATCATGGGAACTTGCGAGGCACAACTTCCTTGGTGGTTCGAACTCCGTGTCTACCACATAGACATTATTGGACCTCCTTCCTCTTAGAATGATTTTATTGGTTGTCTTGTTGACGACCAAGCATTCTTCCGAGTCGAAGGTGACGACGTTGTTCCCTTGATCACAAATCTGAGATACACTCAGGAGATTGTATCCTAGATCCTTCACCAAATTTACATTTCTAATCTTGATTGACTTATTGAGTAGTACTTCCCCTGTTCCTATGATTTCTTCTTTATTCTTGTTGCCAAAGGACACATGACCTCCTTCGGCTTTTGTGTGGAGTGAGGTGAGATTGTCTTTGTTCCCAGTCATATGATTTGAACAGCCACTATCAATGACCCATGTGATGTTCCCCCTCATGTCACCTACAGGGAGAGTTAGTTTTTGATGACCCAGGCAAGATGACTCTTGCCTGGTCCCTTACAAGGAAAGACAGATTCAAATAAGACATAATCTGCAATATTGATGTCACGAGAGTTCCTAGAGTCATAGGCAAAGTTCCTGTGTTGATTTCCATGAGTGGGACCTCTAGTAGATTTGTTGGTCTTTTGGTTTTGCTTGTTCCAATAGTCGTGATTTCTCTGAGATTGAGCTTTAGCTTTGGAACAGCTTTCCTTTTAGTGCCCATGAGCACCACAAATCCAGCAGGTCTTGTAGTATTCTCCTAGGTAGTACTTAGGATGGGGTCTTTGTATCCTGTTCCTATCCATGGTTTCCTTATTGTAGACCTTTGACCCGCTTCCCTTGGCTATTTGGACATAGAGTTTGTGCCTAGTATTCCCTGTGTAATAGTCCCTCTCTCCATTTACCCTACTTTCCAAGACACGTATCTTTTCTTCTAGATGGGCATTCTTTTGTTTTTCACTTTGGAGTTCTAGGGCTCTACACTCATTTATCTCCTGCTCACTTAAAGGAGACTTCTCATTCTTTGGGCACTCAGACTTGTACCCAATCCCATGTTTGGCTGGGACAAATTTTGTTTGGGAACTAGAGGCTTCAGGACTCTCACTTCCCTTGCTCAGCTTTTGCAAGACATCATTTTTGTCACTCTCTATGGTTTTAAGCTCATCTTCAAGGGCTACTATGTGGGAAAGGTAAGACTGAAGCTTATCAATCAGTTTCACACAATTGGAACAGGATTCAAGACCAACTAACTCAGTGTTTCTGTGTTCCGATTCATCTAGCCTTTTTTGCAAATTTTATGTTATCCATAACAAGACTAGAAAGCAGTTTCAATAACTCAGATTTTTTATAGTTAACTAAGGAAGCAAGAATCGATTCAGTGGTTACCTCACTGGGTTGTTCCCCAGTGGTTTCTCCTATAGCCATTGCACACATGTCTGAGTGTGCCCAAGATTCGGGATCTTCGTCCTCATCATCGTTCCAGGTGGCGATGTAAGCCTTCTTCCCTTGCCTTCGGTCGTCAATTCCCTATGTGCACTCTTTTGCGAAGTGCCCTTTCTTGTAGCACTTATAGCATGTGACGTCCGAGAGGTCCTTCTCAACTGGCTTTCTTTGGGAACTTTGACCCTTCTGAGAGTTCCCATATCCCTTTTTGAACTTTTCCTTGTTGTAGAAGGATCGAAGGGCCTTCGTGACGAGGAAAAGTTCCTCGTCTTCTTCTTCCTCAGAATCTTCATGTTGTTTTTGAACCGACTTGAGCATCTTTTCCAGTTTTAGGGCAATTTCCTTGTGTGCCCTCTAATGCTCCTTATCGTCTTGTTTTCTTCTTTCATGTCCCACCAGCTTTCCAAAGACTTGGTGAAGCATGAGTAGTCTAGTGTTTGCCATGGTTGTTGTTGTTGCAATAACTTAAAAAAAACATACTTGTTCTTCAACACCCGGACCCAAACATCACCATCCTCATTTACAAAACGGCAGCCAAGTTTTCCAACCAAAGTTGATGATCCCAAGACCTCCATGTCGTTTCGGTTTAATTATCTCTTCCCAAGCTACTTTTTGGAGGCATCGGCCTCCTCTCGCTTGTACTCCCCTAAATGAAATTCCTATTAATTTTATCAATCTCTTTGTGTCGGCCTCCATTAAGGCAGTAGGCATGGTATAAATCGAAATGGACATCAACACGAAGTTCATCAACTTTTATAGTTATTAAGATTATTTACTTAACGATCAGCTGATCCAAACAACATCATTTATTCTATGCTCTTGAACTTTTGTTTGTATTGTTGGGTAAGCAACATTAAAACATTTACTATTCTAGAGTAGTAATCATAGAAGCGGCCACATTGGACAAACTACTAAGATACTTAGTGCGCTGAATCAACATTGATTCGCCCCCAGAGCTTCTAACCTCATCCCCGCAATACTCTGCCTCAATAGCGGCGTCGCGCATGGCATCGACGCCAAACTTTGGATCACCCAGTTCTACGGCCGACTTTGCGACGGTGACGTCCGAGTAAACAACTGTTTGAAACACGCTCGTGCATTCCTTCAGCGCCTTGGCTTTCGCCGATGGCGGCGATGCCTTCATGAGGTTATGAATATGCGTAAGCGAACCGGTGAACTTGGATTTGACTATATCAATCATGATCTTGATCAATCCAAAGGCATCGGCCATTGAGCTACGAGGGTCCTCTCGGAGAGCGGATTCACAGATCTTGATGTCTGGTGTGCTATGACAAGTCGTTGCGATGAGGTGGTCATCGGCGAAGGCGCTGTAAGAGAAGGCGAGAGAGAACAAGAAAATGAGTTTGAGTTTCGACGACATTCTTGTGTGAACGGTTGCCATGGTGCAAGTCTGGTTCATTCAATTTCAAATATATATGAGGAAAGAAATGAGTCATTAATGCCAATAAATGTAACTTATTATATAATTTATTGATGCCATTATGCCATTAATTTGATATTATATTACATCTATTAATGCCACAAAACGTAAGATATGCCATATTTATTGCAATTACATATTTAATTTGAAAAATTCTGACAGAACCAGATAACCTCTGAGTCAGAATAGTGGCAGAAAAAATACCTCAAAAAAGAAAGTATTTTGACCTATAAAAAATACACAACACTTTCTGGCAGTGTTCCAAACTATTAAACCTACGTGACCTGTTCGCGAAGGGGCTCATTTGGCAAGTTGGGGATGGAAAAACTATCCGTTTTTGGAAAGTTAACTGGATCGGTAATGGCCCCCTTTACCCAAAAGTGGAGGTCGTAAACTTTATTAACTGGGATGAACCTGTTGAAGTGTACCTCCATGAAGACAACTCATGGAACATTGAGAAAATGAGTAAGGTCGTTAGTATTGAGGACCTCGAAAAAATTACCAAAATTATCAACCTTGTTAACAAAATCCTAGATAGATTGTACTGACAACCAAGTAAAAACGATTGATATTCTACCCACTCGGCCCTGCAGTGGATCCACCAATCCAAAGGTGAACCCCAAATTAACTTGGAATGGATCAACAAACTCAACATCCCTCCCAAAATGAAGAATTTCCTATGGAAAGTGGCACGAAACGGCCTACCAACCAAAACGAGGCTTGCTGCCAACCATATTCCGATTCCTCAAGGATGTGAAGCGTGTAACAACTAGGTTGAAGACACTAACCACATATTACTCTCATGCCACCTTTCTAGGACGACTCTTAAATCCGTGAGCCCCAAACTTTGCTGGCCGGCTTGTCGACCGAGTATTCCCGATCGACAAAAAGCCACACCAAGTCCTGAAGAAAATTAGGACATTTGCAACGAAAGAGGAAATGAAACTTCTATCATTCACCTGGTGGAGCCTATGGTCCACTTGGAACAAGAGAGTTTTTGACGGCAACAACGACTCAAACCTAAATAATGCCGATAACCTAAGCGAGTTCACTCGAGACCATTGCCTTGCACCAGGGACTTCTCGAGTTCATTCGTCGTGGCACTCCCCGGATCCAAATTGAAGGCGATAACTTGCAGCTGGTCAAAGCCGTTCTTGGTGACTGGCGCTGCCCGTGGGACATTGAGCTGCTGGGTTCGGACATCCATTGCTTGCTTGCCCCCTTCCAAGATTTGTGTATTTCTCATGTCCATCGTGAGTGCAATTCTGTGGCGGATTTCATCGCTGGATCTTTCAGGCGTGTCTCTTCCATCCCGCTTGTAAGCGGATGAGGGTTTGCTTACTCTCATCCGCCAGGATGCTCTAGGGTGACCACTAGTTTGTTAGTGTCACCCTAATCTCTTTCCTTATCAAAAAAAATTAAGAGAATGAAGCATTTATTGAAAATAGAGGGACAACTTTTATAGTTGTTAAGATTAAGATTATGTACTTAACGAGCTAATCAAAACAACATCATCATTTATTCCATGCTCTTGAACTTCTGTTTGTATTGTTGGGTAAACAACATTACAACATTTACATTTTTCCAACATGAGACATTAACCTTAATTCAAAAATTAATTTAGCGATTTTTTAGCTTGGGCAATTATGAGATTTGACTCTGGATTGGAAGTGGTCCGTTTGTGATTGGCGCGGTCGCCTGGATGTTCTCGAGACTACTGAAGATCTTTCATCCCGGTGGAGGTAACATCTATAGTACACTTCATCATATTTAATTTGTCCTCTTTTGACTCTAATACTATATACGTTGATCTTTAACTCCTCACTTCTCTCTCTACTTGTTTTGTTTTAGTGTCTTTTTTCGCCAGTTGTGCTTACTTAATGTGTTTTGGTTGTTTCAGTACGTTCTTGTCGATTTTTTGACTGTTGTTTACTTGGCCTCTCAGTTATACCGGAAATGTCCATTAAACCAAAATCGTACCTACCTAAAAAAAATGGAGAGCATTGCTCCAACTTATTAAATTAAAGATTTTTTGAGTAAAAATCCCCATTAAGATCCAAAAACAAAGAGATAACCACTATTTTTCACTCTCAATTAATTTATTTTCCATGTTTTGCTCATGTATAAAGCTAATCAAAACAACATCATTAAGGTGTGTCATACCATACTATTCTAGAGTAGTAATCATAGAAGCGGCCACATTGGACAAACCACTAAGATACTTCGTGCGCTGAATCAACACCGATTCTCCTCCAGAGTTTGTAACCGCCTCCCCGCAAATCTCGGCCTCAACAGCGGCGTCGCGCATGGTGTCGACGCCGAACTTTGGATTACCCAGTTCCACGGCCGACTTTGCGACTTTAACGTTCGAGTCAACAACTGTTTGAAACAAGCTCATGCATTTCTTCAGCGCCTTGGCTTTAGCGGGTGGCAGCGACGCCTTCATGAGGTTATGAATATGCGTAAGCGAATCGGTGAACTTGGATTTGACTATATCAATCATGATCTTGATCAGCCCAAAGGCATCGGCCCGTTGAGCTACGGGGGTCCGCTCGAAGAGCGGATTCACAGATCTTGATGTCTGGTGTGCTGTGACAAGTCGTTGCGATGAGGTGGTCATCGGCGAAGGCGTCGTAAGAGAAGGCGAGAGAGAGGAGGAAAATGAGTTTGAGTTTCGATGACATTCTTGTGTGAACGGTTGCCATGGTGCAGTTTGGTTCATTCAATTTCAAATATATACGTGGAAAGAAGATGTGCCATTAATGCCAACAAATGTAACGTATTGTATTTGTTATTGGCATTATGTCATTAATTTGATATTATATTACATCGATTAATGACAATAAATGTAAGATATGCCATTATGCCATTAATGCCAATAAACGTAAGATATTATGTTTATTAGAGTGCTAACGTTGTCCCTTGGAATGGGTAAATGTTAGTACTATTTTATACTACCTCTGTTTCGCAATGTAAGTTATTTTTTTTAATTTTGCACAAGAATTAAAACAAGCTTAAAATTAAAAAGTTGATAATTTAATGCTTGTTTTTATCACATGCAATATTAACTCTTTAACCACTAGAATTGTTTGAGTTAATGAATGTTGTTGGAATGTTAAGTAAATTAAATAGAGTAATGACTTATTTTAGAAAGTTTTATACTCCCTCCGTTCTATTCTACTTGTCCATGAAGCCTTAAATTCTTTTTCAGTTCTATTTGTCCTTGAAGCTATATTTGTGCAAGATTTTCCATTTGTACCCTTTGTATGTAATTAATTCACTTGGGAAAAGTATCTAAAAAAAGAGAAATGTATAATTAATAAGGGTAATTAATAAGGGTAATTTGGTAAGATCATACAATGCCTTAATATGTGTGTATTAGGCCTTCATGGACAAGTAGAATAGAACGGAGGGAGTATTAAATAAGGGAATGAATGACTTACATTATGAAACACCTTTTAGAGATAGAAACGACTTACACTGCAAATCGAAGGGAGTACTACTTTCGTTTCACAATGCAAGTCATTTTTTCATGTTGCATAGGTTTTAAGACATGTTTGAAATAAAATAAATGTTAATTTAATGTTTGTTTTTATCAAGTACAATAAATACACTACAATTATGTTTCATAATTCCAATATCAATAATAATTCAAGTTTGTTTGTTTTTTTAATTTTCAATGGACTTTGAAATGTGAAGTTAATTAAACAATGAACTATTTTAGAAAGTTTAGCATTAAATAATTGAAAAGATGACTTACATTATGAAACGTCTTTTATAACTACAAATGACTTATATTATAAAACGGAGGGAGTATTGTTAATATTTCAAATGTCTAGATTTTATGAAATTATACATATGGTTAAGTATACTAAATTCGAGTTTATTGAATTCCATTATAAAATACCATAACTAATGATATAACTAAAACAAAATAAAATGTTGCAAACCATACATAAATAAACTATTTAATTATTTAATCGGTGTACACTACATAACAATTTAAGATATAATAAATCTCTTTTTCATCTAAATTTGGTTGGTCCAAGTATTATTTTAATTTTATTTGCTCAATCTACCATCGGTTTTGCAGGTTTATTTTTTATAATTAAATTTTTTAAATTCAAATTAATGGGGTTCTCACATATATGAAATTGTGAATAGCCAACAATATATGATATTGTGTTTTTTTAAGAAAAATGATATTATGTCTTCATATGTTTTTATATCACACAAAGAGGTGTGTCCTATTCCAATGGAACGGGGGAACCGGAATAGGGAACCAAACTTAGGAACCGGGGGGTTTCCAGTTCCGATCTCGGTCTTGGTTCCATGATCCGATGGAATCGGAACCGTCGGTTCCGAAACCGAACACACCTCTAATCATACATAGTGTTTATATTTTTTTCCTAAAACGGATAATCTCAAATTCTTACTTATTGTATTTTACTACTGATGAAAATCAATGCATAAATGTGGACCATTTATTTAACTTGAGAGAGACAATTTTCATAGCGGTAAAGATTCAATGAAAGAAATCTAGAATGGTTCTTGAAAAAACAAGATAATAATCTTCTAAGGATTTTTCTATCCAATGCCCAAAAGAATACTTTTTTGGAAAATTTGTACTAGTTTTATTTATTTAGGAATTTCATTTTATTTTTTTAAAGATTTATGACTTGTTTTTAAATTTTTTTAGAGTTTTAGTTTCTAAAAAAAGTTTCTTATCCTATATCCTTAGGACATAAGTTAGAAATATCGGACTTGTAATACACATTTTGAAAGAAACCAATAATACGATTGTAGATAAAATTACCTCTTTAGTCATCTACTCTCACTTGGAAGTTGGAAGGTATTCGAAACTATTCAGAATTTTATTGGATCACAATTCATAAATATAACACCAATCGTATCTGATCCAGTTATTGGGCCTAGTTCATGGATCATATTGGGCCTAGTTCATGGATCATATTGGGCCGTGGGCCCAGTCATACGTACATTCAAGAATCAGCGTAAGACTTGCTACTGATTTAAGGAGCTTGAGACCTTGCATTTATTTGAAACGAGATATAACTTCAATTTGAAGAATTTCGAACCATAATTCTCTGATCCGTTGCAATGTGTTAGGCAACTCAGAGAGACCGGATAACTTATTTTTAGAACGCCTAAAGATGGAAACTGAAAAGAAAAAAGCTCCTCAAAAACAATGTATGTATGAATTCGATCTCTTTCGTTTACACTACAAAAAAAGAATACCAAGTAACAAAACAAATTTACATTCTGAAAGTTAATTTTTTTTTGGTGAAATTAAATCAGACACAATACATGATGGGAGAGAACAAGAAACAAATGCGAGTGGCTAATGTTCTACATATGAACCAAGGATCCGGAGAAACAAGCTATGCCCGAAATTCCACTGTTCAGGTATTTATGTATCAACTTTTCCTCAAAGACCTATTTAAATGGTTGAATCCATATAGACCTGTCAATCGGTCAAGTCGGATCGTGTTCGGTTCGGTCATTTTGTGTTCAAGTTGATTCGGGTTCGGATCGTTACGGGTCACGGGCAGTATTCTAAAAAAACACTAGGCAAATCCTAGGCGGAGAGGAACCGCTTAGCGTCTAGGCGGCCTAAACGGGTGCCTAGACGGACTAGATGGTCTCCTAGACGGACTGGAAGTTTGGAACGCTAGGCGAGCTAGCTCCGTCTCCTTACAGTGCCTAGGCGAGGGCCTAGACGGAGCTAGGCGGGGATTCTTAGAACAATGGTCACGGGTCGGGCTGCTGGTGGTTTTCAGACAGTTCGGGTTGACCAGCGGGTCAAAAACATCGAATTTTTATGATTATCAAAATAATTTTTTACTTAAATAATAATATTTAATTATAATATATTATTTTTACATATTTTAATAATAAAATATATTATATGTTTCAAAATAAATTTTATAAATATACTAGATCGGTCAACCTAACGGGTTTTGGGTTTCAACCCAACGAGTTTCAGATCTATCGGGTCCGATTTATTTAAAATTTTGAGTTCAATTTTTTTTATCGAATTTGCGGATCAGTTTAGCTTTTGACAACTCTAAATCCATATTACCAATGTAACTAAGCTAAAAATTTTGCAGGGATATTCGAATCTAGCAAAGATCAATTGATCATCTATTTGGAAATGAAATTGGTTTATGTAAACAAAGAGTTTAGGAAGAGATGGGATATTGAAAACCAAAACTATTTTTTGTATTAGTTTATTGAGTTACTTGAAGCAAATAACCCAAATTAGCTTTTGACGAGGAGAATAGTGGTGACGAGTTTGGTTCAAGTGAAAAAAAAACTAATCCTGAAAAGAAAAAAATACATTATAAAGTGTGAAAAATGTATTACAAAATACAAACAGTGTAATCCGAAAAGTGTACTACAAAAAATACGAAGAGTGCACTACAAAGTACGAAAAGTGAAAATGTGAAAAAATGCACTCTAAAGTAGGAAAAGTGTACTACAAAATAGGAAAAATGTATTTCTTTTTATTTTTCAGGATAAGAGTTTTTTTCGTTTGAACCAAACTCTTGTGACGACAACGTGAATCGTCCAAATTAACTAATTAAGGCTGACAAATGACCCAAACTAAAAACTTTCATCAATAGTTGACATTTTCATAATTTTTTTCAAAGTTTGTGAACAAAACTTGGTCATTTCACATAACAACAAATTTTTTTGCTATCTTGAGTTGTTCATATCTATCACATAAACAATTATATTTGAATGAACAAGTCTATTACGTGTAATAAACATGTTTGTCTACAAACTTGTGAAAAACTTACAAAAATGTGATGGGAATAATAATATATCGTACATTTGAAATTCAAAAAGATTATATATATATATATATATATTTGGGTTACTCTTTCTATCGTCAATTGGCTTTAGAATGAAATCCCATGGGCTTATGTGCTAGGCCCATTCGAGTATGTGCGCTCGTACCTGACATGTCCCCAATCTACCCCCAATCTACCTACCTACTAAACCACGAACTTTCTATCTTGATAATAGAGTGGTTCGGTCCTGGACCCATCATCTATGATTTATGTTCTTATTTAGTAATTTTTTGTATGATTTATGTTCTTCTCACTATTTATCGTCAGAATGCTCCTACTTGAACCTAATTCTATCAATAACTATAACAAATGTTCATATCTCATAGAAGATTATCAAACTGATTGACATTCAATTTGAGTAGTTGAGCATTGCAAAATCTAATATACATAGCTTTGTTCGGTATTGCAGAAAAGAGTGTTGGAGCTAACAAAACCCATAAGAGAAGAAGCCATAAGAAAATTGTACACAACAACATACCCTAAAACCAAGAGCCTAGCCATCGCTGATCTCGGTTGCGCCTCTGGACCCAACATGTTGTCGGTGGTGCGAGATTTCCTCTCTACACTTGACATAATCAGGCAAGAGGCAAACCACCAGCATTGGGGTCTCGAGTTCCAAGTGTTCTTAAATGACCTTCCTTGCAATGACTTCAATATTGTTTTCAAATCAGTATCCGAATTCAAAGAACAACTCGAGAGGGAAATGGGTCCTGAATTTGGATCTTGCTACATAAACGGAGTGCCCGGGTCTTTCCATGGTAGACTCTTTCCTTGTGAGAGTCTTCATTTTATCCACTCTTCCTTTGGTCTCCATTGGCTCTCTCGGGTAATCCAAATTCTCTACTTACAAATTATTATTGCAAATGTGAAAAGATTTAACAAGAACACACAGATTTACGTGATTCATCAATGTTGTGTTGGCTACGTCCATGGGCAGAAGGAGACATGGTTTTAATAGAAGGAAAATAACACAGATTCTAGATTACAAGTATGAAGTGTTTCAATATAGAGATTCTAGAAACCCTAATTCAAATATGGGCCTACGATCTAAACAGATCATGATAGGCCTAATAACATAATACATATCATATCGTTTTACTAGGGGTGTTATGCGCCCGTTGTGAAATTGACATCATTTTAATTTCATTATTTCTTAATATATGAAGATACCAGAAGGGGTAATTGGAGACAACAAGGGGAACATAAACACAGGATCAAGTAGTCCAGAAAGCGTGGGAAAGGCCTATTACAAGCAATTTCAAGTCGACTTTTCGATGTTCCTAAGGTGTCGGTCGGAGGAGATGGTGAAAGGAGGGTGCATGGTCCTTACTCTTCTCGGAAGAAAGAGTTCGGATCCTCGATGCAATGAGTATGCTTATATGTGGGAACTCCTCAGCATGACCCTTCATCAAATGACTTCTGAGGTAATTAGATGATCTTAATCAATGTTATAATATTTGATCAAATGCATGTGACCCGGTCGTCCGACCTGACTTGCCCTAGTTGAACTTGGGATATGCCCTCATTTGAACCCTTACAAGTTCAGTTCTATTAAGGTCCAAATTTAACCTCCATTTATTCATCAATCTAAAACATATATATGCACATTATACATTCATAAGGGTAGAAATTAATGAGCAAATGTTTAATGGACTTGAGGGTATTTACTAGTTATCCATATTAACATGGAAGAAAATTGGTATATGTTTGTAAAAATATATCGTGATTTTTTGTTTTTTATTCAATATCAAATAAACAATAGCGTGCAGTATGATAAAGATTTAGAGCCTGTTTGGATTACCTTGGATAATGCATTTTCTTGTATTATACTTGCATTTTCTACAATAAAGGTACACATGCAAATAAACATATATATTTAGCGTACTAAATTTATAAGGTATACGCATATGACATGGGCCGCGCTTCAGTGTCCAACAAGGCGTCGGGCTCGGCTAACCATGTTCGATTGAGGAGTTTTTCAAATGATTCTGAAGGGACTGGGGAGCATCTAGGCTCGTCTAGGTGACTAGAAAACTATGAAAACTTCTAGAAGATTTTGAAAGCATCTAGAAAAATCCAAAATTCTAGAAGACAACGAAACCTTATGGAATCTTCTAGATAAGTTTAGGTTATTAGAGAACCCTCTAGACTTGTGAAATATTGTACATATCTCTAGATGAATTTGGAATCTTATAAAGAAGTATGAGAACTTAGACAAAATTCTAGCATGGATAAATATAGAACTCTTTAGACTTGTATTAAGATAGATTACTCTAGAATTATCATAAATTTTGTTAAAGGGTGGCTTGCCTATAGTATCACACCACACTTCATTTCCAAACCAATATCCAAGCCAAGTTGTAACCAAAGCATTGTCTCCAAAAAATATACAAGTCTTCTTTTTTTACAAAATTCCTCTAGCCTTCATTTGTTTTCTAGATAAATTATTTGAGTATTAGGCTTGACTTAGTTATTCAAAAGAAGTTTTGATCTAGATAAGAGTCACACAGTTCGAGTAAGAATCTCTCAACATGCTTCACATAAAAATGCGTCTATTAGACTTAATTAGAATATGCACCTCAAGTACTATAAAGATTATGAGCGAAAAAATCCAAAATTACAATTTTACTCAATAAAAATTGCCCATTCTAATCATGGTTGTCTGCCCCCGGTGATCCAATGGATCAATTGAGTCTCCATCAAACACCCAAAACCTATTATATATACCATTAGACTTTGTTCGACAAAACAATGTTTTTGAGGAGATGAAGATTTTTAATAAGGTTTTTGGGTATGCGTAGGTTTTCTTTTTTAAAACCTCCTAAAATCATATTTTCTGCTTGGTATTTTAAATTTTTAGGTAGGTTTTACTTCAAAATTACCAAAAAAATATTAGTTAAAATATTAACAAAAAATTAGTTGTTTAAATTTCACAAATCTCCTAAAACCTATCTATAGCAAGGTTTGTATTTTGTGATTTCAAACCTCCTCAAAATCCTTTTAAAACCTCCACCTTCTAAAAAACTTGTTTTATCTAACACTTATTTATGCCGATTTTAAATAACATAAACCTTCAAAAACATCCAAAAACTTAGGTCGAACAGAGCCTTAAACCCCACTATATATTTAGTCTATATACATTGTTCTAAGAATCCCTGCCTAGCTCCTTCTAGACCTCGCCTAGGCGCTGGAAGGTGCTAGACCGCCTAGCCTTCCAGCCCTTCTAGAAGACCGTCTAGTCCGTCTAGGTATTCATATAGGCCTCCTAGACGCTAGGTGGCAGGCACTGAACCAGGGGTGGGCTAGGATTTGCTGTACCCCACCCCAAATTTTAAAAAATGTAATATAATATTTCAAAGTGTGTATTTGCCAGTTGATTGCTTTAGCTCAGTGTTAATAAAGTGCGGGTATTTTTTTGAATAGATTAACGCGTGTTGGGTTCGAGTCCTGCTAACTTCTACTGATTGTTTTTGATATTTTTTCCACATGCATTTTTCTCTTTCTATTTTTCACTTGTCTCCTTTTAATTCTAATCAACCAGTATGTTTTTTCTTCATTATATTTCTGGATAAATTATTTATTTGCTTTTTCTTATATGTACTACTGAGTATTAAATTTGTAATTCATATGATCAAATTAACTACTTAAATTTCTACGAAAAAAATTAACTACTTAAATTATGGTTTGTACAGACTATAGTTCTAAACAAAGTTTAGGCTTAAAATTTATCAAAATAGCATAATTTTAATTTAAGAAATAGGGCCTCCAAAAATATTCGAATATCCCTATGTATAATATACGTGTCTAAAAATTAAATCCTAGACCTATCACATTTTATAAACGTTGTGTGTATTATTATACCCAGTATAAGGTAAATTCAGCCCACCCGGATTTTAAATCCTGGTTCCGTCCCTGCTAGGTGGTTCCTCTCCGCCTAGAGTCCGCCTAGCATTTTTTATAGCAGTGTCTATATAATGTTTCTCTCAATCTCTCTTATATAAATATCAACTCTAGTTGTTGATTAATCTCAATCTCACTATGCATCAATTGTTTTGCAGGGTTTGCTTAAAGAGGAGAAAATGCAGTCATTCAACATCCCATTGTACACTCCCACTTTGGACGAGATCACATCCGAGATAGCCAAGATCACCCACTTCACCATCATTCGTACGGATACATTTGAAGTTACGCTCGACGATGTAGAGAAAGATTGCAACCACAATACTCCGTCGTCGGGAAATTTAGAATTAGGCAACAACCAAAAATCGCCACCATACGATAAGTACTTATGCGTTTCTAGGCGTATGAGGGCGGTGGTAGAGCCCATGATTGTGAGTCATTTCGAGAACAAGGGATCATGTGTAGATGAAGTGTTTCGAAGGTATGAAGAGATTGTTCAAGATTGCATGACGAAAGAGAAGAGCAAGCTCTTCACTATCACTGTTTCTCTAGCAAAAAACATCGTTTAATCAACAGAGTTTGGTTCAAATGAAAAAAAACTCGAATCCTGAAACGAATGTACTTTTCATAGTTCATAGTGCATTTTTTTATTATTTTAGAGTATACTTTTTCGGATTTGCACTTTTCGTACTTTGTAGTGCATTTTTCGTACTTTTTGTAGTGCACTTTTTTATATTGCAATTTTTGTATTTTACAATACACTTTTGTATGAAAAATGTACTACGAACTATGAAAAGTGCATTCGTTTCACATTTCAAGATTAGAGCTTGTTTCATTTGAACCAAACTCTTAAACAAAATATGACTTCTTTTTTTTTTTGGGAATTTTATTTGTAGAAAATTGGAGAAAAATACCCTTTTCACTATCCTCTTTGGTTAGAATACCCGTTTAATAATTCTCTAATAAAATAATTTTTCTTTAATTTTTTGTTGACTAAAATAACCCTTACTAGACAAATTTGAAATTTTAACAAGCCTAGCAATTGAAGTCGCACTATTGTTGTAAGGAAATGCATGGAGTATGCCTTCATGGAACTCAATTTATACACATACCTATAAAATCACACAAGAAATTACAAGACATCCAAGATGCGTATAAGAGACTTAGCATATAAGCAAAACATACATGACAAATAAGATTCGATCATATATATATATATAAGATACATAACATACAAGAAAAACTTACAAGATTCATAAAAGACACAAAACACATTATACATGACATGCACATTCAAATGTCATACAAGAGTTGTCCAAAACACATAAAAAAAAACCCTTCAAGATTCATACAAAACACAAAAATACATTATATACAAGACTAAGGTTATTCATCAGTTCAAAACCGAACCAAATCAAAAATTAAATTTCGTAATTCTATAAAAGATGTGGAGATTAAAAAAGAACTATGGAATTAGGGATATGAAATCTGGAGATTTGAGGAGTATCACCAATGGAAGTTTCAAGATTTAGGCATGGAAGTTTTATATAAATGGAAATGTGAAGGGAATTAGGATAGAAAGAAAAGATACGTGAGTGTGACCGTGAGTCATTTTAAAATGGGCCTAATAATTGGTCAATGATCCTGATAATTGGTCATGTATTTTAACTAGGTTTAGATTTAGGTTACTTGTTTTTAAATAATAATAAAATGTAGTTTTCCTACCAAAAAAAAATAAATAAATAAAAAGTAGTTTTACTTAAACCAAATCAAAACCTAGCCGACCTATTGGATACTGGTATCATGGGAACACTGTCTGTTACCATGGGACCAGTGTCAAGTATTCCTCTTTAGTTTTGATAATGACAAACTCTATAAGAACTAACGATCTTTATGTCTGTGTAAGTTGTAAAGTAGATTACAAGTTAAAACAGAACGTTAGGGCATAATCAATGAAGCACTGATGTGAGGGAACAGTGTGAGGGAACAACAGTGTGAGAACGCTTCATCTTTCCTTATTTAGTAAGCGCGTCAACCTGTTGCGAGAGAATCAGATCTCGAAAGATTTGACAGCTGGATGAAGTTGTTACCTGAAGAAGATCTTGGAGTGGATATTGCCGAATAACATCTCCAAGATTTAGTGGAAATCGGTTCTAGTCTTTCTAGGATATATTAGATAAGATAGAATCATTGTAAATCTGATTTATGGTGAATAAATAATGACTAATTATATCTTAAATACGAAAGTAAGTAAGATATGATTGGGTTAGTTTGTTGCACTATAAATAGGGTTAAGTGATTAGGTTAGAATCACCGATTACAAGTGAAGTCATCGTGTAGTCTGAAGCTGATCATTGTAAGTTGTGTTGTGGTTTAGTTTTATTGTTGAATCGTTCTAGGGCTGAGAAGTTGAGTCAGATAGGTCTAGGTTCTAGAGAATAGGATAAGACTATCTTTGATAACTCTACTTGCTTGTAGTTCGTGTGAAATCAATAAAACTAAAAGAAGCATTACAACTCTTCTACGGAGGGAGTGGTTTTTTATCTTCAATCAACTAGTTGGTTGTTGAAGGTTACCACTATAAGTAATCGTGTTACGTCTTTCATATTTCCGCTGCCCAATTCATTGTTCCTAGAGGAACAGTGTCTGTATTTCTAACACACTCGTAACAATTGGTATCAGAGCAGGTTTGCTCTAGATAGTGTGTTCATTGCAGGACAACAAGATGAGTTCTAACAATCAATATGATGTTGGTATCAACAACAACAAGCCACCTTTGCTGAAGGCTAGAGAATACCAAGACTGGAAGATTCTGTTTGCTTCTTGGATTCAAACTGACGATTATCAGGCATGGTGTACCATTGAAGATGGCGACTATGAGTTTCCTGCTGCTAAGAAAGACAACAAGAGGATTGGGGACCCACTGTATACCAAGGGATGGAGAAAAACATCAAAGCAACAATGTATCTGATGAATGCCCTTGGAACTGAAGATATGCTGAAGGTTGTAAACGTCAAGGATGCCAAGAGCATGTGGGCTGCAATCGAGCAGATGCATGTAGGAAGTGAGGATCTTCACAAGAGTCATCTTCATGACGCCAAATGAGACTTCTTCAACTTCGAAATGAAAGAGGATGAAACCGTCTCAGCCTATCAATCAAGGTTTGAGATACCGGTTAGTCGGTTGAACGCTCTAGAAGTTGATGAAAAAATCATCGACCACGAAGAGAGAGTTCTTAGGGTCATCAATGGTCTTCACCACAAGTATGCTTATACCAGGGGTCTGCTCAAGGAAAATCCCTTAACAAAGATCTCAACTCTGTATGATGTGTTTGGGAAAATCGAAGACTATGAAAAATATCATGTCAATGCCGAACCTGGTAATGCTTCGAACAAGGGAATTGCTCTGAAGATCGAGAAGGCATACAACTACGTCAAATCTGAGAGAGACGCATGAGTAGAAGATAAGGATGATGAAACTACTCTCATCAGTAGATCCATGAGGAACCTTTACAACAAAGGAAAAGCAAGAGGAAGCCGTGACAAAGGTAACCGTGGAACAAGAAATTAAGGATCTCAAAGATGTCACATGTTACAAATGTCAGGACAAAGGTCATTATGCAAAATACTGTCCTAAAGGTGACGATGCTGGAGAAGAAAATAAGAAAGCCCACATAGCTGCGTGGGACAACGACTCTGACGAAGAACCTGAGTCCTGGGCAACCTCAAACATCTACGCTATGGCCATTCAACCAAACTGTTGACCTAGAGGTAAACATGAACAATTCTTAAATTCTCTTGATGCTAGCAGTAAAACTGATCTTGTCAAACTTCTTAAAAGAATGTATGAAGAAAATTTAAGCTTGCAAGATGGCTGAAATACCACTGAGGAACAATGCTATAATATGAAAGGAAAAATGACTGTGTCGGTTGAAGATGAAATTGTTCCCTATGAAACTTGTACTGTTCTATAAGAAGAAATTGACTCTCTTAGAGAAGTCAATAATTCTCTGAGATCTGACATTCTGGAAATAGAAATAGAAAGAGATGAGTTGATCAAAGAAAAGGAAAATAATGAAATTAAGTTTTGTCCCTCTAGACATGGAATAGGTTATGTTTCAGGAGACGATGTGGATGAACCCAAACCTGATATGTCTGTTTCACAAATGCTTGAAAATAGAGATAGAGAAATTCAGAGTCTTAGGGATAAAAACACTCATCTAGAATTGAGGTTAAAAACCTTAGAAAGTGGTAATACTAGGAAAAAGGATTGGTACACCGGTGAAACTGCTCACAAAATCTTTATAAAGCAATCTTTAGGTAATGAACCAAAAGATGAATGTTGATCGTGTCAAGGAAAGAAGGCTTCAAAAACCTCACCCTAAGTACTACCTTGGAATGTATTATCAATTCTGTAGACAATGTGGTAAAGGAGGTCATGACCACACTCAGTGTACTAAGGCAAAAACATATCAAAAATTCCGAAAAAACAGGTCTAACAACCAGAATGGTGACAACGGTCAAAACCGTAGAAGGAACAATTGTCACCACTGGCAAGGGAACAGTAGTCAACAACAACATAGTTCATACTCTCCTACTTACAACAAAAATTATGCTTCTACTAGCTCTAAGAAAACTCATGCTAAACAGAGTAGAAGTAATAATGTCAATATTGTTGAGTACTTCATTGTGAGTCTTGAAGAGCATCAGAAGTTTTATCCTAACCGACCCAAAAAGGCAATACTTGTCTGGGTCGTTAAGCATTGATTTTCTTTGTCTTACAAGATAAAGTGAGGGGGAACAATCAGTGGTACATAGATAGTGCTTGCTCGTGCCACATGATAGGAAATGAAAAGATCCTCACCTCACTTTACAAGAACGCTGGAGGAAACATATCCTTCGGTGATAAATGACAGGGAACAGTTATTGGAACTAGAAGCACTAAAATCAATGACTACATCAAGGTCAAACAAGTAAGTCTTGTAAATAATCTTGGATTTAATCTTCTTAGTGTTTCTCAGATCTGTGATCAGGGAAATCTCGTGGTAACTTTTACCTCGGAGTCATGTACTGGAAGGAATAGCAGCACTAACAAGACAGTTCTCAAAGGGACGCGAGTCAACAATGTCTATTTAGTATACAATAAGTTTAAGTCCGAAGAAACTCTATGTCTTGCTTCCATTGCAGATGAATCTGACCTATGGAATAAAAGACTTGGTCATGCAAGTCTGCGGGCCATACATAAGCTTCACAACTTAGGGTTAGTTAGAGGTCTTCCCAAAGTACAATCAGAAAAGGATGGTGTATGTGATGCATGTGTAAAAGGGAAAATGAGCCGAACATCCTTCAAGTCCAAAAATGGAGTAACCACATCTCGTCCTTTTGAGATGTTGCATATGGATCTATGTGGACCGATGAGGGTACAAAGCCCCGGAGGTAACAAATATATGTTTGTAATTGTCGATGACTTCTCTAGATATACATGGGTCATTTTTATAACCTCAAAAGATGAGACTTTCTCTAAGTTTCAGGATCTGGTGAAGAAGATGGAGGTAAGTTTAGGCGTAAAACTGAGCGCGATAAGGTCCGATCATGGAACAGAGTTTGACAACTCCTTGTTCCTTACCTTCTATTGAGAAAATGGTGTCTCCCATAATTTCTCAGCTCCACGAACACCAAAATAAAACGGTGTAGTGGAAAGGAAAAATAGGACCTTAGAGGACATGGCAAGAACCATGCTACTGGCGAGTGGATTATCTGAGTCCTTCTGGGCTGAGGCAATCAACTCAGCATGCTATATTCTAAATCGCGCAATGCTTAGACCTTTACTCTCAAAAAATTCATATGAACTGCTCAAACAAAGAACTCCTAACATTTCTCATTTGAGAGTTTTTGGCTGCAGATGCTACATACACAATAATGGAAAGGATGATTTGGGAAAATTTGATCCTAGAAGTGATGAAGGAGTTTTTGTAGGATATGCAGCAAGCAGCAAAGCCTATAGGGTCTTCAACAAGAGAACCAGAAAGTTTGAATAGAGTATCCATGTGGTTTTTTATGAACGTCATACCGGAGGGAACAGTTCTGACTCTTCACAGAATGTGGGACCCTCCGATGAAGATGATGACCAAGAGAAAGAAGATTCTCCACAATTTGAAAACGGTGGAGATCAAAATAAAGATGGCAATGAAAATAGTTCCCAGAATGAGGAGGAGTCAACCCATGATGAAGAACCACAAGATCAAGGAACAAGCTCTACTCCTAAAGGTACAGAGACTGGAAATTCCTCTAGCACAAGCATTGATGCAACTCAAGTAGCAACAAGGAATTACCATCAAAAGAAAGATCATCCAGTGAACATTATTATCACTCCATATGACAAAGGGGTACAAACTCGATCCTCCATTAGAAATTTTTGAGCTTTCAATGCTTTTATTTCTTTTGCAGAACCAAAAACCATTCAGGAAGCTCTCAAAGACTCAGATTGGATCATTGCAATGCAAGATGAATTGAATCAATTTGAACAAAACAAAGTCTAGAGACTTGTTCCAAAGCCAAAACACAAATCAACCATTGGAACATGGTGGGTGTTTCGGAACAAATTAGATGATACAGGAGTTGTTATCAGGAACAAAGCTCGCCTAGTAGCAAAGGGATACAATCAACAGGAAGGGATTGATTATGATGAAACCTATGCTCCTGTAGCTAGGATAGAGGCCATTCGACTCCTTATTGCTTATGCAGCACATAAAGGGTTCAAGTTGTTCCAAATGGATGTGAAGACGACGTTTCTCAATGGATATCTTCAAGAGGAAGTTTATGTTCAAAAACTTCCAGGATTCGAAGATGAAAATTTCCCAGATCACGTCTATATCCTAGACAAAGCCTTGTATGGTCTCAAACAGGCTCCTCATGCATGGTATGATCGCTTTGACCAATTCTTGTTGACAAATGGCTACAAGCACGGAGTGATCGATCGTACACTGTTCCTTAAGGAACAGTCAGGTGAGATTCTTTTCGTTCAAGTTTATGTAGATGATATTATGTTTGGTTCAACTAACCCCTCCTTGGTAGAAAATTTCAAGAATTTGATGAGTAGTGAAATTCGAAATGAGCATGATCGGTGAGCTCTCCTTTTTCCTCGGTCTTTAAGTCGCTCAAACTAATGAAGGTACCAAGGTACATCAGCAAAAATATATAAAGGAATTGTTGTCAAAATATGGTACGGATTCTGCTAAACCTATTGACACTCCAATTTCTCCTAATACAAGACTTGATGCTAATTTAAATGGAGTTAGTGCTCACCAAAAGACTTATCGAGGCATGATCAGATCCTTACTTTACCTAACGGCCAGCCGGCCAGATATCATGTTTAGTGTTTGTCTTATTGCTAGATTTCTGGCTAACCCAAAGGAAACACATCTGAAGGAGGTAAAAAAGGAAACGACAATCTTTGTCTCTGGTACCCACGGAACAGTCCCTTTAACTTGCTTGGGTATACAGATGCCAATTTTGCTGGTCATCTTGTGGATCGAAAGAGTACTTGTGGTACTGCTCAATTTCTTGGACCATGCTTGGTCTCCTGGTCATCCAAGAAACAAAACTTTGTAGCCTTATCAACCGCCGAAGCTGAATACGTGGTTGCCGCCTCTTGTTGTGCTCAAGTATTGTGGCTCAAACAGCAATTGGATGACTACGGTATGTCCCTCTCTCAAATTCCCATCATGTGTGACAATACTAGTGCCATCAACATTTTAAAAAATCCAGTTCATCACTCACGCACTAAACATATTGATATTAGACATCACTTTTTGAGGGATAATGTTGAAAAAGGCTTGGTGAGAATGGATCATTGTAGGACCGAAGATCAAGTGGCTGATATCTTTACCAAGGCATTGGACAGAAAACCCTATGAGTATCTCAGGTTGCTTCTAGGTATGATCACCTTAAACTAAGCAAGTTCTGGTCCACTATTCTCTCAATGATTGACTAGGAACAGTTACTGGATCATAGGAAACAATGATTTATTTAGCATCTTCTCTGATCTTATTTTCTGTTAATTACTCCCTCCGTTTCTTTTTAGTTGTCGTTTGAGCTTAATGTTGATATTGCAATTTAGTAGTTTGTACAGAAAAAGTTAATGAGCAAACGTGTTTAACTTTCCAAGGCCTGTGCATTTATTTAATCTTTTTCAGATTGATTTGACGCTTGAAATTTCCAGCCAATCAACCCAGCCTTTTTACAGTAAACATTTCAACTCTCCCTCTTTACTCCTGTTATTACTCCATAAAAGGGATTTTTTGGTTTTTTTAATTTTTTTTTTATGAATAGAGCATGTAAAAGGCTCTGACACGCATGTCATTTGAAAAGCTTACTGACACACATCATTATTAAGAGGGAAGGGATTTTGTGGTTTCTGAACTTTTCTTAAAAATTGAGCTTTAGCCTCAAACGACTAATATAAAGAAACGGAGGGAGTACCATAAAAGCCTGGCATCATTTGCTTCTATATAGTCACTTAATTTGTTGAGTTGCTCTAAACATTATGCATGTCCTTGAAATGGTTTTCTTTTGAGCCCAAAACGACTGAAGCTTGATCCTATTCTATCCCGTCTAAACAAGCTGAAATGATATCCAGTCGTAAGACCATCCCAAAGCCTTGCAAATCCAGGTAAACTTTTCCCATGATCCATTTCATTCTTTGTTCCCTTGAAACGGGTTGCAATTATTTGGATTTTTTCCTTGGCGCACAAAATTCTTGAATATTATTTCCCTATCTCCATGAATATTCAAGATAGCCTTTTATTAAATTCTATCTATGAGTGTGAAGAGATCTGCATCCAGTCTTGATAAGATTCATCCGGTTCAAAAGGAACTAAAAGTCAGCCAAAACGCGTCTTCTCTTCAATGCAGTGATTGATGTGCACAGTAAGTTCTCAGAGTAATTATCATCGTCTCTTCGAATGCTATTTTTGAATCTTTGGAAGTTGCATATCAGATTTGGGTAAATCTTCTCATATCTCTCCCCGTCCTATAAAGCCCCCCAACCATTACTTTCTTCCCTCAAAACCCTAAATCGCCTTTGCCGCTTCTTTCAGAAACAAACGAACTCTCCAATTCCAATCAAGCCCTGCTTCAATGGCGTCAACACCAATCAACCTTGACCTCTCAAAACTCACCCCTGCCCAACTACTCCAGATTCAGTCCCAACTTGACGTGTTCGCCGTCGTTAATCCCTCTCAGCCTTCCTCCGAGGCTCCTATAACGACTCCCTCTCTGGTTCCGGCAAAGGACTGTGAGCACTCCAATGTCAAGGTAACTCCTACGGTCTTGAATTCTGACTCTGCTTCCCTTCCATCTATGAGTTTGGCAATGGTTCTCAGAGACCCTGCTCTTCCTACTGTTGACAACCCTAACCCCACCACAGATGTTTCGAACCCCATTCTTGATAACCCGTCCTCCAGCTCTCCGATCAAAGATTCCTCTCAACCTTGTGAAAAACCCTTTGATTCTCACCCTACCACAAATCTGTCCACACCAATCTCTGCTCCACCATCCTCGGCCCAAAAACGGAAACGCTCCTCCTCTCCAGTGTTGAATGAGGATGAAATTTCAGAAGAAACAGAAGTGATCTCCTCTGGCAACAAGAGTTTCACCGAGTCCGATGATCACTTGTTGGAAAGCGAGGATGAGGAACTCCTCTCCAAGCTCAAAACTCCCAAGAAAGGCAAACGCTAAAAAACCATGACCCCAAACCCGGCCTCCAAACGAGCCGGTCTTCGCTCCAACTCCAAGAAGAACACAACCATTGATGAAAGTTCTTCCACCCCCATCGGCTCTGATCACCAAGAAATTGTGTCTCCTCTCATCGTCAATAAGAAAATTCTACATGCTAATGATCTAGAGGAACTCCGGGATCTAATTTGCTTTCAAGGTTGGATGAGTCTAAGTTGTGAACCTGTCAAGGTCAGCCCGATCTAATTCAGGAATTATACGCTAACTTCTCTCTGGGGACAGCAGCCGTTCCTGTTGGTACCACGGTGGTACACGATGAGCACTTGTCATTCTCTAGTTTGCAGCTTGCACAATTCTGGGGCATTCCTTCCAATGGTTTCAGTTCTCTTCCTCCATCGGGTACCTGGCCTAGTTGCAAAACTGGTATTGTAAAGCGTCTATTTGACAAAACTCCTTCTGGCGGATATTCCACCAGTGATCTGACTTTTGTGGGCCGGGTTGCTCATCAATACCTCATTAAGGTCTTATTTCCCCGTCAAGAGAAGGGTTGCACTCTTACAATTCAAGATATGGTGCTCTTAGATAAGTTTCTGGCTCGTGAACCAATTGATCTGCCTCGTCTTGCCCTTTCTCATATGCAGAAAAGTGCTGGTCAGGGTGTTCATGCTTTACCCTACCCAGGTCTCATCAAAAAGATTCTTCAAAAGCTTCATGTCTACTCGCCTGATATGAAAGGACAGTTCGGATTCTTTCTAAACAAAGCCAATATTGAAAATATGCATTTCCAAGGGCATGCGAAACCTGAATCCTCCAAGAAACCAGCTCAGAAAGGAAAACAAGTCAAGGTTGAGATTGCTACGGGACACTCCACTGCTGCACAGACCCTTCGGGTCCTTGAGGCGATCAATTCCAAGATGGATCAGTTATTGGATCTCAATCAGAAAGTACTGAACCAGCTCTCCAAACGCTCATAGATGAATCCCCTTTTTATCTCCCTAGCTTATTTTCCTTTCATAAAAATTCTCTCTCCTACTGTTTTAAAGACTTTTGCTATATGTTTCTGTTGCTTCTCTTCATGCTTGGTGTTTTAAGAACTTTTGGTGTACTACTTTCTTTTCTTAGTATTAAAGAAAGTATGTTGATGACTTGATCTATTGTGCATTACTTTCTCCCTGATTTACTGACTTGTTTGATGATGTCAAAAGGGGAAAGTTTGGAAAATTGCAGAGATGAGCTTAAAGTTTAAAGGTACAGAATATTGTTCCCTTGGGAACAATCCTTATGCTAAGGGGGAACATCGGTCATTTAAAAAGGTCTGAAAATGATAGTAACTCACTAAGGGGGAACAACAAAATAGATGTCTAAAAGTTGTTTATTTGTGCAATTTTTGTATAGGTTTGTCATCATCAAAAAGGGGGAAATTGTTGGATACTGGTATCATGGGAACAATGTCTGTTACCATGGGACCAGTGTCAAGTATTCCTCTTTAGTTTTGATAATGACAAACTCTATAAGAACTAACGATCTTTATGTCTGTGTAAGTTGTAATGTAGATTACAGGTTAAAACAGAACGTTAGGGCACAATCAATGAAGCACTAATGTGAGGGAACAACAGTGCGAGAACGCTTCATCTTTCCTTATTTAGTAAGCGCGTCAACCTATTGCGAGAGAATCTGATCTCGGAGATTTGACAGCTGGATGAAGTTGTTACCTGAAGAAGATCTTGGAGTGGATATTGCCGAATAACATCTCCAAGATTTAGTGGAAATCGGTTCTAGTCTTTCTAGGATTAGATAAGATAGAATCATTGTAAATCTGATTTATGGTGAATAAAATAATGACTAATTATATCTTAATTACGAAATTAAGTAAGATATGATTGGGTTAGTTTTTTGCACTATAAATAGAGTTAAGTGATTAGGTTAGAATCACCGATTACAAGTGAACTCACCGTGTAGTCTGAAGCTGATCACTGTAAGTTGTGTTGTGATTTAGTTTCATTGTTGAATCTTTCTAGGGCTGAGAAGTTGAGTTAGATAGGTCTAGGTTCTAGAGAATAGGATAAGACTATCTTTGATAACTCTACTTGCTTGTAGTTCGTGTGAAATCAATAAAACTAAAAGAAGCATTACACTCCTCTACGGAGGGAGTGATTTTTCCTTCAATCAACTAGTTGGTTGTTGAAGGTTTCCACTATAAGTAATCGTGTTACATCTTGCATATTTCCGATGCCCAGTTAACTATTCCCAGAGGAACAGTGTCTGTATTTCTAACACACTCGTTCCAACACAACCCAAAACCCAATTTACGTACAAGTTACACCAAGAACCGAAACGAACTAGCTTAGTTTGGTCCAGTTTTGTTTGATTCGCTTTGGTTCTCATTTTTGTTAGGTTTACTCAAACCGATGAAAACACATATACAAAGCACATTCACGAGTCTTACCAGACACATAGAAATAATTTATAACACAACATATGTCCAAATAGTTCAATGCACAAGGCACATATAAGAAAAATCTACGATTCATACAAGATACAAAACACAATATACAAGAAATATTCAAGATCTATAACTATATATTAAAGTTGTACTTTTTCGAGTCACCAGAACGATTCTAGCCCCACCTCATATTTAAAAAATATATCAATTTCTAGTTATTATAACTTCTTTCTATTAAATTCCTTTTTAACAATTTAAATTTATCTCTACCATCAAACAAATATCTATTTAGTATAACAATATCTTTTCAAAGCTTTCTTAAACAAGTATTTAAAATTATAGATAAAATATTTAAAATACTTTAACATATATACAAATCTTTAATATTTATTGAAATATTTGATAATCTCTAAATTTACGTACCTGGAAAGTAATAAAATATGAATAATATAATATTTAATCTTATCTAATCTTTACTTTATCGAACAATCAAATGAGTTTGGTCCCATCTTAAATTAAATTAGTTAAAGTTTAAATATTTTATAAAATTAAATTATCTTTATCTATCATACTTTATAATATCTAATTTATTAAGTTAACTATTATTTTTTAAATGCTTATCTCTTCCATATTTGAATATATAAAAAAAATTATTCATATTTTATTTTTTTAATTAAATATCTATGAAAAATCATCAAGGAAAAAGAGAAATTTAATTATTTAATGTTAATAATATATCTTCATTCTCAACATTACATTTAATCATTTATATTGTTTAAAAAAATTATACATTCTACGAGAAATAAATTACCTATGTTAAATTTTATATTATATTTTTATTTATTAATATCCTATTTATAATGTCTATAAAATATCGGCAAATCTTTACGCACCAATTTTTTTTTCCGAGCGCACAAGAAAGATTGCGCATCATGATGCGTTACTCTTTATGATGAGTAACGCAAATGGATACCCGAAAGATTGCACAAGAAAGATTGCGCATCATGATGCGTTGAAACCAAGCTATTGCTCATAAATTTCAACAAGAGGGGCCAGTATCGAGCTCCTTGGAAAAAAAATTGTGTGTTGGTTAAGAGAAGGGTCGGTACCGAGCTTGTATTCTTATCATTGAACCAAAATCGAAGGGTAAGGCCTCAATTTCAAACCATGCAACTCTAATGAAAGCCTTATTCAAGCATGAATCCCAACAATTCCACACAGCCAAGCTATCACAACTCCATACTTACTCAAAACCCTATCCTAATCATGCCAATTTTGCTATAATCATGGTGCAAAGAAAATAAAAGCAAGAATAAGTAATCTCATGCTTCATATAATGAAAGAAATTAAATTATAAACATGAGGGAACAATGTTCATCAAAACAAAACGCCAATATCAAGAAAAGAGGCAACAAATTAAGCACAAAAAAGAATCTCAAACTAGATCTAGATCTAGGCATGAAAATAAACCAAAAATTGCCATGAATCCTATAAGAAATTCAAGTAGAGATATAGGGTTGAGAATCCATATCGAAGATCCAAGAATGAAGAATGAAGAATAGAGGATTTTGGATTGGTAACGAGGGTGTGTGGATTGTTAGCGAACAAATCTAGGGTTTGCTCGGCATCGGTGGTGGGGGCTCGGTTTGGTGGGTGGACTGGTGTACGCGAGTTTTAGGTGTCAGTGGTGATTTGACAGCGGGGCGCGGTGGCTCGAGTGGTGCGAGGGTCTCTGATGGTGGCTATGGGGGCTTGAGAGCAAAGGGTGTATTTGGCATGAAGAGGGTGTGGTGAAAGACAAAAAGAGTTTTTAGGTTTTAAGTACTTACCTCAGGTCCGAAATCGAGATTAATTTTTCCGGTTATTCTGCGTGGGTCGGTACCGACCCTGTGGGGCTCGGTACCGAGCCTACCTGGGTAACCCCTAATCTCCTTGTTGTCGGCCTTTTCTCTTGTATCACTTTTTAGCAAAACATTCTATTTCGCAAACTTAACTCTACTCTAAAAAAAAGTCAAAAGAAAGCTAACAAAAAGGTCTAGAAAAGAAAAACTAAAGCGGGTTGCCTCCCGTAAGCGCTATTTTTTACGTCGTTAGCCCGACGAACTTACCTTGGATAATCTGACGATGTGAGAGCCCAAGTGGCTCTAATTTCTTCCTCTAGATAAGTTAGCTCAAAGTACTTTTTCAGTCTATGTCCATTAACCTTGAAGATGGCTCCATTGTTATCTACTAGATCCACTGCTCCATGGGGGTATATGTGATGGACCACGAATAGCCCACTCCATCTTGATCTCAGCTTCCCTGGAAATGAGCAGAGTCTAGAGTTAAAGAGGAGTATCTTGTCACCAACTTCATAAGTTTTTGGCACTAGTTTCTGGTCATGACATCGCTTGGTACACTCCTTCTAGATCTCAGCGTTCTCATATTCCTTTAGCCTCAACTCCTCTAGCTCTTTCAAGACCATGAATCATTTTGCTCCGGCCTTGTCGATGTCCATATTGAGCTCCTTGAGATCCCATAATACCTTGTGCTCTAACTCGACTGGCAAATGGCACGCCTTGCTATACACTAGGTTGTAGGGTGTGTAATATCCGTGATTTTTTCGGATAAATTTGAATTTTTTTTCTAGACGTTCTAAAATAAATAAATTATAATATTATTAGGAAATATTTATTCGAGTAAATGAATTTATTATAGATGGAATTTAATAAATTCGTAACCAACGAAAATTCTATTCGTAAAACCCGACCGTGTCGGTATGCGTTTCAAACCGACTTTCGATCCGTTTACGAATGCGTTGGATCATTTAAAGAGTGGATTTGGGTGGGATTTTGGGTAGAGATTTCCCACTCACATGAGACTTATTTTATTAAGTCAAATTTTTTTTCCTCTTCCACTCACATGAGCAAGGATTTAGTCATGATGACTTTGATCTCCCACTAACACTTGTTAGTTGGCTTTTAAAGCTTCCAACTTCTTCAAAGACTCCATAAATCTCCTAACATTTTCTTTCATCTTCAAACACTCTCTTTCTCTACACTAAAACTCTCTTGCTTTAGTCCATCTAAGGGCTGATTTTTCACATATAAATACACCTAAACTCATTCCTTGGCACTCCCTAGCCACCACCACCAGCGCCTCCTCCCTTGGCTGCCACCAAGTCGTGCCACCAGTGGCCAGCCACGCGCCACCAGGCCACCGCCGGGCTGCTGCCGCCCCTCCTCCCCTTGCTCCCCTTGTGTTGTTCTTCCTACAAGAACACAAGACACATTTAAAGGGTAATCTCTCATTTTTTTTAAGTATTTCTTAGTTTGATTCCAAGTATTTTTAGGAGGTTGTCTTGATTTAAAGAGACTAAAATTTCAGATTTTATAAAATACCATTTTTGTTCATATTACCTTTGGTAAATGACATGCATGCAAGATTTTTAAAAGAAAAATTGTCTTATAAGATACAAGATGAAATTTGAACTTATTAAGATGAACAAGGTGGTTTTTGAGCATAAACAATTATGATTTTTATTTTCATTATCAAAGCTCTAGATTTTTGTTTCATTTCTACACAAAACTCCTTGGTTAATGTAGATAATGACTTGAGAAATTATAAGATAAACTCTTTGTGCATAAAACCTTCATGCATGTCTTACATAAGCCTATGGAAGTTTTTTTTTATGAATTTGTCTAGTTTGAATAAATTTAATAAGGACAAGTTATGATCAATTATGTTAAAAATGTTCTTGCATGTAAGATTAAATGAGTTTTTATGAGATAAACTTTGTTGCATGTCTCTTTTCTCTAATTTTTAAACTTTAGAATATTCTTGTAAAGGATCTATTACTATAGAAAGAATTATAAGATTAAGATGTGTTGATTAAATTAAAAAGGTCCTTGCATGTAATTAAAAAGGGTTTTTTATAACTCATACTACCTTTGCATGTTCTTTTTATGAACTTTAGAATAATTTCATATGAGATCTTGACTAAAGTAAGTTTAAGAAGATTAAAACATGACCAAACAAGTAAATAAGTAGTGCTTGTGGACTTAAAAAGGTTTTTATAAATCAATTCACGCATGCATGTCAATTTTGGACCTTACTATAATTTTATAATAAATTATATATGATCCTTTGTATTAAATAGACTCATAAGAATAAAAATGCACATAAGTAAATTAAATAAGTGTTGCATGTGGATTTAAAAGGTTGTTATGGAACAATCCATTCATGCATGTCTTAACCCTGATTATAGTTTTGCGAATAAAACTATATTTGACATCTAGGAATAAGTATACTCATAAGAACAATATTTATTTGAGGAAAGATGCATAAAAATGCATGTGGTTGTAAGAAGATTTTTAATTGTCAAAAAACATTTTTGCATGTCAAAAAACTTCCTTTAATAAAATTTTCAGAATATATATATATATATATATATATATATATATATATATATATATATATATATATATATATAGAGAGAGAGAGAGAGAGAGAGAGAGAGAGGTGGGTTCAAGTAAGAAGGTTATTATAGTGTGAAGTGGTGGATAATTGTGGTACCTTAGATTATAATTATTGTACGGTGAGATCTTTAATAAATAGAGGCAATTTTGTGGATTTGCTATACAAGATTATTAAGGAGAGAGAACAAATCAGCCATAACCGTAATTTACGTAAGTGCAATATTCAGTTTCCATAAACTGATTTATGGGATTACAAATTTACAATATGAGAGAGAAATTGAAGAGATAATTTGGCTAAAAATAAGGAGGTTGTTTTCTTTTACACTAAAAATTAAATTAAAGGAAAATTTATTAATTAATTAATTTGGATAGAGAAATATACAGATTTTGAGATCTTATAAAACCATAATTAGGAGAGAGAAATAGAATCGGATAATTCAAACTCGTTTTGTACAACTAATATTCATATATTCAAATATGCGTGTACACATATTCATTTTTATACAATGCATATTCATGTGTATGTTATATATTCAACACATTACATATATTCATTTTTTGTATAAGTGATATTCATCGCATGCGATAGTAATGTTCATTTATATTGTCTAATTTTCTTTTCCACTCTTGTTATTAGTAACGATATTTATAAAATGAATATGCACTCGTTCTATAATGAATATGTAATTGTTAATATCGAATATGAGAAAATGAATATTTATTGTGTCACTAACTAAATATATGGATACATATATCACCACCCGATTACATGAATATCACCACCGAGTTACACGAATATCACCACCAAGTTACACAAATATCACCGACTATATCACAATCTAATATTGCACTAACAAAACTAAGTACAATGGTATTGGCAGAACATGGTATTCAACGCTAAAATATTGTCATCATCCTTTTCCGGTCTCATTAGCGTCAGTTCCCAAAGTATCTAGATCAACAAGATGATCATGATCCAATCTTCTTAAGGCACCTGCGTAAAAAACATCAATATTATGAATACAATGATTCAAACCATGAATATAACCATATAAAAACATGAATATAAGCAACTTAGTTATAACCAATTAAAATTATGAATGTCGTCAACTTTAAAATTGAATGTTGCATGCTAAACGATTGAATATAACTAATGAAAATCTTGAACATGTTAATACAATCATCGAACATAATGCATACCATTACATGTTATCTAGATTTAGTTACTTATAAATCCATGAATACAATCAATCAAATGGATGAATATACGATATAATAATCATGAATATAATTGACTAGTTTCATGAATGTACCTTTTACATTTATAATTACTCACTAAAATTCATGACTACTGCTAATAAAAAGCATGAATATACCAGATCAGAATCATGAATACATATAAATGAGTTCATGAATATCAAAATTCAAAACATACATACCTGATTTGAAAATACCTTCCATGAATTACTAGATCCCAATATCCTTATAATATAGAAGGACCGAAAATGATCATCATACCTAAAACCTTGAATATAGTCAAATAAAACAATGAATATAACTACGTAAAATCATGAATATGAAACCATATATACCAGAGTATAGATAAATGAATATGATCATATTAAATATGAATATGCAAATTAAAAAGTATGATATAATATAGTAGATTACGAATTGCGCAGAATTGAATTAAACATATTCAAATCATGAGTTTTTTTTTACAAGATGCTATTGAAATAGTCAAAGAAAAGAATCGTATACTTAAACCCTAATAAATCAGTCATAATAAACTAATCGCGTGTATTTCTAGATATTCAATCGTTTAGCAATACATGAAAAATCGTATGGTTATTGTCGACCACAGTTGGAACCCTAAAATCAATTTCAATCTAAATATATATCGATTTCGATCCCTAATAGAAAATAACTAATTCAAAACTCAAATTATATAGCTTACCTTTCAAATTCGGTCTTCCGAATTGATTCTCGGCGATTACCTCACCAAAAACTCGTGAACACCAATTTCCCCCGCTGCAAATTACACTTCTTAGATTTGAAAGAGTTTACTAACAAAAGCTTTGAATCCTACCAAAAATTATGATAGTGGAATAAGCTAACCTTAATCGAACTTTGAATGGATCGAAATTGGATGGAGAACAAAGATCTGGAATTTCATTTGGGAGGAGCAGACAAATCGAACATACCGCCCCTTATTCTCCCTTGTAACCTTTATATATATATATATATATATATATATATACTTAGTTTCCGTTAAGGAAATTCTTCTATGTTGGGAACTACTTGTTTGTTAAAATGAATGGACTCACGTTTATTCATTTGCTTAGAATTAACGACATAATGTTATTATTATTCATACTACGCTAGTACTGAACTTTAGGACCGATGATTTGTGACCTTGTTTGTTTCAATCTCTTTTCGAGATTTGTTATGGATTAGAATAGACGATATTATATTATGCACTATCTAGATGCCTATATACCCGGGATGAAAGAGCCCGGTATCCTCAGGATGAAAGAGGCTTGCACACTCAGGATGAAAGAGGCCTGGAATTCCTTCATTTCCTTTAAGTGGACTCGGCTCTTCCACAGCCTCCACACCCTTAAGATTTATAAATAATATGAAATGTTTTGACACGTAATAAAGATAAGTGCTAGTGCACATTAAAATGAATTAAAACCGGGCCGGTTTAGCACCACGTGTAAGACCGACGCGACTCTCGGTCCGAAAAGGGTGCGAGAGGTTTTCTAGAAAATTGATGTGGCCTAAAACATTCCCAACATTAATTGTACACTAAGAGGAACTACAATCTTGTGGTTCCCTTCTTCTCGAATCCAAGTTTATCTCTTTTCGAGATCAACTAAATTCCGTCCTTATAAGCTCCACAAAGTGATTATAATTTTCAAGTACTTCTTCCCTTAATATCCTTGATGAAATAATAAAATTACCATACTACCCTTGAGAATTTCCGCTCTCACTTGCTTAGTCTCCTTAGACTAATTCCATTTGTTTTCTACATTTTGCCTGGTATTTCTCGCCTTTCGCGACAAATGCCAGACTCTAGGAAACTTCACTCGAAGGTTTAAAAACGAAGAATCAAGAAAGTTGAAGGAAGGAAGGTCAAGTCTTCTCGAAGATATTTCTCTCATATTTTGGATTCACTACGCTTTGCAAGAACAAGGTTTTATTAATTCCGCTGGTTAACTCTATCATACTGTTTTGAAACAATTTAAGATGTAATGACAATATTTAAAGTCTCAAGTTTGAGCATCATTTAATGTCATATATTACCATTTAAATTCTGCATTTATTTAAGTTTAATGCCTTGTAAAGCCTAGGGTGACTTTGGACGGTAAAGTCCGAGGTCACTGGCGGTAATACCCATCGTTGCAAAATAGGGGTGTTACAGGGTGTGGTGCGTAAAAGTGTTTTGTACGTTGTTCTGTAAGCCCATAAAGCGTCATCAAGCTTTGATGACCAATCCTTCCTAGAGCGAGAGACCGTCTTCTCCAAGATGCTCTTGAGCTACTTGTTTGAAACTTCAACCTGGCCACTAGTTTGGTGATGATAGGGTGTTGCCACCCTGTGTGATACCCCATACTTAGCCAAGAGAACGTCAAAGCTTCTCTCTATGAATGTGACCCCCCATCACTAATGAGGACTCGTGGCACTCCAAACTTGGGAAATATGTTAGTCTTAATAGACTTGGAAACGGTTTTGGCGTCATTGGTCCTTGTAGCAACGACTTCCACCCACTTAGAGACATAATCAACTACCACCAGGATGTACTTATAGGGTCCCAATGAAGGAAAAGGTCCCATAAGACCTATTCCCCAAACATCGAAAAGCTCGACCTCTAGGATCCCAGTTAGTGGGTTCTCGTGCCTCCAAGTGATGTTTCCAGATCGTTGGCATTCATCACATGAAATCACATATTCCTGTACGTCCCTGAAAACGGTTGACAAATAGAGACCACTTTGAAGAATCTTCAACATGGTTTTGAAACCTTTTGCATGGCCACCAGTTGGGAGGGTGTGACATTGACGGATTACACCGTACCCTCGAGTGATCACTTCTTTGTTTAAACAAGTAAGGATCATCCAATATTACTGTTTGACATCATGTAAGAACTTCTTCTTCTTTTGTGGAGTCAAGCCCTGGGGAATCACGCCTCGTACAATGTAGTTAGCAAATGAATGGAATGAAGAGAAGTTGAAGAAAGAGATAAGAGAAGATCTGAATCGAAAGGATTAGAACTAAGTTAAGAAGACTTACCTGGATGGATCATTACCGGACCTGGATGGGTCGTTATCGACCCTCTTGCTTCAGTAATCTCCTCGGTAACGATCTCCTTTGGTTCGGTATCGAGTTGTCCTGCCTCGGTATCCATATTTTCTGGCTCGGTACCAGTGTGTCCAGCGGGCTCTAGCCTTTGAGACGGGTCGATACCGACCCTATTAGGGTCGGTAGGCCCCTCGATAGTGTAGCTTTCGACCTCATTCAGCATGAGGTGTTCATCTGGCTTGGATTCATTGATTGGTATAGTGTTGCTGGTCTCAGTGATATGTCCAACTGGAAATCTGGGTAAGTGATCCGCTACTGAGTTTTCCGCTCCCTTCTTGTCTTGGATTTCGTGGTCAAATTCCTATAACAAGAGCATCCAACGAAGTAGACTTGGCTTAGCATCCTTCTTAGCCATTAAGTATCTAACAGCTTCATGGTCAGTATAGACAATCACTTTAGACCCAACTAGATAGGAACAGAATTTTTCAAATACAAATATCACGACAAGGAATTCCTTCTCCATCGTGGTATACTTACTTTGTGCCTCATCAAACGTCTTATTTGTATAGTAGATGGCATGGAGCTTCTTGTCCTTCCGTTGTTCTAATACTGCGCCAACAACATAATCACTGGCATCAAACATAATTTCAAATGGAAGGGTCCAATCAGGGGACTGTATAATAGGAGCAGAGACAAGTGCTTCTCTTAACGCGTGGAAAGCCTCAAGACATTCTGTAGTCAGCTCAAACACTACATCTTTCATTAGTAGGTTAGTCAATGGTTTAGCTATCTTAGAAAAATCTTTAATAAAACGTCTATAGAAGCCAACATGTCCTAAGAAACTCCTAACGTCTTTTACAGAAGGGGGAAGAGGTAGTTTTTCAATGTGCTCAATTTTGACTCTGTCTACTTCTATCCCTCTCTTAGAGACGAGGTGTACTAGTACTATCCCTTATTGGACCATGAAATGACATTTTTCTCAATTAAGAACAAGGTTGGTTTCTTCACATCGTTTAAGCACCCTAGTCAAATTAACTAGACAAGAATTAAATGAAGAACCATAAACAGAAAAATCATCCATAAATACCTCTATTATGTCCTCTATCATATATGAGAAGATAGCCATCATGCACCTTTGAAAAGTTGCAGGGGCTTTACAAAGCCCGAATGGCATTCTTCTGTAAGCAAAGGTCCCATAGGGATAAGTAAAGGTTGTTTTCTCCTGATCATCAGGATGAATGGGAACTTGACAAAAACCACTATAGCCATCTAAATAACAGAAGTAATCATGTTGGCTAAGCGTGAACTTGATCAATTAAAGGAAGCGGAAAATGATCTTTTCTTGTAGCACTATTTAGCTTCCTATAGTCAATGCACATCCGCCAACTAATTGTGGTCCTAGTGGGGATTAGTTCTCCTTTCTCATTCTCTATAACGATCATTCCCCCTTTTTTAGGGACTACATGGACCGGACTAACCCATTGGTTGTCCGATATAGGAAAAATAATCCCGGCATCAAGTAGTTTTAAAATTTCCTTTTTCACCACATCTTTCATATTAGGATTCAACCTACATTGATGCTCTATTGTGTGTTTGTGATTATCCTCCATGTAGATCCTATGCATGCATAGTGAAGGGGATATGCCGGTTATGTCATCCAAAGATTAACCACCGGCTTTTCTATGGGTCCTAAGTACAAAAATCAGCTTCTCTACTTCCTCATCTTTTAATTGAGCATTGATGATGACGGGGAAGGTAGAGTTAGGCCAAGAAATTCATACCTGAGGGAGTCTGGAAGGGGTTTGAGCGTTGGAGTAGGCTCAGCTGGGATAAGAATGGGTTCTTCATGTTCTGTCTTCAAAACTACTTCGAGGTAATCAAACGCCAGAAGCTTTTCATCTTCTTACAGAGCGGTCGATATCGACCCAAAGGATCGGTAACGACTCATTATTTCTTGCCAGAAGCCACAGTATCGACCCATGTAGGGTCGGTGCCGATGTTGTAGGATCAAATTCCACCAGTCTTCTACTCAGAACAAATTGGTGTCGTTGTAGTATAGTGGTAACTATTCCCGCCTGTCACGCGGGTGACCCGGGTTCGATCCCCAGAAACGACGCCAATTTGTTGAGAGGGTTTTTACTAACAAAAAATAATTTTTTAATCAAGACTCCGTTAAGTATAGGGAGTTAGGATCGTCCACGGGAAGCAAGGTTGTGTTTAACTACTAATCTATAAAGCAAAAGAACACACAAAATAGAAGCAAAACAAGAAATAATGACAAACTAACGAGCCAAACATGTCGGTATCGACCTTGTCAGGGTCGGTATCGATGTTGTATTTAAACGGAAACCACGCAACTCAACACAGAAAATGCAGGCTCGGTACCAAGTTAACAGACTCGATATTGAGGTAAACTGATTTCAAATTTTGCTACTCTCTCCGTCCCAATATATATGGGGTTTTAGCCCAAATCTCTTGTCCCATAATATATGGGGTTTTGAATTTTTCTATGCTTGTCTTTCTTGGTAGTTGTCGTTCTAACCAATTTTATCTAATAGAAATGAGGATGGTACACTTTTTATGTAAATAAAATTTATTGTTTAAGTAAAAAGAGGAATAATTATTTTTTTTAAAACAAAAATAAAGATTTTCTTAATATGTGTGCACAATGTTAAAAACTCATATATATTGGGACGAAGGGAGTATGAAATAAGAGAAAAATCTAGGACAAGGGGTTCACCACAACATAACTGTGAAATTCAAACGATATGGGAGATAAATATCATGCCTTTAACTCAAAGATATCAACTTTGGTTGAGAAGAGAAGCAAATCAATCAATTCTCTAAACTACTTGTTTTGATCCAAAGTTTTCAACTTTCGTTTTTAAACTTTATCTCAATTCAAGTTTATAACTTTCACTTTCGATTAAGCCATATACTCGAATTAATTCAACTTTCATTAAAAAATAAGCACAAACAAGAGTAAATAGATAGAAGTAGGGGTGTCCAAACCCGGTTAACCGAGATTTCGGTTAACCGAAGTTCGGTTAACCATGATTTCGGTTAGTTAAAATCGTGAACCGAAACCGAATCGTGAATCTCGGTTAACCGTACTTCGGTTAACCAATTTTTCGATTCGGTTTTCTCGGTTAACCGATAACCGTTTATATAATTTTACCTTAGATAATTAAGACTAAAATAATAAAATTTGAATAAAAAATGATCAAGCAAGACTTTTATTTTAAATATGTACTTATATCATATTATTTTGGTTGTTGTAAACAAATATCGTGACTATATATACTATATTGTGTGGAATCAAAAATAGTGTGTATAATTTTTATCCCATCAAATTTAATAAGCGACTCTTATATCAATGTGAAGTGAAATAATAGTGTGTAAATTGTTAAATTGAAGAAGGAAAGACTCAAACTATATTAACACATTGAAGATCATAGAGTTCAACCATTAAATAAATCAAAGATAACTATATTTGAATAAAATATTAATATATTTTCGGTTTTTCGGTTAACCGTTATATGTAAAGTAGTGAACCGAAACCGAACCGATAAACCGAAAAATATTTTTGGTTCGGTTAACCAAACTGAAATTTCAAAAAAAGTCGGTTTGGTTAACCTAAAAAATAATCGGTTTTTCGGTTTTTTGGTTCGGTTTTTCGGTTTCGGTTATTCATGGACACCCCTAGATAGAAGACATTCAATTCAATCAGACCATTATTTATGCATAGTCATGTCGGATTTTCAACCCCAATCCTAGAAAAGAAGACTATTCACACATATTTAAAGACTAAACCAACAAAATACTTGATCTTCAATATGAAAATATGATTTAGTAATTTTTTTATACACTAAAAATTACAATTTTATTATTTATTTTTATAAGTTGGGTCCTGTTCTGAAAAAAAAATAACTAAAACAAAATATATTTGTAATGTTTCTAAAAGTAAAATTTTATATAAATCCCGTGCATGCGAATTGCACTAGTAATAAAATAAAAATATAGAGTAAATCCAAAAATATAACAGTATAGGAAAGAAAATCTCAACTATCGATCTCAAACAGTCAAACAAGTATACGATCGTGTGACATATAATTTGAAGCATGTGCAATCTACTCGTCCTTCAAGACTTCAATGGTTAATTTCATTTTTTCTAAACGCGTTTTGTAAAATAAAAACCCTAAATCTATTTCATTCAAAAATTCTTCACTTGTTCTGATTTTCTCACTTTACTAGTTCATAAATCTTAATCATTTGAATACTTGTGTTTAATTTTGTGGGTGAAGTACTGAATTAAAGATGCAAGGCAGCATAAGAAATGCAGTTCTTGGATACTCGCCCTCCTTCCATTGCCTGTCCAAGCTGTTGGAAAAGTTATTGAAACGGGGTAATTTCAAGGATTCAGTTAATATTGTTGAATCTATGCTGTTGCTGGATTATTCTCCGGCTGAAAATGAGTTGATTATGCTAATTTGTTCCTCCTCTACGTTGGATGAGGCTTGTCGCTTTTTCAATATGTTGCTTTGCAAGGGTCACTTTTGTTCTCCTTATGTTTACAATCCAATTTTGTGGGCTTTGTGTAAATGTGACCGTAGTCTTGTAGCACTCTCCTATATGTGCTCTATGAAGAAGAGAGGTTTTGCACATGACATCCGCTCGTATACTGCCTTGGTTTACGTCTTCACCAAGAATGGCAAATGGGATGATGTTGCTAGGGTTTTGAGTGAAATGGAGAGTGTTGGGTGCAAGCCGAATGTCATAACTTAAACTCTTATGGTTCAGCATCTTTGTGAAAACGGGAAGATCAAAGAGGCACTCGACATCCTTGAAGAGATGGAGAACGATGATGGATGTCAACCAGACATGGTCCTTTACAACATTATCCTTCGTGCACTTTCTCTGTGGAATGATTTGGTTGGAGTAGATGCTATGCTTTCGTGTCTTGGTAAGAAAGGTCTAACTCCGGACCCGTATACTTATTCTGCCTTAGCTGGAGGCATGTTGAAGGCTGGAAATGTGTATGGCGCGTATAAGCTCTTGGCTGATGCTATATCAAGAGGGTGTGAGATTAACAATGTTGTTGTTTATAATATATATATCCACACTCTATGCTTGACCAACAGATCAACCGAAGCATTGTCTGTTGTGGAAAAGATGAGAGAAGTCGGTTTGGTGCCAGACAATATTACCTACGGAACTCTGTTGAAAGGGTTGTGTTCGGAAGGACATCTAGAAGAAACCTTGGAGATTCTAGATATGCTTGGAGACGGGCCGAATTGTCCAGACATAGTGCAGTTTACTACAATATTGCCTGCTGCATGCAAACAAGGGCACTCTTCAATCATCAGCCGGGTCTTGAAAAAGATGCAGTGTCAGGGTATCAAACTCAATGTTGTGAACTTTACGAGTTTGATTCAGTATTTCTGTTCCATAGGCCGTATATCAGAGAGCTACAACTTGCTGCAACAGATGTTGGATGATGGTATTTGTCCCTCTACGACGACTTTAAATGTTTTTATCCATGGTGTTTACAAGAAGCGACTGCTTAGAGTTGATCAAGCTCAAAAGATTCTTACGAGTTTCAGAAACAAGGGAGCTTTGCCTGATCCGACGACTTATAATATCCTTATTCAAGCAGCCCTAAGAGGAAGAGCCGATGCTGTTGCTAGGGAATATGTGTTGGAAATGTACAGACAGGGAGTGAAACCAGATATTGTGACTTTTAGGATACTGAATAATTCTCTATGCAAGATGGGTAAGATATCAGATGTTTTTAAAAGACTCAACTTGCTGAATGAGGCTGGTTTAGCTCCTGATGTTGCTATTTACAACAATATCTTGGTCGCAATGCTTCGGAGACGAAAGATTGGGGATGCCGTATTATTGATGAAACATATGGCCAGCCATGGAGTTGTACCAAATGTTGCATCTGCTGAAATTATACACCGTGCAATACTGAAGGGTCGGATGAAGGGTTTCCCACAGGCAAAGGAACTTCTTCTTAAGTTTTTGAGATGTGGTAATGATGGAAACCAAGAAATACAATATCTTCAGCAAAATAATGAAGTCTAATTCTTCTCAGTGCAATCTTTATGCACAGCTCACATGTATGTAATGTTGAACAAACTTAATCAATCTTTCAAATCTACAAATGGCAAGCATTGCTATCAGTTTAGGAGCCTGATTGTAAATGTTAAACTTAAAGCATTTCTAAGTAGCCATAGGCAGCACTTAAGTAGCACATAACAAATTCCTAATCTCTTTCCCCACCATGCAAAAGAAATTCTAATTTATTGATCAACACTATTCAGTGGCCCTCATCAGATAAATATTTTAGACAAAGCTTACAATTATATTTTTTAAAGGATAAAAAAAACTTGTGTTCATAAAAATGTTTAAAAAATTTAGCAAGAAGAAATATAATACTTGAGCTAATAAAAAGTTGACCATTATTGTACGGTTTTGATAAAGAAGAGAGCGGCAGTTCTCTAGATTTTAGAGGAACTGACGTGTCCACCATCGTTTGAGATAAATTGTTTGGTTTGGGTGTTATGTATACCTTTGAAATTAGATAGATATATCTTTGGGGAAAAGGAGATAATAAATTGCATTTTACCAATTTGAATGTACGTCAAATTTAGGTTGTTGAGTTTACTTTCATCCAATCAAAGTTCTAGTTAAAGAGTGATTGTAGTTGGTTTAACTTGGGATCTTCAAAGCGCACGATCATTTGTGAGAAATCCTGAATCATAGACATAATCAATCATTTTCGAGCTTCATGCTTGGGTTAGAAATAATCAAGTTGAAAGAGCACGATCCTTTGGGATAAATCCTGAATGATCGACACAATCAATCATTCTCAAGTTTCTCACTTGGGGTTTAAAACAATTATTTGTTATCTTTAATTTTAAATATTTGTATAAGGAAGTTTACAAAAGATATTGTTATACTAAATAGATATTTGTTTGATGTTAAAGATAAATTTCAATAGTTAGAGAAGAATTTAATAGAAAAAAGTTAAAATATTAAAAATAAAAATTAATTTTATGAATATGAAGTGGGGCCAGAATCGTTCTGGTGGCTCGAAAAGGAACAACTTTAATATATAGTTATAGATTATAAATAGGATATTAATAAATTAAAATATAATATAAACTTTAATATAAGTAATTTATTACTCGTAGAATGTATACTTTTTAATCAAATATTATATCATTTATATTTTATTACTTTTAATGTACGTAAATTTAGTGATTATCAAATATTTTAATATATATATTAAATATTTTATTATCTATTTTTGTTAATTTTAAACATTATAAATATTTATCATTAATTTTTTATAAAATAAAATCATTATATATCTATAAATAAATTCGTTAAAAGATTTATGATAAAGATTTATATTTATTTTGAAATATCTTATCTTTAATTTTAAATACTTGTATAAGAAGGTTTCAAATGATATTGTTATATTGAATAGATATTTGTTTGATGTTAGAGATAAATTTAAATAGTTAAAAAAGAATTTAATAGAAAGAAGTTATAATAATAGAAATAAAATTAATTTTTTAAATTTGAGGTAGGGCTAGAATCGTTCTGGTGGCTCGAAAAAAGGTTTCAAAAGATATTTTTATATTGAATAGATATTTGTTTGATATTAGAGATAAATTTAAATAGTAAAAAAAATTTAATAGAAAAAAGTTATAATAATAGAAATAAAATTAATTTTTTAAATTTGAGGTGGGGCCAAAATCGTTCTGGTAGCTCGAAAAGAGATCACTTTAATATATAGTTATAGATTTTATTTTATTTTTTTATCAAGAAAGAATTAAATTTGTTCTAATTACGAGATGATGACTAAACTAGAGTATTCTTATGAGTAAAAAATTAAAGTTCTAAATTATCATAAGAATGTAAGATTGTAGGCTACGTGGTTCTCGATCTTTAGAGATCATAGAAAAAGTCAAAAACAATAATCTCGATTTTTTTATGGATTGGTCCGAATTCCATTGAAAACATTAATAAGTTAGGAATAAACTCTCACTTTTGATTTCTATAAATTTGATCCCAAGGTGTATAGTCTTGGTTGTGCTTTACGAAGTGCAATATGAAGAGATATAGAAAATATAGGAGTATTGCCTACGTGGCTTTTATAACAAATTGTTGACTATATTGGTCAATGTCACAGTGTAATAGAGTCGGTTGTAATTGGGGTATAAATACTCCTACTTCCATGAATGAAAATTAAGAGAGTTAGTTACAGATTTTCTCCACTCCTCTTTCTCTTCTCTCTCGATCCAACACTCTTTTCATGGTATCAGAGCTCAGGAAATTTTGAGAGACGATCTGTACAAGAAAACGAGCAAATTGTTTGTTTCTGTGAAGATCGAAGGATAGAGGAATGACAGGGAAGGAACCAGGGCTTGAAGAGAATCGCGATCGAGCGATGTTGCAGCTAGCTCAGTTCGGAAGTTTCTCACAAGGAGATCCACTGAATCTGGCAAATTCGGATGCACCTGGAGCATCACTGACGACAACACACTTCGATGGAAGAAGTTATCTGGCTTGGAGCAAGCAAATTCGAATGGCTCTTGGCGCGAAAATGAAACTAGGTTTCATTGACGGTACTTTGGAGAGACGTGGAGAAGATTCTCCCGATCTAGGTCGCTGGCAGAGATGCGATCGCATGGTGGCTTGCTGGCTGCTCAACTCTATGACAACAGATTTGGCAGGCTCATTCGTTCACACTGATTCAGCCAGAGATCTATGGGCGGATATCTCAGAAAGGTACAATCAAAGCACTGTTCCAATGATTTATCAGTTAAAACAAGATTTAATGAGAATCGTACAAGGTAATTTGACTGTGACTGCATATTTTACAAATTTGAAGAAGTGCTGGGATGAAATTCAATGGATGAATGGAATTCCAAGTTGTTCTTGTGGTCAATTAGCTCGGTGTACTTGCAAAGTGGTTGCGAGGTTCCTTGAGCTTGAAAATCAGGATCGCGTGATGCACTTCCTGGTGAATTTGAATCCTGAATATGAAGGGATTGTTAGTCACATTTTATCTCAGGATCCTTTACCAAACCTGAATAGAGCTTATTATCTTGTGTTGAATGTGGAAAAACACAAGCAAATCTCTCATTCAGTTGCTGAATCTGCTGCATTTACTATGGTGAATGTGAATGAAAAAAATAGAGGATCGGGAACTTCTGATGGTAAATCCAGTGGCTATGGTAACAAGGATCAGAGGAAACAGAAAACTGATGAGAAAAGGTTATGTACTCAGTGCAACAAGGTTGGACACAGTGTTGATGGATGCTTTGAAATCATAGGATATCCTGACTGGTGGAAGGGAAAGAAAAATCTGAAGAAAGGAGGTAAAGTGGCTGCACAGGTTATGAATGAGTCTCCACTTGATCAGGCAGAGGCATCTTCTTCAGGACAGAATGGGGAGTTTGATCCAGAATTGATTCAGGCCTTATGTCAGCAAATGATAAGAGCTATGAAGGGGAAGGCAGTTGTGACAGGATCTTCTGCAAACATTGCAGGTAACTCACTATCTGTTACACAAGGAATGCACAAACAAGAGTGGATCATTGATACCGGAGCCATGGATCATATGAGTCCACACTTGGATTGTATGGTTAATATTGAAAACCTGCCAGAACCTATATCTGTGAGGCTTCCTAATGGAGCTATGATGACTGTCAGGCAAACTGGTTCAGTTGAGCAAAAACCTGGTTTTATGTTGACCAAAGTCTTACATGTACCAGGGTTTCAGTTCAATTTATTATCTGTGAGTAAGCTTATTGCACAGAAGAGGTTGCAAGCATTATTTTGTGACAGAAATTGTTCTTTTCAGGACCTTCAGAGTAAAAGAGAGGTTGTGTCAGGAAGGGAGCAAGGAGGTTTATACAAGTTGCAAGCTAATGGATGCCAAGATATGTTCAAGGAAGCAGGAAAGTGTTCTTTTTCTCTGTTAAATGAAGCTACTGTTTTGCATAATAGACTTGGTCATGCATCTTTTTCAAAGCTCAGACATATTTCTGGTTGTAATAAGGCATCAGACATGGATATTCCTTGCAATACTTGTGAGTTAGCAAAGTTTCATTGTTTGCCCTTTCCTAAAAGTGAGTCTCGAGCTGCTGAAGCTTTTGATTTGTTGCACATGGATCTTTGGGGTCCATATAGTGTGAAGAGTTTGAATGGTGAAACTTATTTCTATACAATAGTAGATGATATGACTCGGGCAACCTGGACTTATTTGATTCATCATAAGCATCAAGTTCCAAGAATTGTAAGAAGCTTTATAAACATGGTTAGAAACCAGTTTAAAGTCACGCCAAAAAGGATCAGATCATATAATGGATCTGAACTTTTAAATGCTCCTTGTCAGCAAATTCTCATGGAGTATGGCATTTTACATCAGAGATCTATGCCTTACAAACCCCAACAAAGTGGGATTGTAGAGAGAAAACATAGACATCTTTTAGAGACTGCAAGAGCTCTTATGATTCATGCTAACCTTCCAAAGAAGTTTTGGGAGGAGTGCATTTTATCAGCAACCTATCTTATCAACAAAATGCCTCTAGTCAGCATTGAATGGAAAAGTCCTTATGAGAAGCTTTTCCTTAAGAAGCCAGTGTATGATCATTTAAGGATCATAGGGTGTTTATGCTATGCAGCTTGCATCAAAAGGAGATTAGATAAGTTTGATGCAAGAGGGAGGAAATGTGTGTTGATAGGATATCCATCTAACCAAAAGGGTTATAGGTTGCTGGACCTACATACACAAGAAATTTTTCATAGTAGAGATGTTGTCTTTTGTGAGAATATATTTCCTTTTAAAGAGAAAGGAAGTATTGAAGGAAAAGAGATACTCACAGAAGAAGCTTCACACTTGTTTAGTAAGGAAACAACAAGTGATGATGTTGTGGATGTTTCAATTGATGTTAGTCAGTTTACTGGTGTTAACATTACTAGACAGGGAGGTGATTCAAATTCAGAGCCTGTTCAGCATCTAGACATGAGTCAATCTCGTGAGATGGCAACTCATGATTCACCAGATGTGAATTTAAGAAGATCCAATCGAGTTCGACATGCCCCATCTTGGACTACAGATTATGTGATGACTGCTCAAGAAGGGGAATTTGTTGCATTTCAAGAGTATTTTGCTTTCATGACAAAAGTACAATCAGTTCATGAGCCAGCTTCATACAACAAGGCAAAAGGAGTTGTTGTTTGGGAAGAAGCCATGGCAAAAGAATTGGAAGGTCTTGAAAGAAATGGGACTTGGACTGTCACAGACTTGCCTGTTGGTCACAAAGTTGTGGGTTCAAAGTGGGTATATAAAATTAAATACAAAGCTGATGGGAGTGTTGACAGATACAAGGCACGCCTTGTTGTTAAAGGATATGATCAGAAAATTGGTAAAGATTTTAAGCACACTTTTAGTCCGGTGGCAAAGTTACAAACTGTTCGGATTGTGATTGCTTTGGCTGTTGCTAGGGAATGGCCTTTACATCAATTGGACATCAACAATGCTTTCTTACATGGATACCTTGAGGAAGATATTTACATGTTGCCTCCAGAAGGTTATCAGTCATGTGAGAAAGGGAAGGTATGCAAATTACAGAGATCTTTATATGATCTTAAGCAAGCAGCTAGGCAATGGAACCAAGAGTTGACTAATTTTGTGAAGGGTCTGGGATATCAACAGTCTTGCCATGATTACTCTCTGTTTGTCAGGAAATCACAAACTTCCTTCACTGCAATTTTAGTCTATGTGGATGATATTTTGGTGACTGGTGATGATTTTACTGAAATAGACAGATTGAAAAGTTGTTTGCATCAACAATTTACAATCAAGGACTTAGGCTTGGCTAAGTATTTCCTTGGGATGGAGATCTTCAGAACTTCTAATGGAGCATATATTAGTCAGTCCAAGTATATTAAAGATATACTAGAGGATATGAATATGGAGGAGTGTAAAGAATCACACACTCCTATGGCTGCTGGTTTGAAACTTGAAGCTGGAGTAGGTGCACCAGTTCAGGATGTTGAACAATACAGGAAGATAGTGGGGAAATTGCTTTATTTGGCACTCACACGACCTGATATTTCTTATCTTGTTCAACATCTATCCCAGTTTGTTTCTGATCCTCGCGAGCCACACTTGCAGGCTAGCAAGCAGATTTTACGATATTTGAAAGGTTCCATCAAAAAGGGGTTGTTTTATCCCTTCCAACCAGACTTGAAAATCACTGGTTTCTCTGATGCAGACTGGGGATCATGCTTAACTACACGAAGATCCTTAACTGGGTTTTGTGTTTTCATGAGGCATTCTTTAATCTCATGGAAAACAAAGAAGCAAGCCACAGTTAGCAGGAGTTCAGCTGAAGCAGAATACAGAAGTATGGCGGCTACAACAACAGAGCTCATGTGGGTGAGTTATGTGTTTTAGGATCTATATCTTCCTGTTCCTTTACCTATCACCCTCTTTTATGACAACAAGGCTGCTCAACAGATAGCAGCTAATCCATGTTGTCATGAAAGAACTAAGCATTTAGAGATTGATCTTCACTTTATTCGGGAGAAAGTTCAATCTGGGTTCTTGCAAACTGCTTATATCCCAACTAGGCTTCAATTGGTTGATATCTTAACTAAGCCTTTTTCTAGTGAGTATCATCATTTTCTTATTGGCAAGTTAGGACTGGAAGTAGTCCCAACTTGAGGGAGGTGTGAAGAAATATAGAAAATATAGGAGTATTGCCTACGTGGCTCTAATAACAAATTGTTGACTATATTGGTCAATGTAACAGTGTAATAGAGTCGGTTGTAATTGGGGTATAAATACTCCTACTTCCATGAATGAAAATCAAGAAAGTTAGTTACAAATTTTCTCCGCTCCTCTTTCTCTTTTCTCTCGATCCAACACTCTCTTCACAATACTCTACCAGCCTAGCTCGGATGGTAGAGGATTCACCATTTAACTTTATGGATCCGTTGAAATTGAGTTTATGAACCAAGTATCAATCGGGCCAAATTAGTTACATGCATCTTGTGGAGGATGTGTTGGAAATAATATAGTTCACATTGAAAGCTTTGTTCAGAAAACCCTAAACAAAACTCGTGCTAGCTTTTTTTAGGGAAATATGTACTGTATATTGTATTTATAAATCAGCTATAAGACTATGCGGAATAGAATGTATGAATAATTGTTTTAGACCCAAATAGAAATCAGTAAATCACGTGAGCAATCTTATATGCTACTACATTTCCTGATCGGCAAACATGGTTGTTTTTCAAAAATAAATCTTATGAGCAATCTTATATGCTACTACATTTCCCGATCGGCAAACATGGTTGTTTTTCAAAAATAAATCTTATGTGTTGGGATTACCTTTTCCGCTCAAACTAACCCACCAAAATTTAACATAGTATTAGAGTTTGTTTGATCTTGTTATCTTGGGTCTCTAGTTTTTTGAGTCGGGTTAGAGGAAATGCTTCTCACCCATTTTATTTGGCTAGCCTATCATGGTGGCAAAATTCGAACTAGTTGATTGGGCTCGTCAACGATTTATCAACTCTAAAGTTGTGATATTACAAAGTACTAATTGGCCTATAGGCCTAACCAAGTTAGCACTTAAAGGGGTGTTTTGAATATATCTATTACATATTGAGAAATTAAACAAATATCGAATTACCTAGTATATATCCTTGTATTATTTTATTTGTTATTGTCAATTGATTTTAAGATAGAATTTCACTAGGTTTATGCTTTAGGCCTAACACGCTTATGTGTACGTTAATGTTATATATACTCCTTATGTGTACGCTATAATAATTATATTACATAATTAAGTTATATTAGTCTTATTTAGAATATTGTGGTTTTCTTTTATTTAGGTTAATTAGTTTTATTTTTTAGTAAGAATATATTTTTAATATCTCATCTCGTTAGCTAAATGTTAGGATTAGGATTAGAATTAGGGTTTAGTGGTAAGACTTATTATATATACTCCTTTTGTATTCGGAAATTAGGTAATAAATGAGAAATTAATTATCCCAAACCCTAGTCTCCTTCTCTGCTATCTCGTCTCCATCGTCGTCTGAGTCACTCTTTCCCCTGGCCTTTGGCCCTTCTTCTTCCCTTCACCCAGTTACTTCGTTCATTGAATGCGATACGAGATCTAAAAGCTTTCGTAACAATTGGTGCTTTCATTCTTGAACTCTACCGTCACCATGTTCGTAGTTCCAAGCAATATTCAGGACCTTCCCCCACATATGGAGTTAAAGATCCGTAATATTGATATGGAATGTGAGGTTCGTCGTCGTCAGATAGATATGGAATATGAGGATCGTCTTCGTCGGATACATCAAGTTTTTTTCTAGATTGGAACTCAATCTCAAAGCTCTGAAGGTGACGCCATAGAATCCTACCCCAGTGACCTGCGATCCTGCGCCCGCGGCAACCGAGCCCGCGCCCGCGACAATCGAGCCCGCACCCGCGACAACCAAGCCCGCGCCCGCGACAACTGAGACCGCGCCCACCGACACCACTCCTGCCTTCGGTTCCGCACCAGTGAAGTTCGTTACCACCCCGGGTATCGAACCGGATGAGGTCGTTACCGACCCGGTCCCCTGGTCGTGCCTGCTGCTACTATGTTCTCCAATAATTTTGGGCCTGGGAACTGCTTTTCCGGCGTCTGATTCAACAATGGGAGACTGGAATCGACTCGGTATCAAAGAACGGTCTTTGAAGATATGTTCTAATTTGTTTGTCCGTCAACCATTCGGTGAAAGGCGCTGGACAAACGTTCGTTAAGATATCAAATCTAGGACCTATGTTACGGAATAATTTGAGTTTCGGATGCTGACTCGAGTTGTGCTACATGTTCAATGGGACCCTGACAGATTAAGCTCCACGATCCGTTTCATGAGTCTCCTCCTGATTTCCGACTTGAGGACAATTTGATTCTCAACGGGGGAGATTTTATACGCTATAATAATTATATTACATAATTAAGTTATATTAGTCTTATTTAGAATATTGTGGTTTTCTTTTATTTAGATTAGTTTTATTTTTTTAGTAAGACTATCTTTTTAATATCTCATCTTGTTAGCTGAATGTTAGGATTAGGATTAGAATTAGGGTTTAGTGGTAAGTCTTATTATATATACTCCTTTTGTATTCAGAAATCAGGCAATAAATGAGAAATTAATTATCCCAAACCCTAGTCTCCTTCTCTGCTATCTCATCTCCATCGTCGTCTGAGTCACTCTTTCCCCTGACCTTTGGCCTTCTTCCCTTCACCCAGTTACTTCGTTCATTGAATCCGATACGAGATCTATAAGATTTCGTATTAGATTTACATGCGGAAAAAAAAAATATTCGTGCTTCATAATCATGTCCTTCAAGTTTTATGTTAAATTACCTTGTCAATGGTAGGCCTACAAATCACATACCCTAACCAATAAGGGCTTGTTTGAATCTATATCCATGGTATAGGGAATGGTGTTAGGAATGAGTCAAACCCATACCAATGTTTGTTTTAACTAAGGGATAGGAATGAGTGATTCTCATACCTCTAAAATACACTAGAGTTCATACCCATCTCAAACTTAAGGTTCTTATCCCAACCCGATACCTCATTCCAACCTGATTCCGAGTATAGAAACAAACAAGCCCTTTTCCCCAAACAAACGAGCCCTTCCCCCAACCGAGAATAAAGTATTTCACCATAAATATTAAAGGCATATAAAAATCAGAATGCCTAATTTCTTACATCCAAATGGGTGTAATTTAGCCATGTTCATCCTACCCTTTTCCCCAACCAAATCCTCCGTTTTGATGAAAAAAATAATTAGGCTCGCCCTTTTCCAAAAGATGATTTTGAAAAGAAGTTGAAATGTAAACCATACAAAAGATAAAGAAACCTAAAACTTTAGCATTAGACAATGATATGCTTTTCAGTTGACTAGGGAGAAACCCCCATACAAGAGACCAGAAAATACACTCTTGAATTTGTACAGTTTCCGTGAATAAATGAAGGTATGGTAAAATAGTTTCTTTTCTTTAGAATTATTTCATTATTACCCTTTATAAAAGAACATTCATTTACGAAACACATAAAGTGGTTCATGTTTAAAGCTTCCTATTCATAAATACCATGTTACATAACTAACTTATTTTGAGATATTGAAAAAACAATTTTTATTTTTCAATCTATTGCTCGGCTCAATCAGTTAGAGTCGGGTGAAGTCTTGTTGAAAATAAAGTGGTTCATGTTTAAAGCTTCCTACTCTACCTATTGCTATATGATTTTGCGGTAGAATCTCTTTGAGTTTGTATGCTAAGTCTATTAACGCATAACCCTCAGATTATCGGTCTATCGGATTTTATCATGGTATCAAAACAAGTTTTGGTGTGAGTTCATTTATTGGAGTATTCAAGCTTCCCGACTTCATGGGCGCGTTCAGGTTATTCGTCCAATAAAGAAGCGACCGATCCCAAAAGTGGCGGTTTGCGGGCCTTGAGGGATTTATTCGAGATTGCCGGCCTTAGGAGCATATTCAAACAACTCGCTCAAATGTGACGGTTTGTTAAGACTTGAGGGATTATTTCCAAGTGTTAACTGGGAGGGATTTATTCGAGCTTGCCGGCCTTAGGAGCATATTCAAACAACTCGCTCAAATGTGACGGTTTGTTAAGACTTGAGGGATTGTTTCCAAGTGTTAACTGGCTCAAGCAGTTACACTTAAAAAAAACATCTTGAGAGTATTCCACATGGAAAAAATAGAATTAAAATTGTCTACTATATAATCTAAGAAGTTACTCCACCAATTGTCATATGATTTTGAATTAAGGGCCCATTTAATATTGATATCACCAATTGTCATATGATTTTGAATTAAGGGCCCGTTTAATATTGATATCCTGATATCAGATATCGATATCGAACCATATCTTGTGTTTGATATGAAAGTATATGGATATCATGTCATATCATTGATATCAAAACAAGTAATTTTCCATGATATTTGATATGCCCAAAACAAAGAAGTATGAGATATGAATGATATCTCATATCCGATATTGATACCAGATACCTGTTAGCGATACCAAACGAGCCCTAAAAGTTCTTTAGACTTATAAACCGGTCTGTTACTACATTACACATCCCCTCATCTGAACTTGATATGTTGTGGATCTTAATAAGAACAACCCTCCTAATTTATTTTTTTCTTACATGATATCAGGAAATTTTGGATCCGGATTCCTGAACACATGTTTGAAATTTATTCGAGCACTTCATCTTCCTATACCAACGGATGATGGACAAAAACAATTTTATAAAGGGAATAATACACAGTAGCAACACATATGTTTGAAATTTAAAGTAACATAGTGGCAATGCTACTTTCCAATGTAAAAAGAATACCATACGTTATTATCAGTAAACTGCATGCCTACACAAATATCATCAACTCCATCACAGTACCCCTAGCAGAGTAAGAACAGGCGAGATATCAATTAACAATTCCTCCCTAAAACAGCTCCTTTTCTCTCTCAAATAGGTAAGAACAAACTGTACAATACTAGCATTGATCAACAAATTGGTTGAAAATTGAACAAGGAAACTACTCTGGAATTGCTAGGCTTTACAAACTCAACAGCACATACTGATTTTCTTATGGAAGTCCGATCTGCTCTTTCTCTAAGCCTGGAGCTGTAGTGTGAACAACAACAGAATGCGATTCCTCTCTGAGAAACTTTACCTGTTTTGCGATGAACTCCTCAATCGTGCGCCGGAACTCGTCATTGCTCATCCCGTCCTCCGAATCCTCCAATTTGGTGCGGAACACATCGGTCTCCGACCGCCGGAGAATCTTGCTCTTCTCGTAATTCGTGCTCTCGATTTTCTCCGACTCGCTCCTCCGGTACAATCGCGAATCGGAAGCAGAAACCCTAGGATTTTGAATCTCCGGCGCCTTGATCTTCACGACCTCCTCGCATATGATTTCCTTGTCCTGAAACACGATCTCCTTCTCCGGCTCCGCCGTGACGTTGGAGCTCAGCTCCTCGTAGATCTCGCTCTCGGCATTGTAGGCGGCGGCGGAGGATCGAGCGAGGCGGCCGGATTTGGCGAAGAGAGCGACGACTATCGCGTTTCCGAGGATGAAAACGAAGACAGGGCTGGCAACGGCGGCGGTGAGTCGGCGTAAGTAGTCGCCGGAGGCCTTGACGGCGAGCGGCGCGCGAGTTGAGAGCCAGGTTAGGAAAGCCATGGCGGCGAAGAGCTCCACGAAGCGGAAGAGCTTTTCTAGTGATCGGAGGCGGCGGAACCTCCTCATTGCTGTGGATTTCTCGAAACTGAAGGTTGTGTCTAAACCGAAATCGTCCATGGGAGAGAAATTCGAGCTCGAACTGAGAGCGCGAGGATTGAAATTTGAAAACCACTATACAGGAATTAATTTGCTCTCGGCGAAGATTGCGTTTACATTTAGTGCAATCGCGCGCTCTCTCCCGCTTTCAGGAACACGCAAAATGAATTTGAGGTGGCTAGGCAGCGAGTTCAGTTTTTATAATTGCAATGGCGTGAAGGCATTAAATATGGAAAAAGTTTTTTCAGAGTAAAAAGAATTTTATTTTCCCTTTTTTTTTTGCTTCTGTACGTATTAAAGATGTGACTTTTTCTACTTGATAAAAATTTGAAAGGCATCTACTTTTTTCCATTTTAAGGGATAAATTTGGAGTAATTATATTTTTATAATTACTTTCAGTTTAAAAAGTACTTATAATTTATCAAGTTCTAATTTTAAATCTTGATAAATTATTGACAAAAATTACTTGCAAATCAGTGAGCACTGAGCACTAATTTTTATCAAGAAAAACTATAATTTATATTTTATGATTAGTAATAGTAATAATCGATTAATATCTTAGCACCTGTCACAAATTTTAATATAAAAATAAATAATTAAATATTGTTTCCTCTGTTAAGTACGAAAGGGTACAAGTGTAGTCGGGTATTATTTTTTGGGTTTGCGTGAGGGGAAAACGGTGTCGTAATGAACCAAAGCAGACTAAGCAGTGTAGCAGTAGGCGCAGTAGGACTAGGTCTTCACCTATTCGTAGATTCGTAGACCAACTTCTCGACACGTGGAAATCTGTCAATTTTTTTGTTTTATAATTTGCAATCAGCAAAGTTTGTTTAATCACTTCATCTGTTTCACGTGAATGGGTAAACCGACTCACACTCAAGAATTTTGACCAAAGTTAATAAATTAGAAATGTGTAAAGTTTGGCAACAAAGACAAAACGAGCTAACATATACAATTCAAAACATTCTACCAAAAAAAAACAATTCAAAACAAGATCAAAGCGCTCTCAATCAAAACGATTGAAGCCGATGATAAAATCAGTAAAGCTTCTTCGTGCTCTCAAAGCACTCACACAATTCTCATTGTTCTATTATACTTGGAAATGAATAAAATGTTAGAGATATTGTTCAGATTAGTATATTTTTTATTTTAGTTAAGATATTATTTTCTTTCTATTTATCTTTATTTTATTGATAAGTATTTAGGAAATTATAGATTCTATAATTCCTTAAAGTTTGTATTCTTTATTTAAAGAGATTTTATGATTAATAATATTTATCAATTCATTCACAATTCTATATGGTATCTGAGCCTAATCCAAACATTTTTTTTCCAACTCCATGGTTGCATCTTCGAGTCATTCAATTCCGAATGATGCTGAACCCACAAAACCTCTCTTTGTTGTTAATTTTACCAATGCCATCAAACTAACCCCCTCCAACTACATAACTTAAACTCAAATCAAGTCTATTCTTGTTGGATATGGTCTCTTCAAGTATCTTGATGGATCTTATCCATGCCCACCAACAACTCCGCTTGGTGCTGCTATTGCTGCGCCAAACCCGATGGTCCAAACCTGGCAATGCCAAGATCAACTCATCTTTGGCGCGTTGGTTGGCACCCTTTCGGCCAATGTGGTGCCCCTCGTTACTTAGGCTGCCACTTTGGTGGCTACTTGGACAACTCTTGAAACCACATATGCAAAACCTTCCAGGGGGCACATTCAACAACTCAAAGACAAGATCTCCAATCTCAAAAAGGGATCTTCTTCTATCACCGACTTTATGCAAAATGTGAAGAACTGTGTCGATCTTCTTACTTCACTTAGCAAGACCTCAGATCCCGAGGATTTCATTGACTACGTTTTGAAAGGCCTTGATTCTTCCTGTCAAGTCGTGATCGATGGGGTCCGAAACCGTGAAACCCTTATAAGCTTTGATGAGCTTCATGAAAGGCTTATTGTGCATGAGTTGGAAATCAAAACTGAAGCATCGACAAGGCCGACAACCACTCCTAACGAACCGGCCACTGCTATGACTATGCAGTCCCGGTCTCGCTCGAAACCGCGTCTGACAACCAATCAGCCACAAACCTGGCCACAAAACCATTCCTATCCACGTCCTCCACCAACCCAAAACTACCCTGCCTATCCGCCCCAACACTACCAGCCACAATCGTACCCTCCTCCTCCTCCTCCTCGTTCCATGCAAAATTCTAATCGCCCTCCGCCACGACCCTTTCTTGGTAGATGTCAATGGTGCCGAGAAATGGGTCATGTGGTTGGATTTTGCCCTGAGTTTCGACGTGTTGCCCCAAACCTTCGTCCACCACCGAACCCCTACCGACCCCAGCCGCCTAATCCTCCACCGCCTCCTCCCCAAGCTAATCAGGCAGTCACTTCAAACATCCCAACCCAACCGTGGATTATGGATAGTGGCGCCTCTCACAGTGCCACTAATGATTACCAAAACCTTAGCCTTCACTATCCGTATGATGGACCCGATGATATAATCGTTGGTGATGGTACATGTCTCAAAATCTCTAACCTTGACAAACTTCCTTTACATACAACAACCAAAACTTTTGTTATAGATAATGTTTTTCATCTTCCACAAATTTCCAAGAACATCTTGTCTATTTCAAAACTTACTTCTCAAAATCATCTATGTGTTGAATTCTTACCCGATTCTTTTCTTGTGAAGGATCTCTCCACTGGAACCACACTTCTTAAGGGTCCTTGCATTAATGGTGTCTATGTTTTGTCTTCCGCTGTCAACCCTAGAAGCCTATCTGCTCAACTCTCGGTCGACTCTAACTGGCATTACAAGCTAGGGCATCCTGCTCCACCTATCTTAAAACTTATGAAACAAAATTTTCATTTTCCTTGTTCTAGCTCTAAGTTTGATCATTGTTCAGCTTGTTCCATTAATAAAAGTCATAAACTTCCTTTTGGTGTTTCTACTATTTCATCTTATTATCCCTTGAAAGTTGTGTTTTCGGATGTATGGACCTCTCCAATTACTTCCTTGGAAGGTTATCGCTATTATATCATCTTTGTTGACCATTTCACAAAATATATTATGCTTTATCCTCTCAAGCAAAAGTCCGACACAAAATTTATCTTTGTCAAATTCAAAGCGCTAGTTGAACGTTATTTTCAAACCAAACATCAAGTTCTCTACTCGGATAATGGGGGCGAATACATTGCCCTCAAACACATCCTAGCCGAGGCTGGTATCTCACACTTAGCCACCCGCCTCACACTCCCCAACATAACGAGTATTTCGAGCGTCGACATCGTCATATTGTTGAAACTGGCCTTCCTCTTATGTCTCACTCTGGCGTCCCTCACACTCTTTGGACCTTTGCCTTTCAAATGATTGTCTATTTGATCAATAGGATGCCCACTCCAACTCTTCATCACTCATCTCCCTTTCTTGAACTTTTCCATACACAACCGAATTATCAAAAGTTAAAAAGTTTTGGTTGTTTATGTTACCTTTGGTTAAAACCCTATACCTCCAACAAATTTGATCCCAAATCATCCCCGTGTGTCTTTGTGGGATATTCTCTTACCCAAAGTGCTTACTTGTGTTTAGATCCCGACACTTATCGGGTGTACACCTCTCGACATGTTGTGTTTCTTGAACATATCTTTCCCTTTCTTACACAACCAAGAACCACAACCAGCGCCTCGTTCGAGCCTTCAAACTCGTCAAGGGCGTCATTTCATGTGCCGGTCCTTCCAGCTCTTCCCCCGGCCCCACAAGTTCCTCCTCAGTAGCCTAACCCTTTGCTTGAGCCACGAACACCCTCCATTACCGACCCATCTACCCCCGGTACCGTGTCTTCAACGTCCCATACTAATCCTCTCCCACTCGGTACCGAATCCCCCCAGTCCAATATCGACCCACCCACACCGCTCGATATCGAATCACCCCAGTCCGATACCGACCCCTCCACGCCGCCCGGTACCGAATCCCTCCAGTCCGATATCGACTGACCCACACCCGATCCCGCATCTAACCAATTGCCTGAATCGAACCCTCACCGAGTTACCACTCGATCCATGCACAACATTCACAAACCCATCCAACGCTTTAACCTCCATTTTACTTTACCCCATCCCAAAGAACCTCAAACTCTACCGCAAGCCCTCAAAGACCCAAACTGGCGTAGAGCTATGAAAGTCGAGTATTCGGCCTTGATGTCCAACAACACATGGGACCTTGTACCGGTGGATTCTGTCACCAATATTGTTGGATGCAAATGAGTGTTTCGAATCAAATATCATTATGATGGTTCTCTTGATAAATACAAGGCTTGTCTTGTGGCTAAAGGGTTCCATCAGAGACCTGGTTGTGATTATACGGAAACATTCAGCCCGGTAATTAAACTGGTTTCTGTCCGATCAGTTCTTTCCTTTGCTGTCAACTCTGGTTGGTTGATTCGTCAACTTGATGTGAACAACGCTTTCCTTCAAGGATCACTTAATGAGGCCGTGTTCATGGAGAAACCACCCGCCTTCATTGATAAACGGTTTCCATCTCATGTATGTAAACTCAAGAAGGTGATTTATGGACTCAAACAAGCCTCGAGGGTGTGGTATACGGAACTCAGGTTATTTCTTCTTCAACTTGGTTTTCGCAATTCCGTGGCTGATTTTTCATTATTCATTTATCGTGATCGACATGTTATGCTCTTTCTACTCGTCTATGTCGACGACATTATACTTACTGGCAGCTCTAATTCTGCGTTGCAATGGTTGCTTGATAATATTGCTGCGTGTTTTTCGCTCAAAGATCTTGGTCCCTTATCTTATTTTCTTGGAGTTGAGGTTCACTCCCATCCTCAAGGTTTTTTTTTTCTCAATCAACGCAAGTATATCTTGGATCCTTTGGAGCGTGTCAAAATGGCTGACTCAAATGCCATCGCCACTCCTATGTGCTCGAGCTCCGCGCTGCGTTGTAACTCAGGTACTCCTCTTCCTGATCCCGCTGAATTTTGCATGGTGGTAGGCAGCTTACAGTATCTCTCGCTCACACTGACTGACATCAGCTTCTCCGTTAATAAACTCTCTCAATTTATGCAATCTCCTACAACTGAGCATTGGAGTGTAGCAAAGCGTCTCCTTCGCTACCTGAATGGCACTTCTAGTCATGGAATTTTGTTACATGTTGTTAATCCTCTTAATCTACATGTCTTTTCTGATGCGGATTGGACGGGTGACAAGGATGATTATATTTCCACATCGGGCTACTGTGCTTTTCTTGTTTGTACACCTATCTCCTGGAGTTCTAGAAAGCAGAAAATGGTAGCTCGTTCATTAACAGAGGCTGAGTACCATGCCTTTGCTGATTCCAGTTGTGAGCTTCTCTGGGTTCTTTCTCTATTTTCGGAGCTTGGCATTCGCATTCAACATCATCCCGTCATCTATTGTGATAATGTAGGTGCTAAACAATTAAGTGCAAAACTGTAAATCCTGTCTTTTATTCACGAATGAAGCATATTGCTTTAGCATTTCATTTTGTTCGTGAACATGTTCAACTTGGGTCGTTTCGCGTGTCTTATGTTTCGACTCATGATCAAGTCGCTGATGTGCTTGCTTCCAAGCTTGGATTGCGTTCTCCTCCGTATAACTTGCGAAGGCATGTTAGAGATATTGTTTAAATTAGCATATCTTTTTTTTAGTTAAGATATTCTTTCCTTTCTATCTATCTATATTGTATCTACCTAATACATTATAAAGCAGAAACTATGTCAGTTGAAAAAATTATGCCACGTGGCATTTTGAATATAATAATAATCCATTTTTAAATAATAAATATTATAATTACTTGTATCATTCTTTCTATATATCTAATTTTTTATAAGATAATAACTTGATCTATATGTTGATATTTTTTATGCATATGTTTTTTTATCTTGTAACAAGATTTCGGATCCAAGTATATAATTTTTTTTATCTATATGTTGATAATAAATTGATCTAATATTTTTTTATATTAATTTTATGCATACTATTTTCTATCTTTTAACAAAACTCGGGTTTCAAGTATATAAATTTTTTATTTATATGTTGATAAAGTATGGGGCACAATCTTAAAGATTTTTTTTTATAAATTACATAATTTTATTACGATATTATATACAAGTGTTTTAAATTTTATATTGTATAATCTTTAGTAAAATTATCCCGTGAGCATCACGGGGATTCAACTAGTTGATAAGTATTTAGGAAACTATGGATTCTATAATTCTTTGGAGCTTAAGTATTGTATTCTCTATTTAAAGAGTTAGATTTTATGATCAATAATATTCATCAGTTCATTCCCAATTCTATAGAAATTGTGGGCATATATAGTGCTTGTCTACTTAGTGAACGGGGACACTAAGTTATTACAAGCAAGATTTAAAATAAACCGGATCTAACTCATGAAATCACAATCCCGCCAAATATTTGAATTGCTCACTTTGCAAATTAATTACTCAAATCCCACGCCATGTCATCTCGGCTCTCACTTGAACAATTCTATGACTCACCATTCTCCATAAAATATACACTTGTATTTTAAATCTTGTAATCTAATAAATGTGACCAAAGGTAAGGCCCTATTTTAGAATATACTTTGTGTACGTTGGATCCGCATAGAAGTACATAATTTTTGAACAAGTGTAAGTGCCCTTGTTGAGGAGGCTTTGATCGAAAGCTAGCACAATTAGTTTGTTGTTTGTGTTGAATTGCAACTCAACACTCTTCATGTGCACCTACAATCAAGATCAATGATCATTTTTCCTTTTTGAGGATTGAAATCCTCACATTATTAGGTCACATGAAATCATTAACATTTGAAGAGGCTATTAGACAAGCAATGACATAACGATATAAAAATAAATTAAATTAAATTGAACTCCTCAATCAATGTGTGTGGATTGTATTGTATCACACCATTCATTTCTTCTTTAAGGCAAATTCATCTATATGTGGATAAGAAAGTTGTTCGAAACTCTAAATGAAGTCTACCTAAGCCGCGTGAGTAAAATTCAACCCACGTAGATTTTGACCGCTCTTGTGGACCCCGTAATATTTTCAAACTTAATCCTGACAATCCATTTAACACCCATCTTACACGTGGCGTAATCTCAGATGGAATTAATCGGGCCCCTTCGGTACCTCGCATACACCGCGTTTTACGCGAGCATGGCACTTATTGCAAGTAAGCCGATAATAGCATGCCACTCTCACTCTAGTACTCTACTATGTAAGGTCCGTAACGAAATGTGAGCGGATTCAACTAGATGGAGCGAAATTTTAAGCAGATTCAAGAAGCTTCTTTTCAAAATCTTCTTGCTTTTGATAATTTTGGTAAAAACTTTAAGCATGTAATTTCGTTTTTTTCCTTCCGACATTATTTTCAAATAAATTAAGAATTACAATAATAAGGCTTGATGATTGTGTATTTGGTAAACTTTCAAACGTGTACTACTACATAAATCAACGCAAGTTCCTAATGATATTTGTTATCATCAAAACTCATAAAAGAACATTGTTTCAGAATTTAAAATGTGACAATTCCTAATGCCAATTCCAACATATACCAAACAATAAAAATTAATTTAATATCGATATCAATACATATCAAATATAGCATATATTAGTATGAGTCATATATATTCATACACAACGTAAAGTGAAGTAAATTCACAATTTCCCATATATAAACGAGCTTGATAGCTAGGAAGTACGTACTATAGTGCAGTGGACAATTCGTAGGGCACTAATCAAGAAAAACACCTCTTCTCAAATAACACAACGTTTCTATTCATGCCACAATGTACTCGAACCTAGGGCATAGAATTGACCCATCAATGATTCCAATTATTCTCATTCACGCAAACTTTGGTAAAATCAGGAATTTTTTAGGTTCCCCACATTTATTGGTCAAATATAAACGTAAATTCATAAGAAACTTGAATGAACTCATGTATGATGTATACATACAATTTAAAAGAATACAATGAAATAATGTCGAAGTTGTGCCTATAATCGTGAAACCATGTTTTACAAATTCAAGTCAATACTAGCTTATGTTACTAGACAAGTTACTAGCATATTGTACTTTTACAATCGTATAGAAAAATTATAATTAAATTCGATTTTTTTTATAAAGAAAAATTATACGTCTGTGTTAAGTTTTTTCTAATTCGTAAAATTACTTTTTTAGCCCTCCTACCTGGTCTCAAGCCTCTTTTGCTTTTCAGCTCGATATTTGTTGATTTGTTTTTCTTTTGGACTGTATTTTCATGTCGAGTTATCCGGCTATGAGTTTTGTCTTGACGTTTTGATCTACAAGGCATATGTTTAATATTTCGAATTCTTTTCTTATAAAAACAAGTTGCCATTGAACTTAAAATTGCCATTCAAATTGGGCTTCCTAAAATTTTAAACAAGAACATTTAAGTTTTAGGCCCATTTGCATTACGGGCAGGTCTGATCTCTTCGGCCTTTAATCTTCACCCCGCAACTTCAAATTGGATTCAAGATCCACAAGCCTATTAATTATTCAACCTGATTATACCACTAATTTAAATACCAAAAACATTGTATATTTCTTTTAAAAATTTATTAAAGCTCAATTACCTGTTTCACTTTTAGGCCCGTTTGGTTGCAATTCCTAGAAACATAAACGGAATGTAAATGAATGTAGTACATTTTAGTGTCATGATACATTGAAAAAAAAATCAACTTGTTAGATGATTTAAATATATAAATGTATTATTTTTGCAATGGACAAGTTGTTGGATGATTTTTTTATATAAATGTATTATGATACTAAAAATGATTTAAATTCATTTCGTTTCCGTTTCCATTTACGTTTCCGTATGTCACAACGAACCAAACGGGGCCTTAATCTACTAAAGTTTGATGCATCTCTTACGAGTCATGACATGAAATTGCAGTGCATAAACATGAACAAATTATTTCAACAATGCTTATGCAGGTATAGCAATAGCATATCTCCTTTTCATACATAACACAAATTATCCTACTTCATTCTGTGAGTCTCTAAGGCACAAATTACACATACAGTCCATTAATCTTCTAGATCACACTCAAACACAAAACCTTGCAATTTTACACATCACTTCTATTAGTATCATTTATCAGTACACAAACTCAAAACATGATTCACTTCCCATGTTTTTTCTCGACCCGGTTAATCGCCCTCGCCCTCGCCCTCTTCCAAAGCTCAACATCTCTCATCCTAGCAAACAGCTTCCTGATCTCATATAACTTATGAGACTGCTCAGCAATCAAGTTCGTAGTAGACGAGGTTTCTCCCATGATTACCTCGTACCCGTCTCTGAACGAATCCATGCCTTCAGTTAACAACTGCCAGAACAAGCCCCCTGCTGCCGGGCCGCCCCTTTTGGCTGATTCGTATATCTTGTAGTACACCGCGCTGAAGAGTTGGTCCCTTTTCATGATGGAGTAGCCTGGTTCTTTTTGAGACTTTCCAAACTCTGCAAGGAGCAATGGCTTCTTCAACACGCTTTGGGCGTCTTCAATGTGGGTGTCGAGCCAGTTGTTTACAAAGTTGAGCTGAGATTGATCGTCTGAGTTCGTTAGCCTGCCGTGTTACAACATATAACATTAATGATCAAGTTTGAAACTTTTAGGATCATCTTATTTTGGTGAAGCAATAACTAAGTTGAAGGGTTTTCAGTTCTTAGTTTGTTTCAAAAAATAGCAACTAAAATTTGAAAACTAGAAAAAGGTGTTTGTAAGAAACTGAAAGCCGGAAACTCAAAGCTGAATCAAACAGGCCGTTGAGTGCTTATCTACTTTAAGTTCAGCTTAATTAGATGAAAATGTTAGCACAATCTTAATCCAGCAAAACAATCAGAGAGAGATAAATCAGCTTAAGTAGATAATCTTTGAATTGATTTATTGATTACCATTGGTCAGGATAGGAGTGGATTGTGGCGAAATCAATTCCACGGATCTGATTGTTGGCAATGAAGTCCGTTCCAATGTTGAAACCGGGATTTATGCTCGTCCTATGTGGGGAGCTGCTCCCATAGAAGCCTTCAAGACCAACCTCCAACAAATGGTTGGAGTCTAATGATTTCACATGAGCCGCCATTTCTGTTATCCAAGCCTGTTGCACCAAAAATCATCAATCAAATGACACTATATGTAACTCAACTGTTCTTGCAAGAAATTTAGTCCTGGTGTTTTTTGTTTTACCTTATCAATGACACTATATGTAACTCATAAACAAAGAACATAGTATAAATTTCAAGAGAAATTAAGCAATTTTATACCTGAATAGTTCTGCCAGATGGGTCAGATTGGCACCTGGGCTCATTCATAAGCTCCCAAGCCATGATTGTTGGGTCATTCTTGTAAGGTACTCCAGTTATAGTGTTTCTTCTGTTGACAACAGTCTGCAAACACACATGAACCAAAATTCAACTAAAAATCACATCTAAACACAAACAAATACCCATCACTCAAAATCACAAAATCAGATATATAAATCAATAATTAAGGTATAATAGTAGTGAAAAATTCACCTTTATATGGTTCTTGTAGAAGCCCTTAACAACAGGGTTTCTGAAGAAATCATCCTCAGAGGAAAGAGACTGGCCATGGCTTCTAGCCCACTCCACATACTGTTTCTTCCCTCCAAAGTTCTCATAGTTGTTCACAAAGCTCAAAATCAACTTGATCCCATACTTCCTTGCTTCAGACACCACAAAATCCAAACCCTAACAAAACCATTTAAAAAACCAAAATCAAACCCATATCAGAAAAAGATCAAAACTTTTCCAAAACAACAAAATAAAACCAACCCATCACAGAGAAACCCCAAAAATTAGTACCCAGATCAGCAAAACGTCAAATAACACAAAGAATCACCACAAATTTGAAAGAAAGTTAGTAAATTTGGGACCTGAAAAGTTTGCTCATTGTAGGAGCCAGGGGAATACTGAAGAGGCCTGTATCCGCCATCACTAAAAGCCCAAGTTCTTGCAACAGAGAGGCCATGGGAGGAAGCTTCTTTAAAGGCGTTAGAAACCAAGTGGCGTTGAGAAGAATCAGAGGCGACGTACATTAGCCAGTAAGCGTTGAATCCATGGGCGTAAAATGGGGAGCCGTTGAGGATGAAATGGGTTCCTCTGGTTGTTATGAATTCTCCTTCTGTGAATTGGAGAAGTAATAGTGGTAGGAAGAAGAGTAGTGTTAATTTCTGAAGAATCTTCATGTGTTTGATTTTGGGTTGTGAGGAAATGGTGGAAGCGAATTGGGAGTTGGGGAAGGTGGGTTTGTTTAAAAAGAAGGTGGAGAAACATGGAAGAAGGATTTAGTGGTGGGCCTTCATTCCTACCTAAAGGAGTAATTATTGTATAGATTTAACCCCAAATTTGGACTACGCATCACATAAGTAATGCTCCACCATATCATTTAATTTTGTTACTATCTTATGACTTGTCCGACTCAATTGTTATATAGGGTTTAAATATGTGAAATTAGGATGTGTGTGGTCTTTGTAGTTTGAGCGTTTGTGTTTTATTTTCGTTTGTGTGTTTGTTCTGTTGTTTTAAAATTTTGTATTTTGTTAGTGTTTGGGTTACTTTTTTTTGGCTTTGTGTGTTAGTTGTCTGGTGGTTGGTTGATCTCTTTCGGATTTCTCCGGACACCTTTTCTTCGTTAAGTTAAGGGTGCCCCATCATAACCTCCCAAATTCGACTGAAGTGAAGCTACATTAAGTCAATGTTATTATTGTTCTATGATAATAGTAATAGATATTTCAGTTATTTTATCAGAAAAGAAGGATTCGAATTCACAACCTAATAAATTCAAGTCTTTTACACACTAATATTACTTATGGTAATGAATATAATAATTCAATCTTTAAGGATATCCTATTACAAAAAATAACTAGAATTTTTAAATTTGCGACAAATAATCTCAAATAATATGCAATTCTGAGTCAAAACATCATTAAATACGAGATTTCTTTTATCAACAATGATCACGCGATATTTATTTTAGGTAGAGGATCACGTAATACTATTTATATATACGTTATTAATTAAGGTTGATTATGGACCTCATCAATGTTAGATACGAGTTTGTGTGACCATATGAAAGTTTATACCATACCCGATAGGCTAGTAATCACAACTTATCTCATAATTAAAGCTATTTATCACAATTTATCTCAAAATGAAGGCTATTTGTCATAATTTTTTTATTACCTACAAAGTTAAGTTATTTTCCATAATTTTCCATTAGCTTTTTATTGTGTGTATGAACGGCAAATTGCATGAAACGGAGAGTCCGTGATTTGTGGCCAAAGTCCCGCCATGGGAAATAGCAAATTAAGTGAATAGAAAAAGGCAAGTTTTCTTCCACACAAACCACGTACACATACCATATAAGTACATAGCCCACTTCTTTTGTCTTAATACATGATTAAAAATGGTAATCATGAATTTAATTTGAAAATGTAGTTTGGCTATACATAATGTACATATCCATATGATTTCATTCAAGAAAATATTAAGAGGATTTTATTGTGAAGGGAATTGCACGAATTTTATAGGCCATGAGGATGGATGAGGATTATAGGCAAATTACAAAAACAAAAGATAAGGATTAATGAGAACCTCACTTTTTTTAGGACGTTTTTATTTCTTTCTCCCCATACATAAAACCTCCTTCACATGCATTGTTGGAATGATAATGAAAATGAAAATTAATGATAATGATATACGCTCATTTATGTGCTTGCGTAACCCTCAAGTATCTTCCAATCGATTGTCTAATTACACTAATTTGTACCAAATTACATGCAATCGATCCGACTACAATAATTTATCCAATTTTTTAATGTATGTTCATATATACACACAATAAAAATACTCCACTAATTTTGGTAAATTCATTTATTTATTAATTTTAATTTTTTAAAAGTGATTTATTAAATCTAATTTAGGAAATAATTTTTAAAGTTAATATTGCTATTTGTGTCCATAAACATATATTAACTTGACCCATAATTTATATCATCATCATCAACAAAAACCATGCTTCACTTTCTTCATTTACTAACTTCAGTGATTGTTACTTACCAATTTATCACCACACGTTTGAGTTTTGACATAAATCATGCGTAAAAGAAATGAAATCAAATGCAGTATTATAATACAGATTAAAGAAAGAGGAAAAGAAAGATGAAAGAGACGAGAGGAAGAATTGAAAGAGGAAGCGTGGCAGAGAGAGGAGGAGAGGCGTAACACGCGGCGCAAACAGATGCATGTGATAATTAATTACGCCATCGTCCCTACATTTCCAATTTTTTATGGAAAATGACCCACCTTCTTTAAGTACTTCCCATGAAAAAAAGTGTTCAAAGTACTTGTGTGCATGCATGTAATTATCCTCCCATCCCCACACATCTCGGGTTTATTACTCCCCATGGAGGAACCCATTAGCCTAATTGACGTTTAAACCTTTTCAAATTAAGATGAAAATTTAGGATATTGTTGATGTATTCTAAAATGCTATGACTCTATAAACGGTCGATGAGATAATTTAAGTGTTTTTTATGGTCTAATTACAAGGAGTCGACATAAAAGTGTGATTCGAGTTAGACCTAAACTATTGAAGATCTGACACATCAAACCAAACTCACACACAACTTAAATAGATATGTAAAACTTTAAGAGGAAAAACTCTAAAGAACATGAGTGTGAAAGTCGTTCTAAGACCATATGAAAGTCCGTGTGTCATAATAGGAGGTTATGCATACGTAAGTCCAATATATAAGTCTGGTAGGATTCCATCCTAAAACCAATTGACAATAATAGGAGTAACACAAGGGTTTATATATTAGTCTAATTTAACTCTCAACTTTCGATGTGGGAAAAAGATTCTCAACACGCCCCCTCAACTTTCAATGTGGGAAGATGATTCTCAACACGCCACAACAAGTGAAACTGGCTTAGCCTAGTTGACACTTGGACAAAGTGACAAATCTAGCATTTCAATCTCTTTATAGCTAACTCAAAATTGACAATGACAGGTGGTGACATCTCAATCATTTTTTAGCCAACTCAACTCTAATAACGGGCGGGTAGTATGAAACGGTCCCAGGACCAAACCTGCTCTGATACCATGTGAAAGTCTATGGGCCATAAACAGGGAGTCGTGCGTATGTAATCCCAACACATAAGTCCATCCCAAAACCAATTGGTAATAGGAGGAGTAACCGAGTAACCTAAGAGTATATATACTAGGAAAGTTAGACCCAACTTTCAAAAGTGGGAAGAAAATTCTCAACAACGAGAATTGGTAACCCGGTTTGGATCCAAAGAATCCTACATCTGCGGATCTCAACAAGGGAGATCCGGTCCAATATATGCACTAGATCAAAGCTCATGGTGTTCAAGTACAAATCAAGCATGAAGCGACAAAGCTAAACAACCGGAAAACAAAAGGAAGAAGATCGGAGAACATAAAGTAAAAGCAAGATAGGGATCAAGATTGAAAGGGCTTCGGCCCCCTTTCGACTTCGTCTTCAGGCCACCAAGGAACTTCGACGATGAGGTGTCGCCGGCTAGTGCTCCTTCTCCTTCCTTCTCTCTTTCTTTCTCTCTTCTCTCTCTTTCTCCGGATCTAGGATTTGCGCCGCTGGAGTTGAATGATCTAGGGTTTACCTTGAAACATGTTTCAATTCTCTATGACCTTGCTTCCGAATAATGTACGTAAAAGAATCGAGATGAGGCACTTGTGATGAGTTTCTACCATAGCAAATTTCTTGTCTTTTTTTATGATTTGGCGGTCCATATTATATGGAACATGAAAACTTTTTTACAAGTTCTGTCTTGGTGAAACTGCCTATCGATAAATTATGAATCACTGATCCAAACACGTCTTAAGATTATTTACCATGGACTCGAACGTGTACTCTATTTTTTAGCTATGACTAATGGCTAATTTGGATTACCAGTATTATAATGCAATTTTGCATTATTTTGCATCATATCTATAATTACATTATAGAAAAATTAAAGAGTGAATTTTAATACATTATTAGTGATAAAGTCTATTTGGTAATATACATATCTTATTTCCCAATTCTCTCACTTGTATACCTCTGTTCTCTATTCTTTTAACAGTGAAGGACATTCTAATTACTAGTGTTGTCTCACTCACATTGCCTCCTCCCCCTCCATACCTCTGTTCTCTAATGATGTTCATCACTTTTACCACCGTCGACACCAGTGGCAAAGACCCCTTCATGCTTGCCAGATATGTTATTTTGAGTATTTTGGGTTCAATTTGGGAAATTTCTTGGTTTGAAGGGCGGCTTTGTTGTTGATTTGGGAGTTTATTCGAAGTTTGTTCAAATTAAAAATCGACATTGATTTTACACAATTTGAGAATGGGTCGATGGGTTGACATGAACCAAAACTCTAGATCAAAATTTGTTGGGTTTTATCTAAATCAAGTATGAAAACCGACAACTAATGCATCTCGATACTTAAATGCATCTTTTTCTGGTTTAAATTGTTAGTGGCTTGAGATTTTGGAGGAAAAGAGTGAATTTTGTTGTTTTTTGGTTATTTTGATTCACCGGAGAGGAAAAGAAAAAAGGGTAGTGGGACGGATTATTGGCAGTGGTAGTAAGTCGGCGAGGTGTGGGTATTGATAACGGTGCATCGATGGTCGATGGTTGTCGGTGATGTACCTTCCAGGTTATGACAATCAAGGTTATCAGGATCGGAATTCTAGGTTGGATCGTTGGAGGTCTTTTGAATCGGATCGTAAAATCGGATCGCTGAATCATAAGATCCTACTTTATAACTAAAAGTATGCAAGAATAACCTAATAGGTTGTATATTTTGTTATAAATGAAGTAAGAAAATGATAAACTAATTTGATTATTAAAAATATTGTATGATGGACTCGTCAACTATTTTAATGGAAATGATACATTAATCGTAACATAATTAATAATATATAGTTAAAATTGTCATTTTATAGGATCGTTAGAATCGTTTGTAGGATCGTTAGAATCGTTTATAGGATTGTTAAAATCGTATGTAAAATCGGAATCGGATCGAGATTGTATTCTAAATCATTTAAGATCCTACTCCAATTAATAAGATCCTACTTGGGACTGTGAATCGTTTCGAATGTTATGGATCGTAGGATCGCTAGAATCGTAGAATCAGATTGGGATTCTGATAACATTGATGGCAATGAAAGATTAATTGGTGGAGATTAGGGAAGACAAAATGAAAAAGACTTCTTTTTTTAAAGTCATTTGAATTGTAATCTATTGGCATCCAAACAAACATTATAACTTTAATTCATTATAATAACATAATTTTTTATTATAATTCAATTTTTCATTATAATGTTGGTAATCCAAACTAACCCTAATATTGAGTATCTATCACTTGATGTCACACTCCAAATCAAATGCATTAAGGTGTTTTATTTTTGCTATAACTAATAAATGTCATTGAGATATAAGTTACACCATACGTTTTGACAAGATCAATAATTTGCTTGGCTAATAGACTTCTTTCTATAGCCATCCACTTATGTGCTAGCCAAATCTATCAAGCTTGGGTTTATGATGGGTCATGTAAACTTGGGTTTCTGGCATTTCAACTACATAATAATGGAGTATGTTGTTCATCAGTCGAGGCTTAAGACCACTACTTTTTCTATTTTTATAAGTGTAATCTTACCTTGCTAGGTTCTTATAATGACACAAAATGACGTCCCGTAATTTAAAGGTCAATGATTCAAATTCCTTAGTCCTTACCCATATTAAAATGACCTAATGAATGATAGGATTAATTTTAACTTAGAGTTATTTTTTATTTTATTTTATGGGGTTAGAAGTGCACTTTATTGGTTAGGAGCACTACTCATTTTATGGGGTTAGGGTTAGTCTCAAAAGTCCTCTATTTAAGGAGGTTAGTTGGTATATCATCGGATTTTTATGAATTAATGAAAAGAGTCGTCAAGTGATGAGTTTCTTGACAAAATTTCTCGCTGATAATTGAAATTCTTACCTAGTGGTTTTTCCAAATAAGATTCTTATTTGATTCCAATAATTTTATTTAATTTCAATGATTAGGATCACTTCATTTCATTTAATTCAACGTTATTTTATTATTGTATTTTATGCCATTTTACTTTTTTGATTTCAATTTTGATTTTTGTTGAATAATGATAATTTGAAAGGAACAAAATTACTAAAAGTTATAAGAATTTTAAAAAAAGAGAGTAAAATGAAAATAATATAAGAGAAGCCATTTTTAGTTTGCACAGTAAGTGACTAGGTGATTTGAATGCATCTTAACTTCTTAAACTACATACACCCTAGACAAAAACATGGTAGAATTGAAACATACTTCTTCCGTGTTATTTTTATTTCATTTTAGCCTTGATTTTTTGTGTCAAAAATATTGTCATTTAAGTTACATTGACCATTTTTTCCGAATTAAATCCTTATTCAATTAAAGTTACATTTAATAAAAAAGGTAGAATAAATCTGGGCCATAGAACTCACTATAATCCAATGGCTAAGCGAACGAGTGTTAAGAGGGTAATTCAGTAATATACAATACGTTTAGCTCAACAACTTCACTCTTCTACTTGACGCCCAAATAAAAGCAGAAATTTAGAATTTTTTTGAGATTCGAATCTAAATTTTGCTAAACAAAAAACAATTATCGTTGTGCCTCTTCTAAAATTGAGTATTTCTCATCAAATTTTTTAATTTGTTGTTAAACAAAAAAACTTCATTTTGATTAAGATTTCTATTTTTACATAGTTCACATTCATATATGAGTTTGCTTTCAAATTTCATCGAATATCCGATTATTAAAAAAGTGATGGAGTCAGGTAAACAATATTTCCTTCTTGGTTTTGTACTATTTCAAATCCATTTTTTAGGTTTTATTGAGATTCAATTCGACTTCAGAAATGTTGTTGAGAGGGTTTCTTGACAACAAATAAATTTATAAGTCAAGACCCCGCTGAGTATAGCGAAGTTAGGATCGTTCCACAGGAAGCAAGGTTGTTCGTTTATCAATCTACTAAAAACCAAACAAAACCAAATAAAAACACTCACAAGTAGCCTCGTTAACGACGTTGTCAGGGTCGTTAACGAACCACCGAACACAAAAATACTCAAATAACGACCTAATTAAATTCGGCACCGAGGCAAGTAACTCAGCAACGAAAATTTACTAGAAATAATTCAAATAAAACAAAGATCTAGGACTAGGGACACCACAACATAGCCAAGCATATAAACTCGTAAGAAGATAATATCATGCCTTTAAACAGATAGAGTCATCAACTTTCGTTGACTATCAAGTAAATTAACCAACTTTCGCGTCCTAATTCACTTAATTGCTTGTTTTGGATCTAAAGCTTGAAACTTTCGTATTCAAACAATATTAACCTTCAAGTTACTAACTTTCTCTTTCAATCAAGTTAAAAACTCAAATTACCTCAACTTTCGTTTCGGTATAAGCACAACAAACAATCCCAATAAAAGATAAAAGGCATTCAACATACAATCTTACTCATCAAACATGCTCAACTATGTCGGGCTTAACCCCGATCCTAGAAAAGAAGACTACTCACTAATCATGACTATGAAACTAATAAATTTAATCAAAGAAAACATTGAAAACAAAACAGTACTCAAATTAATAAGAAATATTGTCTTACAGAGATTCAGAAGAAACCGAAAACATCGAAATACCGAATTAAAATCACGACTAACGATCCCGGTAACTTTCGTCTACCGAGCCCCTTCGATCACAACTCCGATCCGTCCTTCTCTCCCTCGGCTCTTCAAAATTCTCCTCTACCCCCCCCCCCCCCGTTTCTATGCTAGATAGAAGGGTATTTATACTAAAAAGCTAAAAACTAAAAAGGCTAAAAGATATAAACTTTCCTAAAAAGATAGAAATAAAACTCTAAAAGATAGAAACAAAATCTAAGAAGATAATAAGACCTAAAATACATATTCTAATAACCCTAAAAAAAATTATAAAAAGATACTCAACCGACACGGAAATAAATTCCCGCTCAGGATCGGTAAACCATAAAATCAAACTTCAAATCTTCTCCTTCGTGGCCTCGTTAACGAGCCCTCACAGCCTCGTTAACGAGCCTGGGCTTTGTTCTCTTCCACACTTCCTCTCGAAATCTTGAGCTCTGACTTCTTCAATCTTGTATTCCTCCGTCTTTCACTGTAATGCTCCAGATTCAGCTCCATATAGCTCTTTTCCTTGCTAAAACCTACAAAACACACAAAATAGCGTAGCTTCCACTCTTTTCATAAAAATATACAAAACTATCTAAAAACACTCAAAACTAAACCTAAACTTAACAAAACTAAACCTATTAAGTAAAGAAACCCTACTAAAAACTATACTAGAAATGCGAACATCGAAATACCCCATACTTAAACTTGCTAGTCCTCAAGCAATCAACAGACACTAACCAAAACCAAAACAAACATACTCATCAAGACATAGCCATCTTCTAAAAAGCAACATCTACACATGAGAAAAATATAGAAAAAGACTATTAACGTCCTCACACATATATGTACTTAAATAGACATAAGATAATACAATCCAACCTTACACGGATTATTGTGTTTCTCTCAACTCTCAAGTGTTTAGGCTTATAAATTCAATCTCTCAACTCATCTTATATACAAAAACTTCATAGAAATTGGAACTTATATCACCAATACTCTCCACCCAAGATTTGTCAAAACAAGCAAAAATCATCAAGAGAACTTCGGGGGCTCAATGAAAAACTTCATAAAAGTTTCCATTCGGCCGGGTTGTAATGGGGCTTGGTAATAACAAATAGGCGTGGAAATATTTTGGTCATGTGGTGCTAATAATATCCGAGAATCAAAAACTCCTAAAAACTCACATATATCACCAAAACTTTCATAAAAGATTACCAAACTCACTCTTCTTTATGCACTTATTCTCACTCACCCTTCATCATCCTAGAAAGTCTCATAATAAATAAAAGTATCTTTGATATTATCTATAAGTACTCATGCACTTCAACTCTTCACTTCCTTTTTCTTTTCCTTTTTTTCTTTTTTTTTTATATACTGCCTCGCTGCCTCGTTAACGAACCCACTTCAGGGTCGTTAACGAGCTCCCGTGTACATTCTTTCTTTTCTTTCTCACCTCCATCAAATACCTTATTTTGTGCATCTTTTGCTTATCAAGAGATCTTTCTTATTACATGTAAAAGCAAGAGACTTCCAATCTACCCTTCCCGAATATCCTTCAATTGAAGCAAAATATAAGCAACTTCTCTCTTTTTTTTAACACAACAACAAAACTTACCTCTCCAATCTAAGTCCTAATTCCCGGATAGGGTCAAGCTTATCTCGGCTAGGGAATAATTTTGTGGAGCTAAAAATAAAAGGTTTCAGGCCAGAATTGGTTATCAAAAGAAGGATCATGTAAAGGTGAATAGGGAATAATAGGGCTTATAAAAATAAGTTCTCCATCATACGATTTTCACAAATAATGAACTAAAAATCTCATACGGGTCTCAAGAAATAGATAACCATCACAATTCCAAGAGATAATATGCATAAAGAGAGTAAATCACATAAGAAAAGAAGAGGGATTTATAATGTTCTCCCTATTAGGCCAAAAATAACTCACAAGGTAGATTTTGTTAGATTGCATCATCTATGCTATAAAGTATATGTGCTCAATTTCATCAAATGCTATCTTTTTCTAAAACAAATAATTTCAAGTTGAGAATCCGGCTATACTCTTAAAGACATGCTTGTAAGGAATTATATGATTAAGTTAGCGATTGCTATCATAGAACCTAAGAAAGGGATATCTATCAATTCTAAAACTCTTTTTAGATTTTTCTAAATTTTTCGATTTTTTTTTCGATTTTTTTCCAATTTGCAACATAAAGAAATAAAAACTACATAAAACACATAAACACCTAGGACATAAGTTTTCTATTTTCTCCCACCCCATACTTAAAATTACAGTGTCCCCACTGTAAGAAAATAAGAAGGAAAAGAAATAGAAAAGAAAACAACAAAAGATTAAAAAGAAAAAGAAAGACATAAAAACTTACAAAGTTTCAAAAGTGGGAAACAAGGAAAAACTTCATCTTCGGGCTGAATCAACGGTTTGGTGGAGGAAAGTTATGTTCAAAGTTCATCATGAAGTCGTACATCGTCCTCCAACGCTCAGCGTCATCTGCCTCTCTCTGACGATGCCTCTCATCCTCCATCGACATGTGAGCAGAATAGACAGATTCCCATCTATCCATCCTCCTATGAATGTGATCCTGTTGGAGGTGAAGCTGCTGCATCCGTGCAGAAAGATCCTCGGCCCATGGTGGTGGTATACTCAATCCTGTGTACTCGGGCTGAGGAGGTGGTGGGTAGTGAGGCTGGAAATGATCTTGATACATCACCGGGTTGTAAGGCATGAGTCCATAGGAATGAGGGTCGACAGGAGCTGATGGTGGGTCGACAGGAGCTCTCGGCACCTCGTTAACGAAGCTGGGTGCCTCGTTAACAGTGTTAGGAGGGGGCTGGAAATGGTTGTTAACGAGCCTGGTGGGATCGTCAACGAGGATGTTGCTCCCCAAGACTTCCGTGTCGATGTCTTCTTCCTCGTGCCCAATGACCATAGATAGAACCTTTCCCGGTTCCACCCTCGGTGTCGGCCTCTTTAGTGTCGTTGCCTACTACCTCGGTATCCTCTTCTTCATCTTCAGCTTCAGCTTCATCCATGGCTTCTCACTCAAACCGGGATTCACATGGCCTAAGCGAAAGCTCATCCTCCGGCTTAGGTTCCAATGGGTAGGCATGTCCCGTCCACGCCTCGTACCAATTCGGTACGTAGAGATGCTCAAACTTGTCGAGGGTCGGTGTAACGATGCGATCTTGAACTTTCACCTTGAATCCTCCCTCAGCTTGAATGAAGACACCGAAGCTATACCAATAATTCTTGTTTGAGGAGTTGGGTGTGAGCCTGTGTGTAGCGGGTGAGATCGACTCCAAGATTTTTAGCCAAGAGGCTAACCAAGTTGCCACACCAAACCTCCTTGGACTTGGTTGATTTCCCGATGTAGTAAAGCCACTCGTACCCCAAATTTAAGGGGTCGGGTTTCTCAAAAAGGATGGTGCGGAAACAAGCAACTTCCGTCCTTGTAGGCCTGTTCAACTCTCTCTTCGGCCAAAACGTCGCGGCTAGGACTCTAAGAATAATCCTGAAGATGGGGTTGATGATGGTTGCCCCGGATAATGCCGCGGTAGAGGATTGAAGCTCCCCGGTGATGTAGCTCCAAGTGCGAGTCACTCTGTAGTCCTTCAAGCTGTAATCTCTAGACGGGTTTGGGAGCTCTAAGATTGCGTTGAACTCCGCCATTGTGAACTCACGACTCTCATTACCGAGCTGAAACCGGATTCGTCCCACCGAGGTCTTCGACGAGAAGTTGGTCTCCAAGGTGGCCAAAAACTCGGATGTGAGGGCCGGATAGTGTGGCAAATTCTCTTGCTTCAGAAGATGAGCGGCACCAAGGATAACAAAGGCCTCCTTGACGTCTGTGTAGATCCCCGTGTTGACAGCACTGGACTTTGAGAACCATCGGGTGTAGTGGTCCTTCTCCAGAAAATCACGGTAACGCCATACTTGGCCTTGAGTGCTCAGAATCACGTCATCCACACGAGGTGGAGATGGGGACCTATGGTTTCTCCTCTTCTTCTGAGCTCGGGTAGCGGGTCTGCTTGAACTTGCCATGGGATCCTACAAAATAATCAAGACTTTTCTAAGATAAGATCCACTCAAAAATAGATAGGCAAGAGACCCCATACTTGGTCATGAATCAACCTCGGAATTATTCGTTAACTACCCAATTGGGTCGTTTACGATTCTGGACTCGGTATTGATCGTTGATGTTGTGCAGGGTCGTTAACGAGCCGCCGAGATCAAAATTACATAATTTCCGATTTTAATCTACCTTTAATTAAAGCATAAATCAAGCATGCAATCTTCTATATTTCTCCACCAATCCCACGATCGGATATAAGCACCCCATACTTGCTCGATTACCCATCCCGAACATGCTAAAATTACCCAAAATTTTGACATGAAAAGTTTGAACTTAAGACTAGAACAAGAAAAATTCATGCTTTTCTAACTAGAGTGTTGCAATAGATAATCTAACATGAATAATCTTTCCTAAAACAAGAACAACTAAGCACAATCAAGAATTTTATGAGCGAAAACCAAGCATGCAAATCGACCTCTCTAAGAACAAGATCCAAGACATGAAATTTCTACCCTAAAAACCATGAATCATGCAATTTCGAGTTAAGGTTTAGAAATCATACCGGAGAATCGAGAAATTGAAGAACAAGAGGTCGGAATCGGGTGGTTAACGAGCTCGGATCTCGTCGGTGAGAAAATCGGGTTTCCGGGCTTCGGTAACAACGGCCTCTCGGTGGTCGGTGGAGTGAAGGATTCCGAACGGTGGGAGAGGGATTACGAGCTCTTTGGTTGGGTTTTTGAGAAGTATGGAATTGGGAGAGTGTGGTGGTAGATTTTTGGAAGGGGTAAAAGGGTTTTTATAGGAGAGGGAAGGGATAGGGAGGGGTAGAGGGTGGCGGCTAGGGTAGTAATAAGATAGATTAGGTTAAAAAAACTTACCTGCCCCGTTTTTGACGAGTCGGGTCGTCGAACCGGGTCGTTAACGACCCTGGGTGGGTCGTTAACGAGCTGCCGTAGCCTCTTGGAGTGATTTTTCTTCGATCCTTCTCCTGAAATCTTGTTAGATCAAAAATTCTAATTTCTATCCTAACTAAAACTTAAAAAGAAAACAAAAGAAATCTAAAAAAAATCTAAAAAGAAAAAGAAAAACTGACTCTATTCTAAAAGCGGGTTGCCTCCCGTAAGCGCTATTTTTAACGTCGTTAGCCCGACGAGCTCCTTTTTGCTCATGGTGGTTCATGTGTAGCCATGTTGGGGTCTTGAGGTACCCCATACTTAGCCTTGCAGCCTCTGTGTGCTTGAGTTGCTAAATTAAGACCCTTTTCTTCTATCAGTACACCCGATATTCCTACATGATGGTCAGTGAAGTCCGGAAACCAAGGTGGTTTGAACTTTTCTGTAGTACATATAATAGAGCCTTGGTTGTACTCTTGCACGTGGGACTCGGTGATTGGCAAATGAGACTCGGTAGTGACTGTTGTGTCGAGTTCTGGTTGAGTCAACTCGATTTGTGCGACTCCAACTGGGTCGTTGGCTTTTTGATCCAAGTTGAATTCCACCCGTTCGTCTCCGATATCAAAAGTGAGGAGTCCTTTCCGCACATCAACTCTTGCTCCTGCTGTGGCTAAAAATGGTCGACCGAGAATTATGGGGACATGAGGGTCTTTAGGCATATCAAGGACGATAAAATCGTTCGGTATAAAGAATTTCCCGACTTGAATAGGATAGTCATCCACCACTCCTGTGGCCTTGACACATGACCCATCTGCCATGTACAGATTCATGTCTACCGGCTCTAGTGGTCCCATATTGGCTTTAGACCAGATTGAGAGAGGAACGAGGCTAGCACTGGCACCCAGATCGCATAAAGCCTTGAACTTGTGGTTGCCTATGCCGATCGTTATTGCAAACCTTCCTGGATCTCCTAGCTTTTTCGGTAGAGCTATCGATCTGACTTCATCTTGTAGCTCTGTAATGGATCTTTTCCTGCTAAGAATATCTTTCAAAAACTTTGTGTAAGTCGGCATTTCGCTTAGGGCCTCAGCGAATGGGATGGAAATATTAATGCCCTGAAGAATCTTAACGAAACGCTTGAACTTACTCTCAGTAGAGTCCATAGATTTCTTAGTTGGAAATGGAAGAGATTTAACCATTCTCGGAACCATGTTGGGCTCGAGAGGTGAGAGTACCGGGTCGACACTGGGGTCGTTTATTGTCCTCGGCGAGTCGTTACCGACCCTGGTGGGGTCGTTAACTACCCTGGGGTTGAGAGGAAGGCTCGGTTTAGATAACTTACCTGTGGTAGGGTCGTCAGGAACCCTCGGAGCCTCGTCACCCTGATTTGTGGGCTCGTTATTTGCTCTCGCTGGCTCGTTAACGAGTCGTTTGGTGACATCTTGTTCCTCCTTGTCTTCAGCTTGAACTCTCTCTGGTAATGTCTTCCCACTTCTGAGGTGTACCACTGCTATTTGGCCTCTAGAGTTCTCCTCGGGGCGGCCCGGGAGTTGCCCTTGTGGTCTTGGAATCCGTGCAGCTAGGTCCCCTAGTTGGGAATCAACACTCCTCTTCCAAATATCGAACTCTCCCCATCTTTTATCTTGTCGGTTCAGTTTGGCTTGAACTTCATCAACTTTGTTGTTCACTCCGTTAATGCTTTCCTTTATTTCCTGAACCCATGATGGCGTCTCCTGATGGCCTGGAGGTCGATATGGTGCAGGTCGTCTATCTGATGAGGGCCTTGCATAGTTTTGGCTTGTATTTTGATTGTCCCATGATTGATAGTTGTTCGACCTGTCATGGTAATTAGGCTGGTTCCTGTATGGTCCTCTCATATAATTCATCCTAGCTATTGTCTCAGCGGCTCTAACCTGCTCAATATTAGTGCAAGCAGAAGTACTATGTGCAGAAGAACCACATTCTTGACATGATTGAGAGGATATTAGAAAACTTACCTGTTTCTTCAGACGGTTGACCTCGTCCTGTAAGAATTGATTTTTAACATCTGGGTCAACTTCTTCTCGGTTAGGTATGTAGAGACGTTTTTGAGTTTATGGAGCTTGCTGGGTTCCGTACATAGCATCGTAATTAGCCAGTTTATCGAACAGTTCCCACGCCTCCGTCGGGTTCATCTCTATAAAGCCGCACGCAGTATGCGTGTTGATGCGGTTCTTGGTCTCTGCGTTGATACCCTGGAAAAAGATTTCTTGCAAAACAAATAAAGGTTGCCCATGAGTAGGGCACTATCTAAGCATCTCCTTGAATCTTTCCCATACTTCAACGAATGTTTCATTAGGCAACTGGTGATAGGAGGTGGTTCGTTTCCTCAACTCCGTCGTCTTAGCAGGAGGGAAGAACTTTGTAAGAAATTGATCATACAAAGCTTTCCAAGTCCTGATAGACTTAGAAGGTAGGCTCTCCAACCAGTTCAGGGCCTTTCCAGTAAGAGACCATCTAAAAGCTTTTAACAGAACATATTCTAGTGAGACACCTTCAACAACTATGGTGTCACATAAATCAAGAAAGTTTCTAATATGCTCCATAGGGCACTCAGCAGGTTTCCCTTCAAACTGAGCCCGTTTGATTAAGGATATAAATAGAGATTTGATCTCGAAAGGTTTCTCTATCGCTGGAAGCACAATAGGAGATTCTGGAACCCTCAGTTCCGGATGCATGTATTGTTTGGCATTCCTTGGATAGGCATCAAGTTCTTCTTGTAAACGAGCCTTGTCAGCTCGTTGACGCTCAGCTTTGGCGTCTGCGCCGTCCTGCTCGGCTTTAAGTGCCTCCATCTAAGTCCAGAGGATCTCCAACTGTTGAGCCATATCTTCTGTTGTGGCCATGGCTCGGTTTTCTCGGAGTCGACGGTGCAGGAAACGTTCGGGTTCTGAGTAATAACCAGTGTTATCAAACTGAAGCCTTCGTTGTCCTACCGGCATACACTGAGAAAAACAGACAAAGAAAACAAAAATTAAAAACAAAAACGGGGTCGAGCTATTCCCGAACCCAAAGATAAACTAACAAACTCGTTGCTTCCCCGGCAACAGCGCCAATTTGTTGAGAGGGTTTCTTAACAACAAATAAATTTATAAGTCAAGACCCCGCTAAGTATAGCGAAGTCAGGATCGTTCCACAGGAAGCAAGGTTGTTCTTTTATCAATTTACTAAAAAGCAAACAAAAACAAATAAATACACTCAAAGTAGCCTCGTTAACGACGTTGTCAAGGTCGTTAACGAACCTCCGAACACAAAAATACTCAAATAACGACCTAATTAAATTCGGCACCGAGGCAAGTAACTCAGCATCGAAAATTTACTAGAAATAATTCAAATAAAACAAAGATCTAGGACTAGGGACACCACAACATAGCCAAGCATATAAACTCGTAAGAAGATAAGATCATGCTTTTAAACAGATAGAGTCATCAACTTTCGTTGACTATCAAGTAAATTAACCAACTTTCGCGTCCTAATTCACTTAATTGCTTGTTTTGGATCTAAAGCTTGAAACTTTCGTATTCAAACAATATTAACCTTCAAGTTACTAACTTTCTCTTTCAATCAAGTTAAAAACTCAAATTACCTCAACTTTCGTTTCGGTATCAGCATAACAAACAATACCAATAAAAGATAAAAGGCATTCAACACACATTCTTACTCATCATACATGCTCAACTATGTCGGGCTTAACCCCGATCCTAGAAAAGAAGACTACTCACTAATCATGACTAAGAAACTAATAACTTTAATCAAAGAAAACATTGAAAACAAAACAGTACTCAAATTAATAAGAAATATCGTCTTACAGAGATTCAGAAGAAACCAAAAACATCGAAATACCGAATCAAAATCACGACTAACGATCCCGGTAACTTTCGTCTACCGAGCCCCTTCGATCACAACTCCGATCCGTCCTTCTCTCCCTCGGCTCTTCAAAATTCTCCTCTAAAAAATCCCCCCCCCCCCCCCCCCCCCGTTTCTATGCTAGATAGAAGGGTATTTATACTAAAAAGCTAAAAACTAAAAAGGTTAAAAGATATAAACTTTCCTAAAAAGATAGAAATAAAACTCTAAAAGATAGAAACAAAATCTAAGAAGATAATAAGACCTAAAATACATATTCTAATAACCCTAAAAAAAATTATAAAAAGATACTCAACCGACACGGAAATAAATTCCCGCTCAGGATCGGTGAATCATAAAATCAAACTTCAAATCTTCTCCTTCGTGGCCTCGTTAACGAGCCCTCACAGCCTCGTTAACAAGCCTGGGCTTTGTTCTCTTCCACACTTCCTCTCGAAATCCTGAGCTCTGACTTCTTCAATCTTGTATTCCTCCGTCTTTCACTGTAATGCTCCAGATTCAGCTCCATATAGCTCTTTTCTTTGCTAAAACCTACAAAATACACAAAATAGCGTAGTTTCCACTCTTTTCATAAAAATATACAAAATTATCTAAAAACACTCTAAACTAAACCTAAACTTAACAAAACTAAACCTATTAAGTAAAGAAAACCTACTAAAAACTATACTAGAAATGCGAACATCAAATGTATGTTATACGCATTAGAAAGTGATTTTAAGGTTTTGATGAGATTTCTACTAGATATTGTATTTGAGCTTGATTTGGTTGAAGTTGAAAAAAAGTTCAACCTTAACACAAAATTATTGGTTGCTACGCTCGTTCATACAATAACTTAGAACATTTAAATCTATTAAAATGTTGCACAAATAGGGGCTTCTAGGATGCACAAACAACGAACAATGATACCCAATTTTTTTTTTTTTTTTTTGAGTAGGTAAGAATTTGGTTTACCGGGCCGACAAGAACAATGTGAAACGAGCAAAACACGAAAAGCAAGTACAATTGACGAAAAAAGCCACTGGAACAAAAGGAGTAGTAGGAGAAGTGAGGGGCTAAAGATCTTCATCATTAGCCTTCGGGTCAAGAGCGGACAAATATGATGAAGTGGACTATTGACGTTGCCTCCACCGAGATGAAGGATCTTCAGCAGCCTCTAAAACGTCCTGGCGACCGCGCCAATCACAAACGAACCACCCCCAATCCCAAAGCCAATCTCGGAATTATACAAACCGTGCTTGGATCAAGACCTGCAAAGTCGATCGAAACACAAACGATTCGAACTAAACAACAAGCTCGTACACACCTGTCCAAAACAAGCACCAAAAAGCCACAAGGAAAGCCCAACAAAGCAAACCCAAGAGCAAAGCCTACAAGAAACAAAGCCCAACACTAAAAAAGAGTCCAACCCAAAAAATAAAGAAAACAAAGGTTAAGTCCCAAAGTTGAACATCACATTCACACAAAAAGTGAGACGTGGCCAAACCAAGGCCAAAACCTACACACCAACTCCACCTTCGACAAACAACCCACCAGAAAATCATCAAAGGCGAGATAACGTGGGCAGATAATTAACCTCACACGATGGCGATCGAAAGCTCGGACAAGATCTGAAACAAAGACAACAGTAGAGCAACACAAGATCCATAAACAAATAGAATCGAAAGGTACTTTGCAAGGATTCATGGGAGAAAAAACATTTACTGGGGTCAAAAACAGTCATCCAAAAACGATCAATAGTTCTAAAAAAAGGGCAGATTTGGCATCAAACGAAGGGAGATAACTTCATTGAACAAGAATTCCATAAACCCATTTGGATCGAAAGAAAAGCCAGGCAAAACGGCGTCCCGGACAGCAGCAAACATCAAGTTCTCAAAGTCAAAACTACTGCCAGAGTGCCAAACTCACTCTTCAACGAACGGAGATAAGAAGTCTGAAAACATTGCCATTTAAAAAGCCATACCTCCATAGATGCATTAGAAAAACCACAAATTTTCTAAGCAAACACTATCGCCTCCTCGGCACAACAATCCCCACAAGGACAAAACGGTGGCTTTCTCAGCCTAGGATTCGGCAGCCTTATCGGCCGATAGTCAGCGACCTTCTCGGCCAGATTTTCTAGCTTCCACTTTCTAGAGAGAAGGCTGAGCCTCTCAATGATACCCGAAAATTGAATACTAATGCACAAACGTTAGATATCGAAGCATAATACGTTGTTAATCCATATGCATGAATTATCCTTTTGAATGAACTTAAAATCATTCATCTGATGTACTATATTTTTTTGTATTGAATAATATAATGTTGTTGATGCGCATGATCAACATAAGTTTTTTAATTACATGTATTTATTTATTTATGCACAATATTGTGTTTATGTTGAACAAAATAATGCTATCATGTAACTATGTTGTGCTTTTTTCACTTCTTGTAGCTTGTAGAAAATGGCTTTGGATGAAAAGTAATTTTTAATGTCTTGAAAAACGTAAAAAGTAGAGAGAGTTACACTGGTTTCAAGAGTATTAAAAAATAATTTTTGGGTAGAGAGGGCTTTTGTGGGGAAAGTGAAACAATGTCGTTAAATTGCTTATTTAGTACCTCTCTTGATGAAATTGATGTGTTTTTTTTTATGAAGGCAAAAGAGAAGATAATAAGAGATTGAAGATCAAGATATCTCCCAACAACACTCATTATTACATACCATTTTGTCATGACAACCTAAGGCCTCATGAGAGGATGGTGTTTAGAGATTGGAAACTATTATACGAGGTTTTCTTCACTGTTTTAGGGACATATATCATCCTAGGTTCGCGTGGTAGTTATTTTTACCCCTTGACCATCACCAATCTTCAATGTGCAATGCATATGATCAAATTTGTTAACAATGTAGTGCATATCCTACTAGGAAGATCCATCGGGTCCCATTTGAAAAGTGCCTCAATGTGAATATTGTGATGCAGAATTCTTTGAGCATGTTTATCCTTTGAAAAATCATAAAGTGCCAAATGCTATTATTCCTGCATCTTCTTCTATGTTTGCTGCACGTAAAGATATAATTAACTCTTCTCAACCTAGAAGGAGCAAGAGACATAGAATTGAAACTAGCTTTGGACCGGATTTTGTTATATCCTTTCTAATAGAACTCAAAATTGTTGATATAATTGACGAATCTATTGCATGCATTCATATGATTGAAGATGATCCTAAAACATATGAAGAGGTCATGAGTTCTATAGATGCTAGTTTATGGAAAGAAGTTATTGATTGTGAATCAGAATCGATCATGTCTAATCAAACATGGGAAATAACGGACTTGCCTAGAGGTAGTAAAGCTATTGGTTGTAAATGGATTTTCAAGAAAAAGTTGAAAATTGATGGTTCAATCAATAGGTATAAGGCAAGGCTAGTAATTAAGGGGTTCATCCAAAAATATGGAATTGATTATTTCGACACTTACTCACCTGTGACCAAAATCGGCATTATTCGTGCTTTGATTGCTTTAGCTTCCACTCATGATCTTGTGCATCAGATGGATGTTAAGACAGCTTTCCTTAATGGCGGTTTAGAAGAATAAATATTCATGCAGCAACCTTCTGGTTTTGCAATAGTTGGTCAGGAGCATAAGGTGTGTAAGCTCAAAAAATCTTTATATGGTTTGAAACAAGTGCCAAACCAATGGTATGATATATTCCACAAAACTATATTAAGCTTTGGTTTCTCTGTGAATGATTCAGATGCATGTGTGTATTCTAAAATGTTTCACAAAAAATGTGTGATTATATGCTTGTATGTTGATGACATGCTAATTATGGGAGCAGATATAGATGTGGTTAATGAAACTAAAGATTTCTTGTCGTCAAAATTTGAAATGAAGGACTTAGGTGAAGTTGATGTGATCTTGGATGTAAAAGTGACTAAATCCAAAGATGGCTTTACCTTGTCTCAATCGCACTATGTAGAAAATATACTTAAGAAATTTAATTCAAATGATGTCACGCCTGTAAGAACTCCTTATAATTCTAGCATAAAATTGAAAAAAACATAAAAGGAGTAGTGTCTCTCAATCTGAGTATGCTAAGATAATAGGAAGTTTGATGTTCTTAATGAACTATACTCGGCTTGATATTGCATATGCAGTTTACTGATTGAGTAGATATACCCATAATCCTAACAATGAACATTGGCTTGCTCTAAAGAGATTATTAAAATACCCGAGAGGTACTATGGATTAGGGTTTACACTATGTGAAATTCCCTAATGTGTTAGAGGGATATTGTGATTCTAATCGGGTATCTAATAATGATGAAGTGAAGTCTACTAGTGGATATGTATTTACTTTGTGTGGTGCAGCTATATCTTGGAAGTCTGCTAAGCAGTCTATAATAGCTCATTCCACCATGGAATCAGAGTTTGTAGCCCTTGATCTAGCAGGAAAAGAGGCTGAATGGTTGAGAAGCTTAATGGCTGGCATTCCATTGTGGGGGAGGCCAACACCTCATGTATCTCTACATTGTAATTCTCAAGAAGCTCTATGTGTTGCCAAGAGTAGTGCTTACAATGGTAAGAAAAGGCACATACGCATTAGACATGAGGTTGTGAGACACTTGATTTTGAATGGTGTGATCATGGAATATATAAGGTCCGAATGGAACCTTGCAGATCCCTTAACAAAAGGGTTAAACAGGAAAATAGATGAGAGTTTAAACTTTCTTAATCCTATGGCGATGTGATAAGATAGATGAGAGGATGAGCTATAAGCTCTTAATGATTTCATAGCCCTGTTAGGGTGGTTTGTAATGAGACAAACTTGATAAGATTACCTAAATGAGTGCTTTTGGACTGGTGAAGTCTAGTGAAAAGCTATCATGAGCATCCCAAGTGAGTGAGATCTCAATTGCGAGAATGAAAGACAACTTGTAAAGTGTGTGTTCTTAGGTAACATTCTTAATAAAGGTCAAAGTTCAAGACTAGTTTCACTTCTGACCTGAGAGTATTATTAAAGTTCACTAAGTTGACTGGTTCAAATCAAAAGATGACGTCATTTAAGCACTAAACCTACTTACAATTTAGAACAGAAATATGACAATGTTCTGCATTAGTGGGGGAATGTTGGAATTTAATACTAATATAAATTTCAATGTTGTAATGCATTACAAGTACACGTGAGAGTATGTTTGGCCTTTTGGCTTGAGAAGCTAATTGTCCCACATTGAGCATTTAGTGAGAATTGACTCTCCTTATAAAGCTTGGCGGTATACCATGTGTTAGTGAGGTAAGAGAGGAATGCTCCCTCGTGCGAAACGCCGCCGTCCGGCTCGGCTCGTGATACATGCACGATGTGGTGCTGGGGCTTATCTTTTTGCGGAATATTTTAATTATTTTGATAAAATTGGGCCACGAGGGTTGTAGATTAATTTGTCCTAATTCTTCCGCAATTACTCAGTTTTCAAAACGTTTTGAATTTCATAACCATTTTTTATTTGGTCAAATGATCTTATCTTGTTTTCATTAACTAAAGAGAGATTTTAGGGATACTGAATGAATACAGATCGTGGGTGTTTAATGTGATGATTCACTCCTATTTAACCTCCCATCGGTTTACTTCTTCATCCATCCAAAAATACTCTCTTCTCTTGTTTTACTGGTTTTTTACAAATCAGAGCATCCCGCTCCTCTCTTCTCTGTTCTGAAGCTTTCATTCCCATCACTTCTTTCTCGAGTGCAAGAGATTGAGGAGAATTGTGCTAACCTTGGGGGGGCGAGCGCCGCTATCTGACTTGCACCGTTGTCAGGGCGTTTTTGCTTCTAAGGATTGTTCTACCACTACACAATAATTCGTCCCTACACTTATAAACACAGCAAATTATGGCGAGCGCCGCTATCTGACTTGCACCGTTGTCAGGACGTTTTTGCTTCTAAGGATTGTTCTACCACTACACAATAATTCCTCCCTACACTCATAAACACAGCAAATTATCGACTCACATACAGTTCTTTGATCGCCTATAGTGATCTTACTTTCTTACAGGACAGTGTCAACAAGGAGATTATGGTATTCATTTGATGCATCATATGGGCTCTTATAGGGCCAAGATTTAAAAATGGAAGTGCTGACTTCAAGGCTGATTTGAATAAAAGTATAATGACGTTGCACATTAACTAAAGTACTTGTTATTCAAAATATAATGTAGAGTTATTCAAACTTGGAAAACTGTAATGTCTTCTTCTGTGGAGGTTGCTAATTCGATGGCTACGACAAATATTCGTTGGTAAGGCCGTCGCTAAACTGGTAGCTATGTCGCTAAACTGGTAGCTATTTCAGTGTTTTCTAGTAGCGCCCTTCCTGTTTGATTCTGGGATGTAACCAGAGATTTTGTTAATGAAGATTGCACCATCTTTCAGAAAAAAAAGATTCAAATACAGCTTAATGTTCGGCGAGGACTGGTCATCAAAAAGATAAGAAAAATATTCGAGCTCAAATACTTTCCCCATGGCAAACGAGGACTGGTCATCAAAAAGCGATTTTCATGAAGCTAAAAAAAAAACTTTTGCAAAAATTGATCGACTCAACTATGACAGTTGGTTATAATGATATTAGTAGTAAGTTCGATTGAATACTCTCACCATACTGTACATGGATTGAATATTCACTGATTTATAGATTACAGATTACGCTAATTATACATGCTGCAGTCGGACTTGCATAACATGACGGAGAATTTACCTGTAATTGTGCGAATTTATCACTTAGACACCTCACCTTTGATTTGGACCTATTGAACACTTAAACTTAACAATTTTGGACCTATTAAACACCTCTTTGCTGATGTGGCGAAGTGCGATGGTGCCGATTACGAGGTTGAGGACGACGAAGAGAATGGCGGGAGTGAACCAGCTGTTGACGGAGGTCCAAATTGTTATGTGGCATAAATTATGCCTTTGTGGCAAAATACCAAATACGCTTATGTGGCACATATGTGGACAAAAAATAGGCTTATGTGGAACACATGTTGACAAAAAATTGGACATGTCAGCGCGAGTGTGTTACACTCAACGAGATTGTCAGCGACCAGGTATCCAATAGGTCCAAATTGTTAAGTTTAAGTGCTCAATAGGTCCAAACCAAAGATGAGGTGTCTAAGTGCTCATGAGTGACATTTATAGCATATGAAATTCCACGAGGTGTGTTCCAAGTTCCATATTTTATCTGTGTGGCCATCTGGAGCCAAAGCCCAAGATAGAATGCATTATCTTGCATTATAAAGCAAGATTTAATGCAATTTTATATTAAATCCTGCATTATAATGCTAGATAATGCATTTTGAGTGTAATCCAAACAGGCAGGTATAGGTCAGATGAAGTGATCAACAATTACGAGCACTGCTCTCGAGTCATGATTCTTCCTCAATATATACAGCAGTTTTATCGGTAACAAAAACGCCTGCTGATACACTGAATTCAGTGCTTGACTATGCAGGAATAACCAAAATGTGAGTATCAAACCATACCAAAAGTTATTGCTTGAAACAAGCCATTCGCATTCACACATCCAAATGCTAAAGATTATTTTAACCAAAAGCTGTACATCCTACATATCAGTTTAAGGCATATTCTAGAGAGTGGGCTGTGTTTTTTTTCCCCTTTAAACTTACTAGTAGAGAATGTGTCACTCAGTAGAGGTATCGAGTTCAGAAGCTTCAGATTGTTGAGAAGACGATGATGCTTCTGCACTAGGAATGTAGGACCATGCCAAAGCTACACTGCCGAGAGTGACTGCTGTAGCAATCGAGCCCCAGACCCATTTCTGCAGTTTGTTTCTCCTTTGTCTGTCGCGCCTTGCCAACTCTGAGAATGAAAAACATAGTAGGTCATACGGAGATGCTAATTGAAACAACATTAATCAGTTAAACATGCAATATACAGAAGATGTACACCAGCTCAAATATAGATGTGTAACACTATCTTATTTCGTAAGTGCAAGTTGAATACATTCACCAATCCACCAGCAAGGTTTTTTAATACATACCCTTTATCTTCCTTCCATAAAAATTAATTTTCTCTAAAAATAACTTGGAAGCTAGAATGATATTCAGCTGAGAATGCTACAGACTGGCAATAGAAGAGCTACAAGGCAAAAACAAATTTGACACGAACAACATGTTCTATCAACTTAATACAATTGCTAAGCTAGCTACTGAACTGTGGATTACATGGTCTGGGGGTCAAAATTTTCAATATCTTATACAGCAGGTAGGTAAATCACACAAGCAATAGGAAATTTCAAAGTAAAATATGGCACGCAAAAAATATATACCATATTAAGCTTAAGCAAGAGGAACTTGCATGTATTTCACATGAAAAAGATATTTTGAAGAACACAAAAGTTAGACAATCATGAGATATATTTCCAATATGAACATTAGTCAGCCTTACCTATTGCTTCTTGGTTTCTCTGAGACATCTCTCGGTTCATAGTTTCATAATAATTCATCCTGTCACATAAACGGGCAATCTCAAAATTCTTCGTCTCCAACTGAGCCTGCATTTCCTCCTCACATTCAGCTCTTGCAACTCCCCTTCCAATTGATTCGGACACAAACCGGGTGACTTGGATTTGTTGGCGAATCTCATCTGTGAAATCAAGATTCATACAAGTGTCTTGAGCTAAAGAAGAAAGGTCAGTTGGAAGAACTAGACCAACTTCTCTCAGTACTTCCCCCAGTTTCTGCCACTGGATTTGCATATTGTTTGAAATTTCTTCTGCTTGCTTCCTCTTCTCAACCTCCATCAACAAACTCAGTCGCATCTCTCGTAGCTCAGTCTCAAGATCATGGATAGAATTCATCTGACGTCCACTGCTGTCTGAAGAAAGCTCTGAAAGAAGTCCGAAAAAAGCAAATTAAATATTTTGATGTGATAACCAACCAGATATATGATTAATAACAAACAAATGGAGAGAATTATACAATTCAACATGACTGAATTTCGTAATTTAAATCCTAAAATGAGATTGGAAATGCCAAGTTTTCCTACATAAGTTCTAATGATCTAAAAAGTCAAGTAAATGGTAGCCAAAAATTCATATACTAAATGAATAAAAACAGTCTCGGACTTGATGATCAAACACCAAGACTAAGTCAAGAAAGAAGTATTAGGAACAGCTTAAAGGCATGCTTGCCTGTCAAATTGGACCCTTAACTTACACAACAAAACAATCTAAACTACCTCTCCCTAGCTAAATATTCAATTTTCCATGAATTATTTATCATATTAGACTTTTTTCGAAACGTATTTATCATATTAGACTTGAAAGACATCTAGGCAACACTTTTTTTCGCTCATAATTCTTTCACTAGTTCAAGGCAAAAATTCATGTATCATAGTCCCTTGTTGAAGAACAAAAGCACTCTAGACACTAGAAACATTTAGCAATTGAGAAGACAGAAACAATCTCTAATGCCATAATCAGAAATTCAAAACTCAACACCTAGCCTACACCAATTCCTGCGACATTTGTCTCCCCCATCAGAACAAAATAAAAATTGTTATATGAGCACTAACTTAAAACTAGTGCTAAAAACCAAAGGTCCAATTACTTAATTAGGCTACAAGAGGATGTGAAATTCCTGGTTCATAAAAAGTTATTCAATTTATCTTATGCCATCTAGGCCTTCATAGTCTTACCGGTTAAGAAGAGCTGTTTTAACTTATCTTTCTCTATATTCAAATCAAGTGAATCTACTTCAAACCAAATAAAATTCTGCTCAATAATCCTATCAAACAACTTTTTGAGGGACCAGTTAACAAACTCAGTGCCGCAAAGGTTTTCCAATCAAATGATAATAACGAATATATCTGCACTAATAAACAAAACCGCTTATCATGGTCTAAAATCTTTATACCTTCTTTAAGCACATGCTACCGAAAACTACAGAAAAGCAACAAACTAATAAGGAAGCTGAATTCAACTTACCCTCCCAAGCATCATAAAAAACACCTCCGGGTGTCCTGGCAGATAGGTCAGCACCGAAATCCTCTCCATCAGTATTGCTGGTAACACTCATAGATTCCTGCGGATCATAGAAATCTTCACTCTCACTTTCCTTCTCCTTCTCCGCCGAGCTCATGCCAGGCAGATCTCTCGTCTTAACGTCAAACATTACACCATTTTCAATCTTTTCCTGGTGGAGACCATTGGCTTTTTTCTCCTCAAAAGAATTCGCCAGCATTGATGGAAGGACAACGTCGCCCACCGAAGAGGAAGGCTCAGTTTCGATCTCAGTACCGCTCAAATCGCTGCCATTTGGCACTTTCTCATCCACCGTCTCCTTCAAAACATTGTCCTCGGAGAAGCTCTTCTGAAGCCTGGGTCCCCGGCGCTTGTGGTTGATAAGGTAGGGAGACGGAGAATGTAACGTCGGCGAATCAGGTAGCGGTGTCGACTCCGGCGTCGAATACAAGGCAGGTGAAATCTTAGGCCATGGCGACTTCTCCTTCTCCTTCTCCGCCGGCGTCCTCGAGGATGAGGAGCTCCGCCTCACACCATTAGGATGCGCTGGTGGAGGCAACGGAATGGACGGCTTCCGATGAGGAACCGAGACCGGCTTGGAATCATCGCCGTTGGATCCGTTTGCCCTCGCCGGCGTGGAACCGCTACGTTCCAGCTTCGATTCGGAAGCCGACTTTGAATCTCGTGGCTCTAGCAACCGCTCCAGAGCTACTGCCGTGAAGGTTGGCATCGTCTAATCCCTGCGCTCTGCAAATCACCGCCGAAACAAAACGAATGAAACAGCGAAAACGAAATCGAAATCCGAAGCAAAATCAGAATGATAAATAGATTCAAAAAACGATTCAAAAATACATAAACAAACCGATTCGAGATGAAATCAAACGGATTATACCTTCGAAGGGAGATGATCAGAAAGGGATTTGATAGATCGAAGCGGAGGTGGAGAAAGGAAACATCGAGGATCCGAGACGGCGTTTCGGCTATTTCTCTCTCTACAACCCTGGAAGTTTTGGGGGCACCAGAGATTTTTTAATATTCCTCTTCCAAATTGGAATTTCAATTTTTCTTTCTCCTTTTTATTTAATCTTGATGTGTACGTGTCGTTTCGCTTTTTCCCACGCATTTTTGAACGACGAATTCGTTCGTTCTTTATAAGGGGGCGCCTCAACTCTTGGGAAATTGGTGGATCCGACGGTGGAGGTAAAGCTTCGTGTTGATGAAGAAGTGATCAACGGTTGAGATTTCTTGATAGATGGCTTGGAGCAAAAGATAGGGTTCGGAAGCAACGGCGTCGTTTGGGATAGCGGTAGATGAAACGCGAAACTTGCTTGTGGGGAAAGCCGAAAGTGGGACCGCCATATTCACGGAGGCTTAAAGAAAGTGGGACATAATAGTCATGTAAATTATAGAAACTACCTCACTTTCATTTTTATTTGTGAAAATTGAATAGTATTTTAAGGTTAGTTCCCATCATAGCTTAAAATGTTTAAATTTTCACAATAAAACTAAGCAATTTTAGGGTGGTTGTTTCTCGATGACAAGATTTTTGCCAACACTATATTATGCAATCTCATGTCGATTATCATCCTCTTTTAAGTGAATTGCATAATAAACAACCTCTCTACCAATCTACCATATTGTCATGTCATATATATTACTTAAAAAGTGATAGAATAGTCTTCTTGGTATAATTGTGTCCTTGACAGTCATCAATACAAAAGTTGGGCCTTTTTTATACTATTACTAAAATTAAGAGTACAAAGTGCAATTACTCCAAAATTGAGAATGCATTTTTACAATTTTTATCTTTTAACTTCTATAAGAAAAACAGATTTATCACTGTCAAATCAAAAAAAATTGAGGTGGAATTTTTTTAGCATTTTAGTTTTTGTGGAGGGTGATGATACATAAGGAAAATGTGATTAGAGGGAGATTATGTAGGTAGAATTTGGGTGGAGGAAATATTTTTAGTGTGAATAGCTTTCTTGTAGAACACAAGAGAAGTTTCTAAGATCACCTTAAATTCACCTTTTATAAATGGTTGCTTCATTTGTCACCGTCCAACTCCTAATCTTTGCAAAACTATTGTTTTTGCTGAGAACCACCTGGGTATCCATCAACCAAAAGAACCAAAAATGTCAACTTCAACACTTGATATTGATGGCCATTGTTAAAAACATGATGTTAGCCAACTTATGATTCATCATACATTGGATTTAAAGTTGTCAGGCCCGAATCGCTAAACCGACCTGAATTGTCCGAAAATTTTAGGGTCAAGACCTGAAAATATGAACCCAAAAAGCCAAAACCTAAAATAAACATAACACAATAGACCCGAAACCCATTAGGTTGAAGCCCGAAAACTCGTAGGGTTGACCCGTTTTGTTATATTTTCAAAAAAATATAAAATATATTATAAAAATTATAATAAATTTTATTATTAAAATATAAAAATATATTATTATTATTAAATATTTTTTAAATAAAATGATATTTTAATAATTATAAAAAATTCGCTTTTCTTGACATGTTGGGTCGAGCCGATTCGCCCGAAAACTCGCAATGACCCGACCCTAGACCTGTCAAAACTTGACTTGACCCAAAAAACCGACCCGACCCGACTAAAGTTTTTTGGGTTTAAACCGACCCAAAAATCAATGGGTCAAGAGTAACCCGACCCGGTCAAACCGGAAAAAACTGGGTTGGTTCACCAACCCATTGGGTTGACCCGGCCAACCCGATAAAGTATTATTCCATTTAAAAATTCAAATTTTTTATTATAAATTTTGTATAAAAATCATTATTTTATTATTATTAAATAATATTTTAAATAATATAATTTATTTTAATAAATATAAAGATAAAGGTTAACAAAATTGACGATTATGACCCGTTGGATCAACCCGAACCCGTACCAAACCCGTAGCAACCCGGTCCATATGAACCCGGAAATTTTACGACCCGTGACCCGTTTTGACCCGATCCCGATTGACTCGAACCCGAATCCAACCCGCCCGACCCATTTGACAAGTCTACCCGACCGGATTTTGACTTGTGATCCATTACAATCCGAACACGACTCTACCCGAACCGAAATAACCGGCCCCGAACCTAACATGACCGACCTGTTTGATAGCTCTAATTGGATTACATCAAAGTCCAAATATATTTAATTAAAAAGAGATTTTTCTAATGTGTATTCATAAATACACATTAATAAATTAGATTAAGAATATTTTAAATTATTTTCTAATTTGGAATGAATAAATCCTAGAAATATTTAAAAAAATACTAACAAACAAGATCGTACTTGCTAAATTTGGTTTTATTAATGTGTGTATATGAGTAAACAATAGAAAAATATACTAAACCACATCAAAAGAAAATCTAATAGAAAATAACACATCATTCACGGTTACGCATCTCGAAGAGCTTCTTCATTTTGGATAACTAGGGAAGTGCCGCGCGCGACACGCGCGCGGGTGCTTATTGGTTTATTTTAATTCTAAATTGTTTGTATTAGAAGTGTAAAAATGTTAAACAAAAAAAATTACAAATGAAATTGGAAAACTTCACAACAGAGGACACAAATATGTTTTGATAGTACTTAATAAGGACATAAAATGATGGAACAATAATACAAACAGCTATCTAAAAGATCATATGCAGCATGACAAACATGAAGAACAAGGATCTGTAGAATACTCCAATAATCTGTATCTTTGAGCCACTAATCTGCAAGTTTTGTAGGAACAAGAGAGAAGAGCAATGTCAAACATAGCAAGCCTTTATAGTAAAGTCGGATACATTTCCTTACCTTTCTCTAAACATCATATTAGTTATCTCATCAATGCCAATATTAGAAATAGGCTCAATTGGTTGATATTCTTTTTTGTGTGACAGCAAGCGCTTACGTGGTTCCCTAATGTACTCTTCTATTAACACAAATTTGCACAAGATCAAAAACTATAATCAAAATCTAAGACAGAAGTTTAAAACATGTCTAAGGTGTTGGGTATGAGAAGCTTTTACCATGTATCACATTTAAGGAAGTTGGAGGTGGAGTTGCTAGTAGCCCAATATAACATCCAATTGCAAGGGCTACACTCACCATGAAGTAAGTTGGTTGAGCTGCAGCCTAATACTGGAACAAACGTTGGAAGATGAATATTATTAGTAAGTGTAATTGCAACACTTGGGTACTAAACTGCATTTTGTCCCTGTCAACAAACACAAGCGCAGCTTATGCGGCACATCAGTATACAACACATCACTTTTGTACAAAAAAATCTGTATCTTTCTATATAATATTTGTTCTCAATAACTGTGTGAGACTTTTCTAGACATTAATGTTTCTAATTCTGTCACATGCATAATATTTGATCTTCCTAGCTACAAATGTAAGATGCAAAGTTATTTATATTAGCCCATAAACCTTAAAATACCCAAATTTTAAACATTCCAATTAGGGGTAAAGCCACAACTTTGCTGCTACGGTATGGTCCATGGGTTACAAGCACATGTATTGTAGAGGAGAAGCTGTGAAAGATTATTGTTATAGATATTGCTAATTAATCACTCCAAGGCATGAATATTGCTATTACCATTTTTTATATCATACAGCTCATGACTATATTTAGGTTCATAAAACTATAAAAGATAGTCATATAACAAAAATCCTACTTATTGCCACATGCTCCAACAAAAGGATAAAATGGGGGTTGTGCATTATAACCTTTGTAATCTTACATTTGCTACCACAGTTGACAACACACTATTGCAGAGAATGATCACGTTGGGAAACAACTACATGCATACTACTTCATAGAAGAAGATTAAGACCGAAATTCAGGTATCCAATTTCTTTAGTCTAAAAACTTCCCATAAGGAGCTCTTTTAGCTCCATCAATTAAGAACTAAATAAAGCTCAGACATTCAAGCAATATGGTAAATAAGAGAATTCAGTCACAAGGTAAACATATGCATCGGTGCTCATGGGTGCTCATGGTTGAGTGAATTCTCTTATTTACCATATTGCTTGAATAAATCATATTAAATTCTTTTGTTCTCGGGCATGAATTCAGCCACAAGAAAAAAATAATAGCTAAGGACAAACCTAAACCATATACACCAGCATAACCAATTTATTGGACCAACTTCATCACACCTTGAGAAGACAACAATATAATTAATAAATTAAATATGATCTATCTCACAACAATGAACAAGAATGAGATCTTTGTAAAACAGCATCAGCTATGAAAGTAAATTACCTACCCATACTCGAACAATCTCAATGCTTTACTGTTATCTTCATCTTACTCATCTTTTGTCATCAGGGCACGTTCAATTATCTGTGGAGGAGGATACACATATCTCATTACTAAAATAACAAAAGAAAATTAAAGAAATGCTGCCAGAGAATTATCATTCCTTAGAGAAAAATAATCGCTCCCCCATTGAAAAAAAACACAACACAAATAAGATGTTTAAGGTGTCAGCTGGGAGTTGGAAAACAAAACAAGCCTAGAAAGATAATACTCATTCCCACAATGTATGGGTACATGTAGAACAAACCACTAAGGAAGAAGAAAGTAGTAAAGGCTGTAAAGCTCTTGACCGAGCAAGACATTTTATATGAAAGAGGTCACAGAAGTTGTATTCTTTTAATTTGCATTAAGGAGCTCTTGCTATAATTAATTTTGGTAGTAGATTTCTCCATCATTTTGCTTTATGATAATCCTTGAAAAAAGGTGCTGAAGTTAGTATCCATATCAATTTGAACTTGAATAGAAAGATTAGCCATAATAGGAGTAGGTTTAAAAAGATGATACAAAGAACCTTAAAACAATAGGCAACCAATGGTGTAATTGATATTTAACAAAATTGAAACACCCAGCATAGTAATAATTATAAAGGATCTATACATAAATAGAATGTATAACAATGCAAGAAAGATGTACAGAGAACACTCAGCATGAATCCTAAGTATTACTTGAGTAACTTAGTGGTGGTGCAATTAATTTTTAGTCATGACGAGAACTATCTGATCTTCAGTAATTGAGGGCCACTGTCACCCTATTTTGCCTATTCAAAGCTCCCTGGACTGGACTCACTAAAAACCATTACCAACTTCCCATTTACTAATCCTGCTATTTATTACTTAATTGAATAATACTAAAACAAACTCAAATGCACATTTTCCTAAAACACCATCTGATCTTCAAAGTTAGGGAAATCACCACAAGCAAGTGCCGTAATTCAGAACACTTTTTTCTGTCTTGCCTTGATCAAATACCAATGACTCTACATATCAACGAAAATTGATCGGCAAAACTATATAACTTGACAAAACAAGATTATGATGAGTGTTAGATAAAGAGAGCATGAAATGCAAATTCAGATCATCCCTATTTAAAAGCATATCTACAAAAAACACAAGATCCACTTCCAGGCTATTCAAGTAGCAACCAACCATCGCTCATCTCCACCACCAACCCGATCGCCTCGTCACCGCCCATTAACTCGTTCACCGAGAGACCTTGTTGTGCCTCCAATCACCCTCCCATCATATCTCTTTTAAGCATTTGTTTTACCCACAAAAATACTAAAAAGGAAATCACAGATAAAAAGGAAAGCGATGAGAATTGAGGAATTTTTTAGCCTCGTGCTCTCAAGCGAGACTCCAAATAAATAGTCAAAATCAGGGACCCTAAATCGCAAATCACGTTTCTAGTGAATCCAATTGCATACCATAACGGACCATGAACCAAGAATTTAGAAACTATAAGCATGTACTGCTCCAACTTCATGGAGAGAGGGTTTTACCTCGGAGCGGAAGTCGACCTAGGCGTTGTAGACAGTCAGAGGGGCCGCGAAGAAGGTCACCGGAACAATACCGGTCGTTCGAACGAACCGAGGCGCTTGAAGATGGCGGCGGTAGACTGGCCAAGGGAGTCGCTACACATAGGAAATTGCAGAATTAGAGAGGAGGGGGAAGGCTGGAGAAGACGGAGCACCGGAGCAGAGAGATAGAGAGGGGAAAGGGTAAATAGAGATGAAAGGATAAAAGCGGTAGAATAATAGTGTACAGTAAATCTTAGGCAAGCAAAATTTTTTAACGGGTTACTGTTCATAGAAAAGTGGTGCATTTATAGGTTTTTGATTATAAGCTTTTGAAAATTTTAAAACTATTTTTTTATCCAAAAAATTCCCCATCGAGTAATAAAATAGGAAAAAGAAAAAGGAGGAGCTTCTAAAATTTTTGAGGCTAGGCAAAATAATAATAATCTACTATATATATAAAAGCAATAAGGTTTGGAGCCTCCACATTGCGCCACCTCATCATTTTCCACATGTCGCCTTGAGAATGTGCCACCTTGGATTTTGCCACGTGTCATCTTTTTATTAAGCCATCTCATATGATTTTTTACACGTCATATTCCACTTCATATTATTTTTGTCCCGTCATTTACATGCCATATTTAACTACAATTATAAATAAAAAATAATCTAATAAAAATATTAATTATAAACCCATTTACAAACTCTCTTCCCCCTTGTCCTTCTTTGCCATCTTTATCGGAATTTTTCATAGAACTTATAAGGCCATCAATGGCCACCTCCACGACCACCAATGCCACAATTTATGGCTGCCTTGCCGACCTTCTTGCACAACGTTATTGATGCCACTCCCGGACAATGCAACTACTCACTATTATCTATCCCAAATTCGACTTCATTACTTCTTCTAGATCTAATCTACTATAATGACGTATCGTAGGTTCTACTTTCATTCTCTTAACATTCTATTCACTAACATTATGAAACTTCTATGTCTGTTCTCTACATATTACCACAGTCCGTCGATGATATTGATAAGTTTGTTGATTTCGGTTCTCTATCAAAGCCATTGAAGAAGTTCTCTATAGCTTCAATCAAAGCATAGTATTTGTTTCGGATCTCTATCGATGTCATTGATATCAATGCTTTGATTAATATCAATCTTTATTTTATTTGTATTTACCTTAAAATTTTATTAAGATAATAAAAACTATCAAAATAATAAAAAAAATTACCTTAAAAATGTAGTTGGTCAAAGATAAAATCCGAAATTATTATTAATTTGGATAGTTAAGATTTCGGAAATCATAGTAATTATACTGATAAAGATTAGAAAAAAGAATATTGGAGTTGGATTTTTTTTCAAATCTCAATCTTATGACATTTTATTAATTAATTATTATGAAAAAAATGTAAAAATAAAGAAATGATGATATCTTACTTCATATCTTTCCTTGATTAAAAATGTTTAATTGATTTTCTATTTTTCTATTTCATTTATTTGTTAACCAAAAAAATATGATATAAGATTTTAAATTTTAAAAAACTTAACTTTATCATATAAGATTACGTACTTTCATAATTTTTAGATTTTTTTGGTTATGATTTTTTGGCAATACGTATATTTACCCTAATTTAACTGGCTATGAATTGTGATTTTGTATTTTGGCAATACAAATTTTGGGATTTACTAATTTGCTATGATTTTATTTATTTTGGTAATATATAAATTTTGGAATGTTGATTCATTCCCATCACTTAGTAGACATGACCCGATTTTTAATTTTTATATCTTTCTATACATGAATAATTATTTGGTGGATTATGCAAGCATTTTTTTAGCATAATTATAGCAAATTAGTTAATATGATTTTTTGGAAGCTTTGCACATCAGTAGATTTTCATTGCAAATTGTATGGAATGCAAGCACGAGTATATTTATAGCAAATCAGTAGATTTTGGCCATATATAGATTATTGTAGTTTTGCACATCAATGATGATCAGAAATAAAAAAAATTATAAAAATATTTTGCATAGTAGAAATAAACATATATACTAATCCACTACTAATTTATTCATTTTTTAAATAAAAAATAGATTGGTTTAACAATACTGAAATTATAAGTTTTAAAATTATATTCAAATCGATAAAAATTGAAATAATCTACAATATCAAACTTGGGATTATAATTGCAAATTCTCTCTTCAAACCTACACATATTGATATATACTTTAATTCATTTTGTACTAGGTTCTCAACCATTAATTTTTTTCATTATATATTAATCCCCTACCTAAAAAAAATCACATTTTTTTTTGTAATTTACTAGCTTTTGTTCATTTTAATATATTTTGTAACAATTAATGTCGATACATTATAATCTACTATGGAGTATATAATATTAAAGTTGTAACATATTATGCCACATGGTGAATTCACATTCCAACCCACTTATAGCATTTTACGTCATCTAACGATATTTTATTTAAAACCAAATATTACAACAAAAAAATAAAATTATAAAATACTATATAATTTTTTTATTTATTACGCAAGAGATCCATTTAATCTGTGTAATATTTGAAAATATATTTGACTATATTAATATGCTTTCATTATTTCTTCAATACTATTTTTTATATTAAACGAAGTATTATTTAAGTGTAATATTTGTTATTGGATATTTAGGACAAAAAAATATGACAACTATAAATCTCAATAGCTAAGGCGTAAGAAATAACAATCAAAATTGCAAAATTAGATATATAAATGTGACTAAAACTATAAGAGATATTACACATATAGAGACCCATAATTAATTGTTGAATTTTGTATGTCATATATAACCTTTGTTATATGTATAAGAGATGTGTAATCTATTTAATCTAGATATTTCATTAAAATCACGCGTCTTTTTAATATATTCAAATATATGTATGAATAAGCTACTGTGTCTTCATTACATGTTTTGGGTAAGAAACAAGACCATCAAATTAGTCGCCTCATTTTCACCACATGTAGTTCCTTTGTTAATTCATCTAATTTTTGCCACATATCATAGGTAAGAGATAAAGACACCACATTAAGTCGCCTCATTTTTGCAATGTGTCGTTGTCATGTTAATTCACTTCATTTTTTGTCACATATATCGGGTAAGAAATAAGATCACCACAATAGGTCATCTCGTTTTTTTCTGCCACTCCTCCTTAAGCCACCTCATTTAAAATATTAGACCTTGCATTAATTATAAATTGATAAAAATAAATTAATTTAATTAAATAAAATTTACGTTCAAATCTTTTATTAAATTTTGTTAAAAGTTGATTGATCATCATATTCAATGTGTAGGTCATACTCAAATCATTTTTGTATTTAATATTAGTATTGTATACATATAAGAACATTTTATTTTGTATACTTAGTCTATTAATATGAGTATGCAATGAATCAATATGCAAAATGATACATTTTTTTATATTAAATTCAAGTAAAACTATAATAAGATCCGCGCATGGCGCGGGTACTTACGCTAGTATATAATATAAGAGTCTGGTTCGGCGAGAATGGGTGCGTAGGTGCGAAAAAAGAAAGAACAAGAGTCATTGGATGGAGAAAAATCAAAAACGTTGATCATTTCACTTATGGTTAAGATTTAAGGTTTAGTAATTACAGTTTAATGTAGGCTTTTTTACCGGAAATCACTCGTACAATATGCCATATTAGCGTAAACAACCCTTTCAATGGCTATTTACCGAGAACCAACCCTACAATGCCTTCCGTTAGGTTTTTACCACCCAATTAAAATTTTCCGTCAAAAATCCCGTTAACTTGTGTAATGACCCTTTTGCCCCTCTTTTTTCCACCAAATTACACCCCAATCTTCCTCTTTCTCCCTCTCGACTGCGCATTCGGATCTCTTGAGGTCATCCATGGTGGAAACCCTAGGTTTGGTTTCTGAATCTTTGAATTGGCTGCACATTGTCTCGATGTACTTGATTACGGCGATGGAGTTGCTGATCATCCGAGAAATCGGGGCGAGCTCGATCTGGATCCACTCCCTGGCGCCGGAATTCGTCTCCTCCAGATCCGCGAATTCGTCTCCTCTGGATCTGGATCTGCTCCCTGGCGCTCGATCTGGATCCGCTCCACGGTGAGCTCTTGGAGCGGAATCGAGCTCAAAATCTTCGATTGGGCGACTGTTACGAGAGAGATCGTGTGGTTGATGGCGACGACGAGGATGTGGCAGAGGGAGAGGGTTGTTGTGGTGGAGTGGTGTTGTGGCGGCGGAGGGATAGTGGTGAAGAGGGCGGTGGAGCGGGAGTTAGGGTCTAGTCACGATTCGAGTCGTTGGCCACCGTCCCCTTCAGAATCGTCGTGTTCCTGGGGGAATGCGTGAACGCCGGGAGAGTAGCGTTGCCGACCTAGACCCCAGCGGAGGAGGCGACGGCGACGATGAATTTGGCGGAGAGAGTGAAGTCGAGCTTGGAGGCGAGGTGCGAGAAGGCGGCGGCGTCGGAGGGGACGGAGAGGTTGAAGGCGGAGATCTTGAGGGAGGTGACGGAAAAGGTGGGGAGTTTGGGATGTAATTTGGGAGAAAAGGAGGGACTGAGGGAGAAAAGGGTCATTGCACAAGTTAACGAGATTTCTGACGGAAAATTTTAATTGGGTGGTAAACACCTAACGGAAGGCATTGTAGGGGTGGTTCTCGGTAAATAGCCATTGAAAGGGTGGTTTACGCTAATATGGCATATTGTACGGGTGGTTTCCGGTAAAAAAGCCTTTAATGTATGAGGATTGGACTTTAATAATTAGAGTTTGGTTTAAGGTTAATGTTTAGAGTTAAGTGACACTAACAAAAAGGCCCAAATACCTCGGGCATTTTTCCTTTTATACACTGGATTTAGTTCGACATAAAAGTAGCAAGGGTATTTGGTCACTACCTTAATACACCAGATCATGTACTTGACTAACAATACAAGGCCATATATTACTTTTGCACTAAATTTGTTGTCCAGGTATAGCATTGCACCACAAGGAGGCACTGGAACGGGATCAAACACGTATTCCACTATCTCCGAGGAACACGTGATCTTGGGTTGTATTATCGTAACCAAAGGGATGTGACCTTAATTGGATATGCAGATGCAGGGTACTTGTCTGACCCACACAAAGCCAAATTGCAAAATGGCTATGTGTTCACTATGGAGGCACTGCCATCTCTTGGAAATCAGCAAAGCAGACTATGACTGCCACATCATCAAACCAAGCAGAATTGATTGTTTTATATGAGGCAAGAAGAGAATGCGTGTCCCTTCGAGTAATGATTCAATTCATTCAGAAAGAAAGCGGAATGAAGCCCATCTGTGATGATCCAACATATAACTCAGCATGCGTTGCTCAAATGAAGAAGGGCTACATCAAAGGTGACCGCACAAAGCACATATCTCCAAAATTCTTCTCCACTCGTGAATTAGAAGAAGTTGGTGAAGTGGAGATCCAACAAATTCGATCAAATGACAATTTGACTTACTTGTTCACGAAGTCTTTAATCTCAAAGAAATTTGGAGAACTGGTATCCAGAATTGGAATGTGCAGACTTCGAGACATATGTTAAAGTCAGTGGGAGTATCATACATGTTGCACTCTTTTTCCCTTCGATCAAGTTTTTATCCCACTGGGTTTTGCTTGACAACGTTTTTAGTGAGACAACATCAAGGCGTACATTGGGACCAATGGTTGCACACTTTTTCCCTTCGTTCAGGTTTTTTATCCCACTGAGTTTTTCCTGACAAGGTTTTTAACGAGGCAACATATACTCATATCCTACAAACATGAAAGAAGGTGAATATTCAAAGGGGAATGTTATGAAGTCAAATTTATCTCCTACAAGTTATCCATCTACGCACACATATTACTTGTATCACACATATCATGTAGATGAACATTTGCATAATGTATGATTGTTGGTAAATTGTACAAGGTGAATTATTCACCTTTTTCACCTCCTTATTTCCATGCATGAATAATGGAGATTCACCTAAGTTTTAGCTCACCTTTGGCCTATAAATATGGTCATCATCCATTGTAAAACTTGCACCAAAGTAGAGTAAGAAATGCACTCTCTAAAATTCTTACTCTCCCTCCCTCTCTTCTAATGATCTAAAAATCCTCCTAAAGTTTGTTTAAGTGTTCTTTCCAAAAGTTTAAGTGTTCTTGCTTTAATAAATCTTTTCATAACAAAATTTATATAATTTAAATATATTAAGTAGATTTTATGTAGTAATTTGTGATAATTTCATCATATCAATTTGAACTTTATGTATATATACGAGTATAAAAATATTATTTATTTTTTAATGTTCAACAAATTTATTGTTATAAATAATTATTTTAAACTTTATTTTCTAATAGATTTAATTTTTTAAGTAATATTATTTTAATTTAAAAGACTACTCTAAAAAAATTTTAAAAAAACTTTCTTAAAAAAACTAATTTTTATTTGTCAAACAAACGACATGTATACAAGTTTACTATAACTTGTTTTTGGTATCCAATAAACATTGCCTTATGTTGGCCTTCAAGTGGTACTTGAGATCAATAGTTAATTTATACGAGTTTATTAACTTAATTCTTACCTAATCAAAAGATAAATAGTTAATTTATTTGTCAACATTGAACTCCTAATATTTGCAAAACTCTTGTTCTTGGTTCAGCCAGTTGAACCGAAAAACATTAATTCCAGCACTTGATGTTAACCAACTTATGATCAGTCTTAAGTTAATTAACATCAAACCCATGTAGATTTAATCCAAAATGCCATAACAATTTGTCTTGAGGGTCCATAAAACTGCCATATGAAATTACCCAGAATAATACAATTCCTGTTAAATTTGTTTATTAATTAATGCAAAAACTTATATTCTTAGACCAAAAACCAATCTAATATATATAGATCAGTGTAAGCAGTTTTTATTCTTCATAGCAACCACAGTTTATACAGAGTTGTTGCATTACATGACAATGATCTAGAAGAAACAGAACAGACTTTTTAACCATACAAATTGAATCCTATTCCCTACAATTATCAACTATTCAACATTAACCAAGACAAGTACACCAAGCAATACAACACAAATATTGGCCATTCATTTCTTGTAATAGATAACAGGCTTATTGTTATCTTTATCCCATCTTCCACCTTCCTTGATATACTCCATGTACCTCGTAAACTCCGGCTTAGCCGTCATCTTCTTCCCAAACAGGCTAAATACAGGGTGACTCTTGCTCTTGCTCTTGCTCTTTTTGGAGCTCTTCACAGCCGGGTTGCTCGGTGGCAAACTCGACTCACGAACCGATTTCCTTGGAAACCCGAAAAGTTTAGCTGGAACGCTCCTCGCCCTTGTCAAGTGTGGCTCGAGTAGTGAACCGCCTTCATTGGAGCATGACTCGTCGCCTAAACGGTCATAGCCGTAGGTAGCCCTCCTTGTACTCAAAGCTCTGAACATGGCTAAGTTGAAAAGGTGGTTTGGTTTGGTTTGAGTGAAATTGGAAGCTTGGTTTTGCAATTGAATAATGGTGGATGAGAAGAAGGGAGTTTATATATGGATGCAATTTTCTTGCAATCATTAAATAATGTGAGTAGATTGGTCAAATATGGAATGCTGTGGGGATTTTTTAATGGCCGATTTTCGTATTGTCAGCGTGGGCAATTTGAATTGAGTTTTTAATGTGGGTTATAGGGTCACATTCTGGATGAGAAATATTATATACTCAAGAAGAAGTCCAACTCTTCAGGCTTGCATTTTTGACTTTCTTTGCCACAAAATTTGATGGGCCAACCTTGCTTCATTCAATGGTCCCCATTTCCTAGCAAGTAAGCAAAAAGTACAAAGTTCCACTTCCTAATGTGCCCAAACTTAGGGCCCGTTTGGTTGTGCATTACCGAAACGAAAACCGAAAAGATACAAATTTTAGTTCATTTTAAAGTCATGATACATTAGCGAAAACTTTTGAGTTTTGATATTAGCATGTGAAACCTCATTTTCCATATAAAAATAGACTTGTGACCTTATTCATTTTCCCAATATAAGAGTGGGCTACAAAATGGCGGAACTATTCTCTTCCACCGTCCTTTAGACAAACATTAAAGCCACATGCTAAGATAAGAGATTATATTAATATATTATGAAACCAAAGTAAACCAAATCTGTTTCCTTTTCATTTTAGTTTCTATAGTTTGTAACCAAATGGACCCTTAATGCATTGGGACAAGTTTGATATGTCAAGTTTCTTGCTGACTGAGCTTGAGCTACTGCAAGGTGTGCTCCTCGTCATAAAAGATAAAATAAACTAAGATCACTTTATAAGTGATAAGGTAACAAGTATGTGGCTTTTCTGGCCATGCCAAACGTACCCTTAATATAAGCTGGGGTCAAATTGGTGGTATTGCTCTCTGGTATCACCATGGAGAAATTATGCAATAAGCTCAGTCACTTGAAGACTTTTCAAGATTGGAAAAGGAATTTGGAAGAATAGGAGCTCCATATTATTTTAAATTAACAATAAAAACAATTGCTATTACGACTGTAAATTGAATTCAAAGGTTTAACTGCTTTCAACGATCAAGTAATGGTTGCATTAGTCCAGAAGCGTTTTACATCATAGACATGGCTTGTACTCCTAGTTGCAAGATTTTGCACGACTTTCCCTCAACAAAATTTGACACTAAGCTTCAAACGAGAAGAATAAATATAAAGAAATTTTGTTTTGAGCAATTGACATTCGGATCTATGCATCCATTCACATGACTATGGTTCATAGTATACTTACAAGAATGAACATGGAAATTATACCCTCTTAAATAGTCTTAGGCTACCTCTCCTCTGAGTTGAATCTGTTCCAAGCATCCTGCAGAGCAAATACCAGTATATAAGAAAAGGGTGAAAAGAAAAACTCAAAGATGCAAAAATCAAGTGTCAAAATTTGTCAATATATCAAAAGAACTAGTGTGAGCAAGAACGAAACTATGTTGCTAATTGTAACATACCTTAAGAAGATCAAAAACCTTTTCACATATATATTTTTGCTGAATGGTTGCACCTCGCTGTTGTAGTTTGTCAGGATGCACACAAAGAGTAGCCTTTCGGTATGCTTTCTTTACAGCAGCAGAAGTTATGACTTCTGTTAGTGGAATTGGTTGCCATCCACTATCAGATCCAAGAATCTGTCAACAAAGAAAACTTAATTCAAACATCAAAGCCATTCTGCATCATTCTCCAACAATCTAGAGATAAGCATGAAAAGTGCCAAGAGGCAAACAAAAAATTGCTAGGAGAAAATCCATTTGTATATATCATTTCCTTCTACTTTCCTAATTGATGCCTTCATATGCAAGTCAATTTGGTGCTGTAATGTAGAAAAATGACACGGATTACACTTTACAAGAAAATACGACATACATATTGTAATGTTGAGAGCAATGCACGCAGGTTTCCTTCTTTTCCATTAGACCACCTCTTGATGTCGGCATCCAGTGTTTCAGAAAATCTCTGCAAATACAATCACACGTCATGTAATCCAGGAAATATAAAAAACTATCTTATCACAACAGTAGTTCTCAGAAAATAGATATCATACATTCCTCTCTGCTTGCTCCCTTTGAGCAATAAGATCACGCATATTTTTTTCTGCAAGAGCCTTTGCCTGGAAATAAAACCCAACAAGGTCAACAAATTGAGGTAGATGCAAAACCTGGGAAACGTCACGTCGTCACTAGGCCCCAAAAAATAAGTTATCAAACATACCACACGTTCAACCGTTCTACGATGTCTCTCCAATCTAGCTCTACATCTCTGGGCTGATTCGCCTTCAACTCCATCAGACTTGTCAGAATTCCACAAATCCTACATGAAAGCCCTAGGTCAACATTTTACATCTAGTTGCATGATTGCATGCATGGTGGAAAATGACAAAAGAAAATAAAAGATTTTTACTCACATTGGAGGATTGACACTGCCTCAGCTCTACATGTCTAAATGATGAAGAAAATTTCTCAGACACAGATCTTTCTACTCCCCTCTCAGCTATTGCTTTCTCCATAGCCCGTTCCCTAGCTTCTGCAGTAGCTCGTTCTACAGCAGCACGTTCTGCCCTCAACTGGGCTTCCTTAGATGCCTTTCCCAATGAGTTCTTCTCCCGGGCTTCTGCACATGCTTTCTCTAACCTTTCCCGAGCCTCAGCCATAGCCCTCTGTCTTGCTTCAGCAGTTGCTCTTTCCACAGCAGCTCTTTCCCGGGCAGCAGACATTTTTAATTCAACACCCATTCTATCTTTCTCTCTTTCCCTCTCCCTCTCCCACTCTTCCTCAAGTTTCCTAAGACGCTCCTTCTCCAAATCCTTTTCCCTTTCCCTCTGCCTCTCTTCCTCCATTTTTCTAAGATGCTCCTTCTGCAATTCCTTCTCTCTTTCCCTCTCCCTCAATTCCTCGAATCTTCTAAGACGTAGCTTCTCTAATTCATTCTCCCTTTCTTTCTCCCTCTCTTCCTCCAGTTTCCTAAGTCGTTCCTTCTCCAATTCTCTCTCTCTGTCTCTCTCCTTCTCCAGCTGAAGATTTCTAAGACGCTCCCTTTCAGATTCTTCTTTTCTCTTTAATTTCTCAGACATTTCCCAGTCTTCTGCAGCAAGATTCACGTTGGCAGCTTTAGATTCTTTACCAACACTTTGGTTTGTGTTAGAAGACAGATATTGTACCTGAGCACTCTCATTCTTTTCTGACATCATAGGGGGGCCTGCCATATCCACCACCTTCGACTCCATTTGACCATACAAAGTTCCTGATCTGAATTCAGCTCTCTCTTCACCGATAGGAATGTCTCGAGCTACATGGTTTTCAAGATTCTCTTCTAGTTCACAAGCCAAATCAGATGATATAATATCGTCATCATCAGAACTAGATGACAATTTAGAGGACTCGAGTTCCTCATGTTCACAAGTCATTTCAGCTTCTACCTCATTCAGATTAGATTTCCCAACAGAGATGAAATCCTCTGATTCTATGTGCAAGTTCCCTTCCTGGTTACTACCTTGATCCGCAATCTTTATCTCGGCTTGCAAATCACTTTTGCTTTCCATCTTCTGCTCTTCATTCAGGGCAGAGCATTCATATATCTTCTGAGATTTTTCTACTTCACTTGTCTGCAAGGGCTTCTTCATTTCATAATTATCAACTTCATCTTCATTCCTGCATGTGCCATCGGACCTTTCTGATCTCTTACGCGTTGTTGGATGGTCATCAGCTGCATTAATACTTTCCTCACTTGTGTTTTCTGTAGCCACGTCATTTTTCTCAAAGTTCTCTGGGCCAACAGATTCTTTCAGTTTTTCCCCATTGCATTTCAACATAGCTGCAATTTCCTCACATTGGTGTATTTTCTGGGCCTCTTTTTCATGTATTTCATTTTCTCTCACATTGCTTTCCTCATCAGCCTTCTTTGACCTTACATCACTGTCTTGCTTGACCAGAGCCTCATTTAACACACTCAAATTCTCATCTCTTGGAGACAGCGTATTTTTCATTGCCTCCACTTCTTTTCGAGCACAAGCTTCTTCCTTTTCTTCATTTTGATGAGCATCATCAAGTCCCCTCCAATTATCTTCCCTCTCTTCTAAGTCTTCCACCCTCTTCAGAGTTTCTTCCCTTACTTCCACCTCTGCTTCTCTCTTTTCATTCTCTTTCAGCCTGCAATCCTCTTTTCCCTCATTATTAAAATCTGCCTGCACAAATTCCTCTTCTGAACTAATCTCACTTCCAGCAAAGTAAGACTCCTCTTTGTGCAAAGCAGCTTGGTCAAATTTTCTCTCTCTCTTTTCACAGTTAAACCCATCTCCTTCAAGACCCTCTTTCCCTTTCTTCACAGTTTCCACATGACCACCAATTACTGTCTCATGAACATCCTGAGCCAGCTTGACCATTTTTTGGTGAAACGCATTCCTGGATGCTGGTTTACTTGCTCTCAATCTTCGCCTATTTTCCCTCGGATTGCATGCTTCATCAGCAGACTCCGGATCTTTATCTTCCTTTATAGAAGGATCTATTCCCTCTACATTCTGCTCCAGCTTCTGAGCATGAATTGTCCTTCCATTTGCATTACCCAAATGACAGTTATTCATCTCCTGCTCAGGTTTCTTAATGTTATCTGGTACACTAGGTTCAGTCTTTGAGTTACCATTATTTACCAATTCAAAACATTCTGTTGTCACTTTCCATTCACCGTCTCCTTCAGTTAAACCAGGATCCAGGGATGAGCTTTGATTCTGAACAGGTTCTGCACCTATACTGACAGCATCTTCAGGTTGCAAAGGATCCGGCAATACCCATGAAGTTTCAGAAACAAATTGCACATTGTTGCCGGAAATTTTAACTGCATCAAATTCTCTTTCATGTGTTGACTGCAGCTCATCATCTCTCGAGATTGATTCATCAAAGACCATCCTCATCTTCCCATCACTATTCAATTCATTATTCATGAAAGACATGTCCTTAACACCATCCTTCTTTCTCTTCATTAACTCCTTGGCACTATTAATTTTTAATTTAGCTTTGTCCATTGCTTCTTTTATAGCTTCTGCTGAGGCGATGGAAGAGGAACCTGCATCTGCATTCAGCTCTACATCAAAAAAATCAAAGAGACCACCTCCAAATGTAGTTTCAGTAGTATTGCTTTTAGTAGGTGGTGATCCAGATGCAGGATTTTTCTTCCTGTCGACACTAGTAGGTGGTAATTCAGATGCTGGTGACAAATGAGACGGTTCTGCCCTAAGACTGACATCATTGAAAGATACAAAATTCGGGCTCAGGCTAATTCCATGGGCTTCACCAGCTTTCTCATCACATTCATGTGACTCCTTCACACAATCATGAGACTTACTAGAGGTTGATTTCCATGGTGTTTCTACAGATATATTTCCAGAAGAATCCTCACGGAGAATGATATCATCAGCCACTCCAGAGCTATATCTTTCCTCGTCTTCTTTTCTCATAGCAGAACCTTCAAATACGCTAGTATATCCAGGAACTGAACTTAGATGGGCTTCATGGGTCAGCTCTGAATCTTCTGCGGTTCCCAGATTAGCATTCTCATAGGAAAGATCAAACACTTTGCCCTCAAGTGTCTCGTGAAAGTCCCCATTCAGGAAATACTGATTTCTTCCTGAAGAGGCATATGGATCAGATTCGCCCGACGGAGACTCGGTCCCAACTGGAGTCCTATTACAATATCAAAAAATGTGTGAGCTGTTTTTTGTGCACATTGTAAGTTTACGCCATCAAATAACTAACAGAACATGACAGTTACAAATAAAGCCCTGCAGATAGCAAATATTAGTGAACACCCTTTCAAATGGCAGTATAATGTGATTGTCATATGACCAAGATTTCCAGCAGTTCTTCACTTAAACCACTATTTGTAAAACCAAATCATATAAACTTTAACTAGGATATATTCCATTCATCTATGTCTTTAACTCATTATCTATGAGCACATTTCTCCTGTCAAATTGTCACTCTCCTCAGGATTTAGCAACCAGTATCCAACATGGAAACCCTCATACTATCATAGTTCAATTGAAAAGTCCCAGCAAAAGACTAATAATATGTACAAAAGAAGCATAGGACCAATTCTTCAGCTACTCTAATAGGACAGTATTTGGTGTCCCCTTTGTCACCCAAATAATTCAAATATTTCCTTCTTTGACCAGATTACCAGCAAAACACCACAAACACAAAAGTAATACTCAAAATGGGGAACATGTGCAGTACACTTCAAGGCGTGAATTGCGAGACGACGCAATGACGATCAACAAGACAAATGGCGAACAAAACACGCTCACGAGATAAACCGGAAGAAAACAAAACACAAGTCAAATTAAAAGTTACCAAGCGTCGTCGGAAGACTCTTCGCTACCGTCCGATCGCCTGAAAAGCTCATCGTACGACGCAGCGAAGTCGGCGAAATCAAAGCCTCCGAAGATATCCGAGTACTCCAAACCGCTACATCCGAGAACCTCGAACGCAGCGACGGAGTCGTCCACCGGAGGGAGATCGAGCATCGGAATCGACGACGACCTACTAGAGCGAAAGCTCCCGAAGATCTCCGAGTAGTCCTCGGCGCGCGGCGCGAACGGCGTGGCGCCGAACTTCGGCGGACCGCCGAAAACGTCGTCGTAGGCCAAGAAACCGTTGCCTCCGGCGGCGGCGGCGGCATTCGTGTAGCCTTTCTTGTAGTAGGCGGTTCCGGCGGCGGCGGAGGACGGCGGTAGCGGAGCTGATTTGAAGTGAGAGCGAGAATGGCGAGCGTAGCCTTCCATGGAAGAAGGTGTTAGGTATGTTTCTCTCTCTAAAGATCGCTCTTTTAGGGCTTCGTGTTTTGCTTGCACAGGCTTTGACGCTCCTCTCTGTGCTTTCAGCAGCACGCGTTTGGGCGTGTTTGTTTCTCTCTCTCTCTGCTTTGCTTTGATTGTGTATTTGTGTGCAGAGTGGGGGTGGGACATGGGGAGAAAGCAGAGAAAGGAAGGAGACGAGAATGGAGGGGTAAAATGGGAAATATAGGAATTGTTAAACTTTTTTTTCCTTTTTTGGGTTTTGGATTTATGTGTCTGACAATCGAGGAATTGGTGGCAACTAGGTGTTAAACATAAGAGGGAAAAATAATGCATTTGTATACTAAATTACTAATGCTTGTTTTGTTTTTGTGTTTATTTTGTATTGTTGATTATTGATTTATGTTGATTTAAATTTTATATTTTTTTTTGTCTTTAGATGGTAAGGTATGTTTGTTTATTCTTATCATAACCTATATAAATAGGCAAAATACATCAATAGACACCTCAACTTGCATACTTTTATCAACTAGCACCCTATACTTTAGAATTTTTAAATAAGTACCTAAACTCAATTAATTTTTTTTAATCAAACACTTTGTGATGACATGGAAGTGCGCGTGAATATCAGTCAACAGTGTAGCGCGTTAGGTGATTGGTTTAGTTAACATGTAATTTTTTTTAAAACCCCATCCCTTTTTCTTTTTCTCATTAATTTTCTAATAACCCCAAAACAAAAAATAATCTCAAAGAAAATCAAATCTTCCGATTCCCTCTTCCTCCATTTCTTTTCTTTTTTTCTTTTTTCTTTTCTTTCTTTGTTTCTTTCTCAAATGTGGATCTGGATTTTTATCCAGAGAGAATCAGGAACGACGCAAGGGGAGAGAATCAGGGGAGGATCCGTGTTCCGACGACGGAGTAGGAGGAGGAGCGGTGGTTCTGGTACTCGCAGAGGTAGGAAGGGCAGTCGTAGATGTGGGGTGGCTTGGAGGATAGGGTCAGGACGGCGAAGGAGTTGGGGCCGCCGCGGTAGGCGGACATGAGGCCGAAGGAGTGGGCGGCGCCGCCGATTGGGTTGAATGAGCGCTTGGTGACGCCGATGGGGAGGAGCTCGGCGGATCTGAAGGAGGGAGGAGGAGGGGAGGTGGAGTTGACGGGGACGGCGGTGGAAATGCAGAGGCGGAGGTCGGAGGAGGAGGTGAAGAAGGGGAATCGAGAAGGGATAAATTGGAATTGCGCCGTCGAGCTCAAGCTCCTCGTCGCTACTCTCTTCCTCCTCTGCTCTCTCGCCACCTTCCTCTGCTCCTCGGGACGAAGAATTAGGACTCGGGACGAAACGACGGACTCTGGATTGCAGGAGGGGCGACGGATCTGGGGAAAGTAGGGAGCGGAGAACCAAATTTGGTACTCAGATTTGTGTTGGTCTAGGTCCATTCAAAATTTGGGCAAGAAATTAAGGTTTCTAGGTTTGAGAATTGGGAAGATGGAGGGTGGGGGAGAAAGGAGTAAAATTATATAATTTTATTATAATTTACAACTGTTTTTTATTTTTAAAAGTGAGATGTAATTTTAAGAAAAAGAAAATGAGGTGGAATTAATTTTTTCTGTTAATGTTATTTTTTATTGCCACATCATCATAAGTTAGGCTTAGGTGGTGCTTAGATGGCAAAATTTGAGAACACGTAAGCGCGCGTCAATTTCACGAGAAACTCTAGTGTCCAAAAGACAAAAAATAGTAAAGTTCAAGTGTTTATTAGAAAATCTCAAAGTACAAGGGGTCGATTGAAAATTTTTTACAAATTCAGGGGTCTGTTGATGTATTCTGCCTATATAAATATGATATAGTTAAACATAAGGAGTTTAATTGGTAGCAGGGACGGACGCCGGAATTTATATTAGGATTGATTAATTTTCACTAAAAAAATTTGAGTGGACTAAATTACCTTAATTTGACTAAATTATTTCTAAATTTAACTTATTTTTTTTATATTTTTATACTAAATTTACACTATTTTTTTTATCTTTTTAGGGTAGGCTATCCCAACCCACCCTTATTTTCGTCCATGATTGATAGGTGGTGATATTGGGTCAGGAGTTTAAATTTTTCTTTTTTTATAATTTCCTAAGTAATTCCTATAAGAAAAGAAAATTTTAAAAATCTTATATTTAGAGGGGTAATTTTATGCATACTTATTCATAAAAACTTTATAAAATTTCAACAAATGATTGAAGACCAAGTAGATAGAGTGACATGGTGTCTTTAATCGAGTTAATTATACAATATTCTTATGATTTTCGTTTCTTTTAATCTTTTATAAATAAGAGAAGTAAAATTGGTTTGTTCTTAATAGTTGAGGCAACATGTATTGGATGACACACCTAATTCAAATCCTTATCCACTAATTTACGATCCTAATGCCTTATTATACTCCCTCGTTTTGTTTTTTAATCTTTATTTGTTTCATAAAATTTATCTTTTTAAATTTTTTTTAAATTTTTTTTCAGTTTTTCCTTCTTTATAAAAATAATAATTAATCTTAACAATTTTCTAAAAGTAAATTATGACTACACATTTTTCTAATTGTAAGAATATTTTGAGTAAAAAATTCAGTTTTAATACATGTGCATTAGATTAAAAAAATGTATTGTAAAACAGAGGAAGTAGAAAATAAAATAAATATTTGTAAGAATTTTTGTGTTTCACTTAAAGAGCGTATGATCGGATAGATTGAGCCTTCTTGTTCATACTTATGGATAAGTTTGGATTTAATCTGCGGTTTATAGGTTGGGTATAAGAATGTGTAAAAATAGTTTCATTCTTAGTGTTAGTGAATAATGATTTAACTAATACATTCTTCCCATAACGAGGAGTGCGTCAAGGAGATTTGTTGTCCCCATTTTTTTTTTATACTGGGGATAGAAATCCTAGCTAGGAAACTTCAACAAACTAGTGTTATATCCAAAAACACAATAGGCTTTGCGCTAGCCTGATCTGGCACAAAAATTCCGTTTCTTTTTTACATTTGCAGATGATATAATTATAGTATTTGCTCATGCAATCAATATGCTTGTAATCCATTCAAGAGAATAGTAGAAGAATATTGTACAATATCCGATCCAAAGATGAAATACCATAAATATGCATTCCAAACATCGAAACAAGTTAACAACCAACAAACACAACGAACTTAACAACTATGATAAACTTAGAAAAGTACATTGGGTGCCTGATCATTAGTGGAAGAGTAAACAAAGAAATATTTAAGGAAAAAGTTGAAAAAGAACTATCACAATTAACTAAATGGAAGGCAAACTGCATATCACAAGAGGGTCGAACAATACTCATACGATCAATCTTGCAACTAGCCAAACTTCCTAATGCAAAGTTTCATGCTATCTACTAATGTCTATAATGGATTAGACAAAATTAGCAGGGGTTTCTTCTAGAATAAAGATCAACATTATAAACCACTTGTGGAGTGGGATAAAATATGCATACCAAAAACTCATGGGGATTAGTAATTGGAAAGGTTGAACATATGAACAAGGCTTTACAAACGAAGCTATTGTGGAAAATTCTAATAAAATTGAAAATATGTAGGTTCAGATCGTAATGGGAAATTACCTTAGAAATGGAACTCTATTCTTGTACAAAATAAAGGCAAACACTTCCTGGCAATGAAAAAAACTGATGAATATAATCTTCGGTCAGAATTTGATGATGGATTATTATGGCAAGTATGAGATAGCATAACAATAAAATTTCGTAAAGAAAATTGGTCTCTCCAAGAACCACTTAGGAAATACGCTACTAACCATACTAGAATAAATAAAGCAAATAAGGTGAAAGACTTCATTTTGACAAGGAAGACATGAAAACTAGACATCCTTAGACAACAACTTCCAACAAGAATAGTCGAAAAAATTATGACTATTATGATACCGGAAAATGAAATAAGGGATCAATTATATTGAGCACCAATTAATAATGTGCGGTTCTCAACCACATCGGCTATTGAACTCATAAAAAAAACGAATATCCAAAACCTGAGCATTGATAACTAAATTTGGAAGCTCGATACATTTCCAAAAGTAAAGAACTTTTTATGGAAATTTGACACCAATGAATTGCCTACAAAAGCTAGATTGCGTGAAAAATATGTCCCGATGCCAAAAGGATGTATAATATACAAATGCACATTTGAAGACATAGGGCACCTATTCGTAGAATGCCCCCACACACATAAAATTACTTAACAAATAAACCCTAAATAAAACAACTCCTATGACAATTTCACACTAAAGGTAAGACACCAAGATCCATCCTAAACATGTTAAAGCAACAAATGGGGATTAAAGAGTTCGCAGAGCTTGCAGTAATATGGTGGGGTATATGACATCATAGAAACAAACTAGTGTTCCAACAAGAATCAAACGAGTTTATACCAGAACTAAGACAATATATTAGAATGCAAATACAAGCATGAGAAATATCCAAATAATGCCACATAGATGAAGAATGGGTTGGGACCAAAGGAGGTAATAAGCATCGAAAAAGGCCAATACAACAATATGCAAAAAACCACCCCGGTGTTACAAACTTAACTTTGATGGTTCCAGATTCACGGATGACTCGGCGACAACTGGGATGATGATCAAAGATTAAATGCCAGAATCAGCGATATGACAACTTCAAAATATGGCCAAGTGTCCATCATAAAAGTAGAAGTCTTAATTAGCCCTTCGAGACGACATTAGATGAGCGAAGCAACTGTGAACAAGAAACATAGAAATAGATGGTGACAACCTTACAGTTATTAACGCCTCCAAAGGGACGGGTGTGCCCTTGGCAGATTGAAATGCTTGTCTCAGATATTATGTTGTCTTTACAATGGTTTGAGACCTTTCCGATTAGTCATGCGTGTAGAGAATGTAATGTTGTGGCTACCAACATTGCTAAAGGACCACAATCTTTCAATTGATGTCATTCAAATTTATCAAGAACTACAAGTTTTCATCTGCATGAATGCTTTAAGATGCCTCTTGTAAAAGGGATCTCCTAATTCTTAGAGGATATTTGTCAATAGAGAGAGAGAAAGTGAAAAATGCTTGAACAATATTAAAGTTTTAAAAAAATAGCAGAAAGAAAAGCATTTTTACCCCCAAAATAAAACAAGCCTTAAACATCCAAATCCAAATATTAATATAATTATAATTATAATATTATATTTTAATATGGGATGCTTGAGCATCCTTAATAAACATTCTCTTTTTTTTTGGGTAGAAAATAAACATTCTCTTATTACCTGGTAAAAACAAATGCTATTTTGATGTGATGAACACATTTAATTAGAACAGAACTAGAAAAATAGGTCAGTTAGTTGACATAAATATTTGATAGGATTTCGATTTTTTTTTCATGTCTTATAAGACATATATCCAACCCAAAGATTTAATGAAACGTACTATATATGGTTGGCTCTATAACTCTATTTTCACATGAAACACATTATATAAAAGACAAAATCAAACTCTAGTAACTCCAAAAACAAGAGTAACAACTAATTACCTTAATCGACAAAGGCTCACCCGATTCGATGGTTGTACACCGCTCTACCTTCGAATTGGATATTTTATTGCCCCATTTTAGGAAAAATCCTCATAATATCAGGTTTTTTATATCGTCGGAGGAATTCGAACTCAAATCTACTAACCACTTTACCATTAAACCAAGTATTAATTAAGTAACAAAAGTAAAAAGTTAATTTGTTTATATATGATTAGCTAACAAGTACGGAGTTGGAGTACTACATCAAACAAGTAAACTAAAAACGTGCCTTCAAAAATAACCCTAATTAACTTTGGGTTAAATGTAATTAAGACGTCCTTTTCAATGTTAAGTGACGAGGTGTTTTCTCAATTTTGTGAAAGAATGTAAACGGTCAAACCTTCAGGTCTCGCAGAGGCACGTTGCTTCCTACTTCTCCACTTTCTTATAATTTTTGCCATCTCCAAAATATTTTCTGAAATTATAAAATGAATTCCTACTTCGAGCACACGTATTTTTTAATTAAAAAATATCCTGCCTATCCGAAATTCAAAATCTAAAATCTATAATCATGATTGTGACCTGAATTGGTGAAACAATGTTAAGGGTCAATTTGGTATTTTTAAAGAAACTCAATTTCTTTTCTATAATGTTTAATCATGTTCTAAACTCAATTTGGTATCTAAAATAACTATTGGTTTTTCTATTCTATTCTTTAAGGATAGGATAAGCATTATATTTGTATACAATCATGGCAGTGACTTAAACTAAGGGCATATTGTCAAGGGTCTTATTGATATTTTCTAAAAACTCAATTTATTTTTCTAAAAGATTTTATCATAATTAATTAAATATCTAATAATTCATTTGACGATCCGAAATTCAATTTTCTAAATAAATTACCGGTTTTTATAGTTTATACCCTAAGTACATAAAAAATGTACTCATAAATTCATAATAAAATTCGAACGTAACACTCGAATGAACTATCTTCATACATAAATTACCTAATAAAAAGAATATAAATTATCTTTGTGAAAGTTGCTACCTTAATTGAATAAGGTTAAATTTTTTTAAAAATCCTAGATAAATAAGACCTAGACAAATCATTCTAAATAAGATTTTTATATTTTATATCCTTACATCATAGGACATAAAAACCGATAAATATGATGAATTGCATACCCAAATGAATAAAAAGAACGTGACAAACATAAAAACTCCATGATGAATCTTCACAAATAGTTAACAAAAATTGTCCATTTTGGTGTGGGGGCAAGATAACAAGGACTTGTTAACAACAAGCCACCCACCGGCTTTGCAACTCCAATGGTTGGTGGTTAAAAAACAAGTGTATTATATAATAGAGATGGGTCATGATCAATTATTATTATTGCTTTATCTATATACTATTTGTCCAACACATAAAAAGCATATCCCAAGCAAAAGTAAGACCCAGTTGCAACTGTATTTTGCATGACAAAATTCCAAGCTTCAATCATGATTTCAAAATTCTCCTTGTGATTTCAAGGTAACATTATGTTATCTAAAACTCAAATTTCATTCAAATATATAGAGTTGAATAAAGGGGTTTAAGTACTTTTTTTTCTTCCCATTTTTGTAACGAGGAAGCTTCAAATTTTGAACTAAACACTCGAGTGCAATATATTACAAACATCTTTGTCACATAAATTTATAGATACGATACCAATAATCAATTGGTCTAGTGGGATGAGGTGCTAGGCTCCTTAAGCGTTTGTTCAGGAAGTTTAAAGTTCGAATTGAATCTTTATGGCAGCGTATATGGAAAAATAGACCTATGCAGTACCCAGTTCGGACTAAATTGGCCCCGCTAATCGAACCGAGTGAGAAATAAAAAAAAGATATAGATACTACATATTTACGCATTTTTCGAATGTTATGTATTTATTATTAACTTTTAAGAGTTTGGATCAAATAAAACTAAGCCTTAAAGATACAGTTATACCCTTGTATCTTCTAGTCTAATTTGAACCACCCTCTAATTTAAGTAGTATGACTTGGCTTTCAAAATTTATTTTCAAATGTGAAACATAATGGATTTCAAATGACACCAAGAAAAGTGGTGTCAGCCCTGTTTTCTTTTGGGTGTCACTTTTTAATGAATTGCTTAGGTGCCATTAGATTATTGATACCTAATGACACCATTGATTTTTACAATTAAACTATTAGGAGCATTAAAACATACTTCTCCAAAATATGATACTATAATACACCCAGCTCAAAGATGCAAATTGTTAAATGTGACAGTTACATACAAAAGTGAGCACATATAGTTTGAATCTGAAATCTAGTAGATCACGAAGTTGAGGGAAAAAGTGTTAAACGAGTTGCTATACTAATCGTCAGGATTAAGGAATAAGCAAAAGTGTTTAAAATAAAAGGTAGGGGAGAGTAGGGACTAGGGCATGCTTTTTTGGTCTTAAGCTTTGGCCTTTGTTTCCCGCCGTTTAATTACAAAGCAAACTCCCTATTTCAAATTCTTATACTACAAACACCTTTTTATTTGAAAATATTAATTTTAAAATTCTAAACTTTGAGCCTTATGTTGGTGTGGCTTACCATTTGCAATGGTAAAATTCTCAAAATTTTAATCCCTAAAAAAGTTTAATGCAGTTGATCCCGCTTTTACACAATTTATTTTGATTCACTTGTAAGATTAATTTGATTAGAAAATGAGACTATTTTTGACATATGGCTAGATGATATAATAATGAATTTTATGATTGTAGAAGACAAAATTTTGTTCTTATGTGGAAAAAAGAGAAATGTTAAAAACTAATTTAAAGTTTGGGGTAAATATCACTGTTGGAGATGCTCTTACATAGAAAAATATGAGAGATGAGATGTTAGGAGGTTTCAAGGTCGATTATTGCCTACAACTTTTCACTTAGGTAAATAAAAAAAAAATACAAATCTCACCATTTCGATCATTAGGTTTAGTTGATCAAACGCAAGCTTGTTGATCTGATTTGTGAGCTTTGTCGGTAGTAGTTACTAATTTGTGTTTATGCCACCTCGGTCTTCATAGTTATTATTTTGTTTATTTTCTCAATTTACTAGACATACTTAGTATATTAAAATTAAAAATCTCATATTTTATGCATTCTCATATCATTTTGTGATTACCTAGCTACCAAGTTTGTCTCAAATTTTCGATTTACAAAGTAGGTGGTACACTGAAATCAATTTTCTTACAAAGCGATCTTTATAATTCATTTTTCAGTAATAACTTCAATTGAAATAGAAATGTAGTAGGGAGTACATTCTATCAACAATATCACTGTTTACGTTGTCCATTCACATATTAAGAAATTACATTATTGTTAGGTGGAATTTGTCACCAAAAATGATTCATACATGCATGTTTCAGGCGTGCAAATTAATTTTAAAATAAACATAAAAATAATAGTTACATCGGAAAATTCACTACCAAACGAACAAACCAATTTTTAGATTATAAAATAAAATTTTGCAAATACCAAAACCACCTCGGTACGTTCATCTTTCTCCAAGAAAATTAAAAAAAAATTAAAAAAAAGGTAAGGTGGGCCCCTATGTCCGCCACTTTTTATCCTCGTTACCTAAGAAAATACATTACGTAGAATAATACAGTACATTAATACAAACAAAGAAAACCTAAGAAAAATTTTGTGGGGTCAAAGTTGAGAAGGCGATGATTAAGCGGGGATAGATAATAAGGTTTTTTTTGTAGCTTACGTAACTAATAATCAACGCATCACATGGGTTATTATGATTGGTTATTTTTTAGGGTTTGTTTGTTTGGTTGAATTTGATAGGAATTTTAGGAAGGGAAATGGTGGGAGTTATTTTTCTATTGTTTGGTTGTAATTTTATGTGAGAATTGATGAAAATTCATTAGAAAATTTGAAGTGAAATATGAGAAATTAAATCCCATAAAATTGGTGGAATTTGATGGGAAACAAGAAATGCATGTTTAAAATAAAAATAAAATAAAATAAAATTTATCCATATTTTCTCATCAAAACCCAACTCTATCCAAATAAAAAAATTATTAAAATTCTATACATTCTCACCTTTTATTTTCTTATCATTTACTTTCTCATATTTTCTCATCCTTTCTTTTCTAATCAATTATCAATTATCAAACAAAATATTAGAATTTTATCATCCAACGAACCAAATTCGATAATTTTATAGATTTCAGATCAGACACCATCATGAATCATGATTCGTATATATGCTTCTATATTCCATCTTTGTCGCCTGCCCTGTTGAACTCATTATGGATTTTATAGCATTCTTATCCTACAATGTTTAGATGGATCGATCGGAATGTTCCTTAATCAGAACTCCAAAAGGGATATGTTTCACATATGCAACTCCTCTAAATAATTATTATAACCACCCAGTATGCATATTGTAAAGCTTGTAGTTGAGAGGAGAAAGTTAATTAATTCTGTATTTGATTGATCAAACGTACGTTAATAGTAGTAAGGGCCGTCCAATGATATTTTAAGGCCCTGTTTTATATTTCAAAGTGAGGTCCTAATATATAATAAAAAATCTCATTTAAAATAATTTTTTACAGCAAGATAAACTTATCTCATTGAAATAAACACACTAAAAGAGCCTAACATTCTCTTTAAAAGTGCTCGTGAAATCACCAATCTTCAATTTTAAAACTCATTGCCTTTAATATCCAATTCTACACTCCATTATATAACATAGGAAATTCCATATATGTATGTTATGTGGATTTTAGAAATTAATCACTAAGTATTACATATTTCTTAAACTCGTAAGAATCCTCGGTCAAATTCCTTTTAGAACGTGTTAGTATATTACGGAGTATATATCATATAGGTTAATATTGTAGATATTCTTGTTTATATTTAGGGTTAAGATTTGATACATTTCCTTCATGTAATCCTATATACTACTACACCTAATACCTAACACAGTGGCAACCCAAGTGTGAATTCTCATTTTTTTAGAATGTATTGTATATAACTAATACGAAGTATACATTAGAAAATTCAACTTGAAATTGGGTATTAAGAAATAATCAATAAACATTACAAAAATAATTAAACAACCTCCATAACTTGTACGTGAATATTTATATATATTAAAAAATAGATAATTTCCAACAAACTTCATATTCCACTATCTTGTTGATGTACGTGGAAGTGTGGGAATAAAGGTGTGACAAATTGAATTTTCTTGAAAATTGATGAATAGAGAAGATGTGTGGTAACTTTAAAGAGTTCCCAGGGTTTGTATTTACACGGGAGTGTTTTTTTTTTCTTTAAATAATGAGTAATGATATAAATGGGCCACTGGGCCTTGGAAAATTGTGGCCCTTAAATTTTTGGAGGTCCTGGGCAGGTGCAAGGGCCTGATAGTAGTACAACAGTATGTAATCCCTATAGGATAGAAAAGCAATCCTAATCAGAATAAAATCTAAACTGATTTAGGAAGAAAGATAACGCAGAATAAAAGATGTACATAAATTACACATATTAACATGTCCCTACAAGCTCATGATCGAGGGCGAACATGAAGCTTGGGTCGTAAAGTCTAAAAACAATGAGTACCAACCGCCTTGTGATGCGACTCTGCCCTAACTCGGACCCAGCTCAGACGGACCCGAGATGACTAGACCTTGGAGACCCCCTTGGATTTAGTCTCGTATTATGTTATTATTTATATTTCCGTCTTTTATTTTCGTCATTTCCATTTTAGGCGTGTGTTCCATTCTTATAGAATGGGCTAGCCTTTTTATTTCCCTTTCTAGTTAGTTTCCATATTTAGTATGTTGTCATTTCCCTTTCTAGCTAGTTTCCTTTTTTAGTAAGTTGTCTTATTGGGCCAGGAGTCGTTGGGCCTTGTTTACATACAAGCCCTAGGCGCCTCTCCCATCTAGCATTAGGGTTTCGTGTGGCCTCCTCCATATAAAGGAGCCACACCCCCATTGTACTTCTCACGTCCAATTTGAGTAGCCAGAGCTTGAGTCGAGAATCTCCTCCCTTTGGCCCGGACGTCACCCCCTTTCTAACCCTTTTCCCCTCGCCCTTGATTCTAACTCGCCCAACCCTCGTTCCGACGAGCATTAGAGGCCCGCGAGTCCACTTTGTGGTCTCGTATTTATCCCGGTTACGATTGTCGGAGAATATCCGGACGTTTCGAGCCTAGATCCGTCCCTTGCCAATCTAGGGTCACATCACCTTGGTGAAAATATCAGGTGTCTGATCAAGTGAACGAACATGACGAACCACTAATTCGTTGGCAGAAGCTTGCTCACTGACAAAATGGTAATCTATCTTAATGTGCTTAGACCGCTAATGAAACATGAGATTAGCAGATAGAAACGTGGCACTACTTCTTTCATTTTGTTTTTTTGAAGCACTAACACTTCATATATAATTTTAAATTAATTCCGTTATTTAATTAATAAGATATTTGAATATTAATAATAGATACTATTATTGGAGGACTAAACAAATCTGAACAAATGTGATCATCACAAAATTTTCAGATTTAAACGAATTTGGATATATATGCAAATCTTTAGGATAAGAACAATTGAATATTTGATTTTTTTATTAGGGTTTAATATGTAATTAAATTTTATTATTGAATTATTTTTTTCTTAGTCTTGATGACATGACACCAAATGTGCGAATTGAACATAAAAGCGACACATAGGCAAATTTAATCACATGCTGACATGTGTCGGAAAAGTGACTTTTTTAGTATATAGAGAACAACGCTCACGAACTCCTTATAGCCAAAACCAAAGGCATGAGATTTAAGTTAATGCATTGTTGGGTAGAGAAGAGGCATCTTCCAAAATGGCAAGTCTCAAACCGCATTTTACCTTTTGAGAGTGAAGGTGGTGCAAAAAGATCATGTGATGAAATTGGTTGTACTCGTCCAAATAGTGTCAAGAAGGCAAAAAAAAAAGCAAGGCAACGGCTAGTTTTTTTATCTCTAAGCTTGAATAAGAAATCACACTTTTTTTCTACACATTAAGTATTCTATTGATTTGTTCATTTAGTTTTTCTTCTTTATTTTGCTAACTTCATGATTTGCACTACTTTTTTGATGATTACAATAGACTAAGTGTAGTTGTATGGTGTTTCTTTTTTTTCCATCTTTCTTTAAGGAGTTCCAGCTTAGCACTAATCTTTTGAACCTCTTTATTTTTTATTTTCCTAACTTGTTTTATTATATTCCATTCTTTGAATTCCCTTTCATTTTATCTATAGCTAGAGCAATCCGCCAGCTTGTCTTACTAATTTCTCTTCTGATATAAATATTTTCATAGTTATACCAAAGAGTCTCTTTCCCATAGACTAAAACAACTTTTATATTATCTAGCATCACAGTACATAAGATAGAAAAATACATCCGGATTTCATCTTCCTAAAAGGGATCATGAAACACCCACCTAAGTGCTTGATTTTAAGGATCAAAGCACACCACAAAAAGTTACTCATCATTCTTGGGGTTCTACCCTCTTTCCTTACACAAAAATTTGTCACTTGTCCACCCTTTTTACCCCAATAGATACATTTCCATCCTACTAGACAAAGACACATTAAAATAACATAGAAGTAGTAGCCTTTAGCAGGCTTAAAATAGCACAAATAATCACAATTCTCATCTTCTCTAGCATAAATGGAAGCAAATTTGGTCATGGAAAACTAAACCAAAGTTAGTGTTCTCATCATAGCTTCATATGTGTTCTTATCTCTATTCAACTCATATTTTCTAATCATGTTGTCGTCCAAAGAGTACAGAAAAACTTTACCCCCAAAAAGTATAGTTTGCACGCAATGGCAGTAGTTTAGATGGAGATTAGGCAAGCATCTAGATGGCATCCATAAGATTAACATACTAGTGGTCATAATTTTAACAAACAAGTGCATTTCAAGGCTAAAAAATGTAGTGTTTATACAACATTTTCGTTTGTGTTTCTTAGTTCCAAGGGAACTAGTATCATATTTTCCCATATGAGCATCACTATTTATGGTTTCCTCAACCTTAGTGGGCTTGGGTTCTCTAATTCCCGTCAATTGATCAAGACAAGACAACATATCAATCTTTCTTTTTGATTTTTCTTTTTTTGACCACAAGGATCCTGCCTCAACATACTTGTTGATTTCGCCACCCTTTAAGGTCACATTGACCATGGCAGCATAGGTTCATGTTGATAATGATTAGGCTCATTCTCATATTGTTCTTTAGAGATTAATGGATCATAAATGAGAGTCTTATTGTAATACCTCTTGTTTTTCTTCATGTCTTCATCTTGTTTTTCTAAATTCGAGTACCCCAGACCCCAGACCCAAGACAGAAAACTACAACAATCAGGGAACGTATAACAATGAAAGGAAAGAGCAAGAAGAGAGAGTGGGGGGGGGGGAAAGATGTCCCAACCCCTCCATATATTGACTTGAGAAGCACAACAGATCAAAATTACCAAAGTAGTATTACCAAGAAAGAGACTAGAAACAAAGGAATACAACCTAGTACTTGAACATTTATCACTTTGTTCTTCGCGAGGTCAAAGGACGGGATATAGCCCCCTTCCATGGCCAGCCTTCATCCTCCATGCCTTGAGAAAGCAGAGGCCATCGGAACCCCCTCCTTTGTTGTCCAAAGAACTAGAAAAGAGTTGTCCCGCATATGACCGTAATTTTGCCAACCCTAGCCTCCAGTTTGACCATTCCTTAGAGAAAGGAAGCACCCCTTTCCTGCCCCGCCGCCACCACCTAGCAACAAGGGCAAGGACTAGAAGTCGGGGTGCCTCGAAGCCGCCGTCAGTCGGACAAAAGTCTGTCTTGTGAACAACCATCGCCTTCTGAGATTTCGCGGTAAATCGGGGCAGAAATCCCCAAATTGGAGCTTTGTATAGAATTTTATCATTATTGTAAGGGATTTGAAATAAGAAAGGAATGAGAAAAACTTTAATAAAGTTTCTGATTGTAGATTTAGGGTTCTTAGATTGTTGGGGACTGAAGTGTTTTAGGGCTAGGGTTGGAAAGAAGGGGAGAAAGGTTTTCGGGGTCTTCATTGTTAAATGATATCCCTTGGTCCTGATGGTATGTCGACGCTGTTTTTTCAATAACACTGGCATATTGTTGGGAATGAGATTATTGCTTTTGTTCTTGAGATTTTAGCGGGAGATCCTTTTCCTGAGCGTTTAAATCATACTTTTATCTCGCTTATTCCAATTTTTTTGATCCATGTCGTATGAAGGACCTCCGTCCTATAAGCTTATGCAATGTTTTGTACAAAATTATTTCAAAAGTCCTAGCAAACAGGTTGAAGAAGGTGCTTAATAAGGTGATCTTTGAGTCCCAAAGTGCGTTTGTTCCTGGTAGGCTGATTACGGACAATGTTTTATGCGCTTTTGAGCTGTTTCACTACATGAAAAGTAAGTGGAAGGGAAAGAAGGGATGCTTTGCTTTAAATCTGGATATGGCCAAGGCTTATGACTGGGTGTAGTGGAATTTTTTAGAGAACAATATGAGAGGGTTCGGTTTTAATGAGAGCTGGATTGGACTTATTATGAGGTGTGTTACTAGTGTGACCTTCACAATGTTGATGGAAGGATATCCGTCCTGTGAGTTTACACCAGAAAGAGGTCTTCATCAAGGGGATCCTCTTTCACCTTATTTATTTCTGTTGGTGGCGGAAGGCTTCTCAAGTTTAATTAGAGAGAGTGTGGAGGCGGGCAGATTAAAAGGGATACGTGTTGCTAGATTTGCACCTGTAGTTTCACATTTATTTTTTGATGATGATAATATTCTATTTGCTCAAGCTTCTTGTCAGCAGGCAACTGAAATTTCAAATATCCTCCAACATTATGGAGCAGCTTTAGGACAACAAGTTAACTTTAGCAAGTCAGAATTGAGTTTCAGCAAGAATGTCAAGCAAGAATTACGGGATAGTGTGCAAAGTCTCCTAAATGTCCCGGAAGTTGAGAAGCATGAAAAATATCTCGGTTTACCTACTATGATAGGAAGATCAAAGAAGGTTATTTTTGCTCAAGTCAAGGAGCGTGTTTAGAAGAAACTAAAGGGATGGAAAGCAAATACTTTGTCTAGGACGGGCAAGGAAGTTCTTATTAAATCAGTGGTACAAGCTATCCCGACTTATACCATGTCTTGTTTTCTATTGCCTTCTAGTTTATGCCGAGAAATTGAACAACTCATGTGTCACTTCTTTTGGAGTGGGGAGAAGGCTTCAAAACTGCATTGGATGAGTTGGAAGCATATGTATATGCCGAAGGACAAAGGGGGAATGTGCTTTAGAGATTTAGAGATCTTTAATCTTGCTTTGCTTGCAAGACAAGGGTGGAGGATTATCCAAGACCCTAATTCGCTTCCAGCAAAGATCTTTAAGGCTAGATACTTTCCACGATTTGATTTTTTGGAAGTGCCTATGGGATATAATCCGATCTATTGTTAGCGGAGTATTATTCATGGGAGGAAAGTGTTGGAAGAAGGCGTGTTCTGGCAGGTGGGTAATGGAAACAATTTGCTTGTTTGGAAAGACAAGTGGTTGCCTCGTCCAAAGCTGTTTAAGCCCGTTGGTAATTTTCATGGTAGTAGTGATGAGCAACGATTTGGGGATTTGATAGATTGGGAACGTAAATGCTGGAATGAAGAAGTGGTTTGATCGATTTTTGAACGGATTTATGTTGATGTTATACTGTGGATATTCACTTAGTTGATTCAATGGTTCAAGACAGATTAATTTGGTTCCATTCTAGTGATGGCATCTTCACCGTTCGTTCAACATATAGGTTATTACAGGTTGAGAATTCTGCATCTTTAACTAGAGAGCAATCAGATCGTTCGGAGGAAAAGAGCTTGTGGAAGAAAATATGGAGTATCAATGTACTTCCTAGGATTCGGTCGTTTATTTGGAGAGCAGTACATAACATTATTCCATGCAAGCTTAATTTGTTCCATAAGAAAATTGTTCAGAACCCTTGTTGTGGTTTTTGTGGAAATGTGGAGTCAATTATGCATGTTCTACTGGGCTGCGAATTTCCACATAAAGTCTGGGAAAGTTTCCCTGAATTTCTCTAGATGGGTTTATCACTTTATCCTCGCCAAATATGATTGATTGGGTTGAAAGAATTGTTCAGAAGTCAAGAAAAGAACAAGGTATTTGGGCGTTTCTGTGCTCGAAAATTTGGAGAGCTCGAAATAGAGCTATATTTGCAAATGAAGAAGTTGATGTGGGAGAGTTAATCACAAGATGTATGGATCGATTTGAGGAGTTCGTTTGTGCGCAGTATAGGAAGAAAGTGGTCTATTCTGAGGGTGAAACGCATCAGGTTTGGAAATGTCCACGAGAGGGATGGGTTAAAATTAATGTTGATGGCTTAGTTAAAAACCTACAACGTGGCATTGGGGTCGTTGGTAGAGGCTCTGATGGTCAGGTGGTGTTTGCTGGTGCTAAAAGAATCCAACCTAGTTCAGGAGTTGATATTACTGAGATCGAAGCAGCTGTTTGGGGCTTGAACGTGGGTTTGTCCTTGGGTTTCAACAAGGTTGTTCTGGAATTTGACTCTAGCAAAGTCATAAATGTTGTTAAAATAGACGTTTTTCCTTTGACAGCTTTTGGTGATTTGGTTGCAATTACGTTGGAAGCTGGTGCCCAATTTTAATCTTGTGAATGTCATTTGTACAGGAGGAGTGGAAACAAGGTGCCTGATTGGCCTCTTTATTCTAACTTGTGATTTCCTCAATGAACACTTAATATTTGTCAAACACTTGTATGTCTTGCGTTCAATTTATGTGTTGAGTATTATGGTAGATCTATCTCTGAATATTCGAATGGATAAAAAAACCAAAGTATTTCGAAAAAAAACAAACTACCCAAAGATGAAAATCCGGTCAGACAAGAGGCAAACGAATTCTATCAACAACAACAAAAATTACCCCAAATCAGATTGACTCCTAATTCGAGACCACTGTTTGTGATTTTGATGAGGCCATTGCCTCATACTGTCACTAATAGAAAAAGTTAAACATTGGTCTAAATGTAGCTATTTTTGATTCTGATGAGGCCATTGCCTCATACTGTCACTAATAGAAAAAGTTAACCATTGGTCTAAATGTAGCAGGACTAATAGGAAGTTACTAAGTTAGCCATAGGTCTATGTGGAAATCTTCTCTGTGTTTGGAATCTTTGTATGTAGCAAACAACTTCACTATTTTCAGCAGTCTTGCCTCACTATATTGAGCAGTCTTTTCCTCTTCATATCCAAGAGCAACAACTTCTGTTTTAGTAATAACATCCTGTATCACACAATCAAACCCATAATCTCTCTATGATTAACAAAATTTGGAAATGTAAACAAGGATAAGAGTACCTGGTAGCTCAGAATTCTACTAGGGGATCAGTTGGGTTCACGTTAATTGCTTGACCATATCCGAAAACAACAAATGGGTGGTCGTGCCACAATCGGTAAGTATTAGTAACTCTGTACCTAAAACCAGTAGCTCTATCCATGTAGAGTGCCTCCATATGAAGTAATGATTTGTAGTAGATTTGTTTTACCTAAAAAAACCCATTTTTTAGTTGTAATTGAGCATAAATATTAATTAGACTAAAGTTTACTAAAGTATAATAAGTAAACATACCCTAGTAACACGATTTGTAGTGATATGTTCATCAACTAGTAGAGGAGCCACGACATTTTCCCAAGCTGCCTCTTGAGTCTTGACTTACAAATTCACCCCCCGAGATCTATAACCTCCCGGAATAGCTCTTGTAAAACAGGTCCATTGAATGTCGTTAATCCAACTCGCCTATAATTGTCCCATTGTCCTTAATACAGAATGGAGTAACCCATAAGCGGTAATGAACTGCTGCACATTCTCCTCAGCCACAATAACATCCAAAGTCCCTATAGGATTTGGGTAAGTTGTGTACCTCAAACTCAAAGGACAATTGTACTCAGCCATGCTGTTGATTTAATAAAACAAATGGTTAGAACAAATTTGAATACCAATCAAAGTCTTCTTTCTTATTGGGTGAAGGGAGTATCAATAGAAACTGTTATTTATGACTGATGGAAACTGTTATTTGTTCACTTTAGTATTCTTTTTACGGTAGGAAACTGTTATTGGGCTTTTATATGTTCCATCAGTATATCATATGATCCATTTGATGGACCATATGTAAAATCAATATAAACCCTTCACCCAAACTAAATTGGGCTATGATATCTGATGATGTACTGATGGAAAATCAATATAAACATGCAAAATTTCATATGTTTGGGACTTAACTAGAACAAAATAAAGAGGACTACTGTATCATCATAAATGACCCCCAAAATGCCAATTTATTCAATAACATACCAACTATAAAAGCTCTACCAAGTTGACTTGAGAAGCATTGAATTATTAGTCGGCCAGATTACTTTTACCTATGAACATATTTTCTGTATTTTGTATGGGGATCTATACCAATTTTTACGGAGCATTGATTTCTATTCTATAAAACAAAGTGAACAAATAACACGCTTAGAATATTGTGAACAAATACTCCCTAACACGCTTAGAATACCTAAATTGAATACAAAACAAACCATATAGATTGAATACCACGCTTGCCCTTTCACCCCCTCCAGATTCAATATACCAAAGAAATCCTAAATTGAAAATTGAATACCAAATAAAACCCTAGATTGAATCGAAAAAGCCAAACAAACCATCGCATAGAGAATAGATGAAAGAAAAAACGAAGAAAAAGTGTACATACCTGTAACAGTCCCGAAAGAATAGAGAAACGTCTCGAGTGCAATCTGAAAACAACAATCTGGAGAATACCAAACAAACCATAGATTGAATCCAAAAAGCCAAACAAACCATAGAATAGAGAGTACAAGAAAGAAGAAACGAAGACAAAGAGTACAAACTCGTAACAGTCACAAAGAATAGAGAAACGTCTAGAGCACAATCTGAAAACAGCAATCTAGAGCGCAAGAATCGAATTTCGCGAGGTGTGGACGTTCTTGTGCAGTAGTCGTCGCAAGAATGGAGAAGCCCTCAAAATTGGATCTAACTCTATTTTCGGTGTGGAGGGCTTCCAGTGGAAGACTCTGTTTTCGGTTTCACGAGGTGTGGACGTTCTTGCGTAGAAGTCGTCGCAAGAATGGAGAAGCCCTAAAATTTGGATCCGAATCTGTTTTCGTTGTTGAGGGCTTCCACTGGAAGACTCTGTTTTTGTTACACCCTAGTAATCATTTTTGGGGTTGTAGTTTGAAATCACGCTTGGGCGCCTCAAGTAAAAACGTAAGGAAATTTCAGGTCTCTCCATACTACTATAACTCTTTTACTTGGAACAAATTACTAATTGTGCACCTTCATCAAGTATCTGGTTGCGGTATTGCATACTTTTTTTTTTTTGCTATTTGGTTAGTGGTTCCATCTTATCTGTGTATGTATATTACTATAATGCATTTGTAGGAGCTTATGTCAAGAAGCAAATTCAAAAAAAAAGAGAATTTTTTAAATCTTGAAAAGAGCTTCAAGAGTTTACGTGCTCCATGGAGGAGCTTACATCAGAAGCTAGAATATGCATAATAGACTCCAGAATTGTGGGAATTCAAGGTACTCAACGAAAACACAAAACTGAATATGAAAATTGATAGGATTGAACAAACCCAGATACAAATTTAGGAGGAATTCAGATCACCTTGCTCGTGATAGCACACAGGCTTCTCACAATGAGCAACTGAATTAAGCAGCAGGAAATGTCTAAAAGAGGTTTATATAACATCAGTTCACTAGCTAAACCCGGTCACTTTCATTACAAGAACTGAGGGGAAAAATAGAATTTCCCTGCCAAAGGAGTTGAGCAGATTCTTCACATTTTGACTCGTTCCACGCCTTCTGGTTGCTCGGCTCCAACTTGCCAAAGTGCTCGAAGATGCACAACTCCACATCCTCCCCTCAAGTTGGAGCTATTTCGAGCCCCAACTTGCGAGTAAGGTGGAAATGTTGGTTATGGTTTAGTGCCTTGGTCATAACATCTGCAATCTGCCTCTCAGTTGGAATATAAGAAGTGCTGATGAATCCACTTTGCACCCGTTCTCTAATAAAATGACAATCGAGGTCAACATGTTTCGTCCTCTCATGGAAGTACGGATTGGCAGCCAGTTGTGGTGCAACTCTATTATCATAAATTAAGGTGATTAGTGTTTCTACCTTTTCCTTCAAATCTGTCAAGAGCTACACCAAATCAATTCAGTTGTTGTAGATGCCATGCTCTTATATTCAGCTTCTGTGGAAGATCTAGACATTGTCTTCTGTTTCTTTGTTTTCCACGAGACCAAGGCATGTCCCAAGTAAATACAGTACCTTGAAAGAGATCTTCTCGTGGTTAGGCAAGACCCTCAATCGGCATCTGTAAACCCTGTCAACTTCAAAGATTCCTGGACTGGATAATGAAGTCCCAAGTGTGCAGTCCCCTGTAAGTATCTGAGTACGTGTGTAGCTGCTTGCTAGTGAGGAACTCTAGGTTGTGAGACAAATTGACTAAGGTGTTGTACACTATAAGACACATCTGGTCGAGTCAATGATAGGTACAACAATCTCCCCACTAATCTCCTATAATTTTCTAGATCATCCATGAGTAGCCCTTCTTTTAATCTCAATTTCAACCCTGTTGGCAAAGGTGTTTGTGCTGGTTTACACCCACTCATGTGGCAATCCTTGAGAATATCTTTAATGTACTTGTTCTGAATCAAAACCACTCCACTTTCATATCTGTACAACTCAATGCCTAGAAAGTATCTTGCGATTCCTAGGTCTTTGATGGTGAACCTAGAATGCAAAACTTTCTTAACCAAATTGATTTCCTCAAGATCATTTCCTGTCAAGTGTCATCCACATAGACAAACATTGTTGTGAAAGAATCATCAGTGGCTTTGACAATAATGAATAATCTGAATGTGATTGTTGATAACCTAAAGACATGAGCAAACCACTAAGTTCATGATTCCAATGTCTAGAGGCTTGCTGGAGCCCATAAAGTGACCGTTGCAATTTACACACTTCCCCTGGTTTTACACCTCCATACCATTCTGATACTTATATATAAATTTCCTCATCAAGATGTCCATGTAAGAATGCGTTGTTCACATCCAGTTGATGAAGATTCCACTTCTTGGCCACTACCAAAGCAATTAAAATTCTTACTGTTGGTACATTTGCCACGGGGGAAAAAGTGTGCTTGTAATCTTTGCCCAATTTCTGGCTAAAACTTTCACTACCAATATGGCCTTTAACCTCTCAACTTCTCCATCTGGCTTGTACTTCACTTTGTAAACCCATTTGGACTTGATTGCAGTTTTATCACGAGGTTTTCTTCTTGCATTTCTTTCACCCACAAAGGGTTGTCTTTGGCCTCCTTGTAGCTATGAGGCTCGCCCACTGTCATAACATTTGCCAGAGATGCAAAATACTCTTGCTTGGTGCTGCTCATTCATAGTCATTCTGCCAAAATAGTGCTCTTCTGATTCTCTCTGATCTCTTGAGGCTCTGACCAGGCAGAGGATGATCTATTTGGCTTGGCGCAGATAAAATCTGTGGTGAGGTAATTTGCCCTTGCTCATGAAGAATTACTTGATTAGCTGGTGTACCTGAAGTACTCACAACTGCACATGGCCAAGTCTGATGCTCATCAATATCTGATTCACTCCTGAACATATCTTCATCATTATCATTCAAAGGCAATTTGGGCATCATATGTGCAGTTATTGTAGTATCCATTGTATTGTCACCTTTGTAAGGAAATAATCCTTCATGGAATACTACATCTTTTCTTAAAAACACTGCTTTAGTTTGTAAATCATATAATTTATACCCTTTTCAATTTGCAGGATAACTAATAAAAATGCATCTTCTCCCTCTCGCCTCCATTTTATCAGTAGGCTTAGGAGCATTGTATGCATAACATAAGCATCCAAATACTCTTAAGTTGTCATAACTGGGAGGTTTTGAAAAGAGCATTTCGTATGGACTCTTCCACTTCAAAATTGCACTTGGCATCTTATTAATGATGTGTGTGGCTGTCAGAACACATTCTCCCCAAAAACCTCTGTGGCAACCCAGCTTGCAACCTCAGATCTCTAGCAGTGTCTAGCAAATATCTGTGTTTCCTTTCAACTATACCATTCTGTTCCGGCCTGTATGCCATAGTTCTCTGATGCACCATGCCATGCCTAACAAATTACTCTTTGTATTCTCTGTTCACAAATTCTGTGCCATTGTCTGTCCTTATTTTCTTAGGAGTAACCCCAAACTGAGTCTGAAAAAAACTTACAAAATCTGTCAACACTCCACATACTTGTTGTTTTCCTTGCAACAAGTATGTCTAAGCCCCCCTGCTATGACCCTCCAAAATTGTGAGGAAATAGGATTCTCCATTCAAGCCTCCTACTCTATATGGACCTCAAATATCAACATGCAAGAGATCAAACAAATTTAAAGTATAGAAATCACTGGGAGGAGAAGGAACTTTGTGAAATTTAGCTACAGAACAAACATCACAAACAAAGTTTTCATGCAAGGAATCCTTGCAATTAGGAATATGCAACATCTTTGACACAGAAATATGCCCCAATCTCTTGTGCATCAAAACAAAATCACACTTGCCAAGAGTTGTACAACTGTATTGTCTAACACTCTCCTTAGGTAAACTATCAAAAACTGAAACTACATCTCCTTGTTTGATAGATCCAGCTCTAACCCTGAACAAGCCTCCAGTTCCTTCTCCTTTTGCCAAGATCTCCTTACTCGCATGGTCCTGCACCATGCAACAATCTCTATAAAAATGTGCTATTAAAGCCCCAAATGACACCAGTTTACTGACAAAAAGCAAGTTATAGCGAAAATCAGGTACATAGAGCACATCTGTCAAGGTCAAGTGTTCATTCAACTTGACATCACCCACTGTTTGCACTACTTTTGCACTTCCATCTGGCAAAATAATGTGCACATGGATCTTAACTTGTCGTGGATCAAGCAACAGATCATAGAATGATGTCATGTGATATGATGCCCCACTATCTACAATCCAATCCTCATTATGATACATAGTTGCATTCAAAACTGAAATTGTAATAACTGTAAAGTGAATGTTGTACTTGTTGTTCTTGCTTCTTGAACTTGTGCCTTCAATATAAACTGATCCAGAAGCATTCTGTTTTCCTCCCTTGAATCCTGAAGTGTGTGAAAGCCTTCTAGTTTCCACACTGAGTGCTCTCTCTGGTTTGAAACCCTTGACGACCTCCTAGCATGCACTAGATAGAGTTGAAACAACCTGCATAAACTGATTCTCAAATGCAACCCTATGATCCCCTCCATGTCCATGATCAAGAGGTGTATCACCTAAGCCTTGACCATCTATTTCAACATTAGTTACAGTCTTGTAACTCTTCCTAGCTTTCTTCCTTTTCCACCAATCTGGGTAACCAATGATCTCAAAGCAATTATCCTTAATGTGCCATTCCTCTTTACAATGGTAGCACACTCTCTTGTCTCATGGTTTCTTGAGATCCCCTTTCTCTCCTCCATATGTGTTACTTTTACCATTGTCATTCGATCCAAACCTGTTTTCATCTCTAGTTCTGTTACCTCCTCGAGCCTGCCCTCCTTGACTGACCCAGAAAGTAGCCCCTTCATTGATCACCCCACCACTCACCTTGTTTTGTGTTTCAACACCTAAAACAATTTGGTAGCACTTGGAAACATGTGGTATCGGGTCATGGCAACAATCTGGCTCTTGACTTGCTCAAAGTCACTATTTAATTTCATTAAAAATTCCATCAGACGCAGCTGATTCTCTCGCTGTAACATTCTATTGACCAAATTACACTTGAAGTTCTCCATAACTCCACAATCATAGACAGGTAATCCAGCCAAATTCGAAAGCTCATCCCAACATCTCTTCAAACGGCAATCATAGTGAGTGACAGAAGAAGTACCTTGGGTTACTTGTGACAATTCCTGGCGAAGTTGATAAACCAGCGGGCCGTTGCTTTGCTTGAATCGCTCACAAACATCCAGCCAAATCGCTCTAGCTGATGCGGTGAACATGAAGGTGCTCGACATCTTTGGTGTCATCGAATTCAAGATCCAGCTAGAGACCATCTCCCAATTCTCCAATCCACCGTAGTGATCCTTGTCCTTCACTGATTGATCTCTGGACGAGATACTCGGATCCAAGCTAGTATTTAGCTTCATCTGAACTTTTATCCCAACCTTCACCTCAATCTACGCTTTCCCGCATCATTCTACACTAAAATAATTGGACAGGTAAAATGCACAACATTTGCCTTTTATGTCAATTTAACTAACGCACTATCACAGGCATTGATTTTCCGAGGTCGAATTCGATCTCTTGCTTGATCGCCCATATAATATATACAAATATAGATTTCTAAGAAAGACGGTATTTGATAAGATTTAGATGATTTCATTGTAATAAAATAAAATAAATATACCGTTTACATGAATTTTTAAAAGAAGTGTTTGGGCAGAAAAGAGAAACATGTGATCGAAGTTGAGTCAATTTTAGGTCGGTAAGATCTATGCAGGCCATTCAATATTGTATTTTTTCCCTTTTGTCGGATCAAAATAACAGAAATTTTTAGGGTTAGAATTTCCACATAATTTACAAAGAGAGTGATCGAGTAATAGCCGATGGAGATGGCATTAGCTATGAAGAAGGGAGATGGCCCTCATCCAAGAACCCACAACCCCTTATTAAAGTTTCCGCAAGGAATCTTGGATGAAATCCTGATGAGATTGCCCCCTAAACCACTCTTCGTGCTCAAAAGCGTCTCCATCCGATTCAAATCCCTTGTAATGGATCGCGAATTCGCTCGAAAGTATACGAAGCAAGCTGGCAAACTCAAAGGAATGTTGTATCCTCTCATTGAACACTCTCTACATGTTGTTAATAAGCCTGGTTGTTGCACAAATATTATTTTTCACCATCACTTTATATTCTTCTACACCACTAATGCATTCCCATATGCAACGATTTTGGCCTCTAGCAATGGACTCATACTCTCTTGGTACTACATGAGCAATCGTATCGATCTCTGGCTCTCCAACCCGCTCATTAACAAATCTTTCAATTTGCCTTGCATTTATGGTCCTAAAAATGATGTACTTTCACGAGCTCAGTGGACGTGCAGCTTTGTCACGCGTATTGGATCATCATCATCATCATCCTACAAGATCGAATACAAAGTTGTGCACTTGTGCTTATACTAAGGCCTGAGAGGTATGGTATAAAAACTGATTCTGCCACCATAAAGATCTTCTCTTCTGACACCGGGGGGTTGGGTTGATGTTGTTTCGAAAATAAGTTGCCCACAAGTTGTGTTTCGAAATTTCTTAGAGGGCCCGGACTTTTCTTACAAGGGTATCTTGCATTGAATTGATGATAGTGGTATAGTAACATATAATCCTTATGATAGTCCTGACCGATTTGGCCTTATTCCGTTGCCCAATAATGTTGGATCAAGAAAGATTCTGAATCTCTTTCATTTGGATCATGAAGATGTAGTGAAATGCTGTGAAATCGAGCGGTCTAGTAGTGTTAATGATGACCTGAATCTGCTTGTGTGGCGAATTGTGGACTATGGCAAGGGAGAGTGGTGTTTGGAGCAGCGGTGTCGGATTAGTCCGTTGTGTGGTGGTGGCGGAGAAGGCAGCTTGTTGAAGGGATGCAGGCAAGTGATTGGACCTGATCCTTGGGATCCTGAAGGCGGGTTTTGTTATGTATTTGCAAGAGATAATCGGGTCACTGTTGTTGATATTGGGAGTGGTAAAGAGGAAGATGTTAATGTTCCTCGGGTTTTTTATAATGCAATAGTACCTTGTGCTTTTTATAGGCTCCCACTTGTTCCGCTTGTGTATTGTCCATGGTCTTCTCCATATCCTGATCAAAGGCCGGTTTTGCCCGGAAAGATGGCAATGAAGAGGAAACTAGGATTCTTTGGGCCGGTTTTGTCGGATTAGAGCAATTATAGGCTGAGTTGTGGACCAAGTATGAATCAAACAAATCGCATTCATAATTAGAACATACTTCAATTTATCATTGCGCGATTGCTAACTAACAGGAATTGTTGTTGAAGTGCTTCTGGTTATTGGATTTACGGTCCAAGTGTTCTTGTTTTGTTCTGTATTAAGCTAGTAGTTGAAATTAGTTGTGTTGCTTCATATAATCGTAACTTAGTTGAAAGAGTATAATTTTCTCGCCGCCTGCAAGATTTTCAATTTTTCCGAGCTGAATTGTGTATAAAAGTTTAACTTGCAGGTGGGGAGATAGCAAATAGTGAGGATGAGAATGCTTTGTATTATGACTAGTAAGGACAGATTACAAAATTATTTACTTTTGTTACAAAGGTTCCTTGCATTGGATTGATGATGGTGATCATACAAGGAAGACTATAGTAACCTAGGATCCTTACAATACCCCTGACCGATTTGGCCATATTCTGTTGCCCAATGTTGGATCAAGAAAGATTCTGACAAGTGTGAATCTTTTTTCATTTGGATCATGAAGATTCATTGATATGCTGTGAAATCGAGCAGTCTAGTGACAATAACCCGAGTCTGCTTGTGTGGAGATTAGTGGACTATTATGGCAAGGGAAAGTGCTGTCTGGACTAGGCCAGAACGTGCATAAAATCTTGCAAGTGTAGGAATTTAGAACAATTTTTTCAGTTGTTAAGTTAAACTCTTTTTACTATACTCTATGATATGCTATGCTATTGATGGAAGAGGGTATATAGTCAGTTTCTAGTTAGGATTGATCAGCAACATTTATTAAAATATGCCCATGAACATTATATGTGACATACCAGAAGGTAATTCAAACTTATCCCATATTGATTTAAGGTACTAATGCTATCAAATCATAAGCAAGATAAAGCAACTCAGCTGCAAAATAGAGATTAGATGATAGGTCTCTTTCCCAGATATACACCTGCTACAAGTAGACATTTCACCCAGCATAGAAAAAATGGTTTTTATGAAAAAATGTACTTAAACTTACAAAGCTACTTGACACTGCAGAGATAGAATTAAGGAGGCTACCAGGGATCAAACATTCATCATTGATCTCCATGCCAATTAAGAAGGTACTTACTGGACAAGTTTTGTTTTGCCTAGTTGTTTTTGATATGGATGAATGGAGCATTGTTTTCATAGAACAAAGATATTTGCATAATAACATTAGAATACAATAAGTGCACCAAAAATAAAATAAAAGAATTAATGGTATGTCAACAGTAAATCAAGAAAGGGAAACTTGCATTTTAAGAGAAGTTGAAAAGAAAGACAAAATACTGAACAAAATAAAGACAGTATGTCAATAATAATTCTTAGATTGGTTCTTTCGTCTAGACGAATATGTGAAATACTCAATAGAGGCCAGCAGCTTAAAAAGAAGGTTCAAATATGACAAGTGAATAATACCATGAATGATGCTTTCAAAGAACAAGCCAACAAATAATTCATGGTATTTCTTCAGTCCAAAATTCAATTTCAACCTAATCTAACAGCATTTCCTACTTGTAGCTTCATTCATTAATGGCAGCAATACCAGATTGATATTAAAATACTCAGCAACAAGAAAGGAAACTTGCATTTTCATGATCCTAGACAACCAACCAGTTAAGAAAAAATGAAGCAAACTTCTAATTTATTTGAAAGTTTGTACATGTGAACCTGAGTATACATAACAAAAACATGATGAATCATGAAAGTTTCTGCACATCCAAACATGTCTGCTTACGCATTACAATTCAACACAGAAAGGATTAATTAAAAGCTTCTCCTTAAATAACAAACGATTCAATGCTTCACCTTCTTTGGATCTATAGCCAGAGTATAATTTTCATAGAGTTGAGGCAGTTTTTCCTTATAAGGCAGCACAAATCTCAGCATGAACTCAGACTCAGGCATCTTCAAAAAAGTATGTAAACTGATTGGATGCTTTAACAGATTTCTATCCATCAGAGTTTGCCTGATTGCAACTCGGGGCACAATCCTCTTCTCCATGCTAAGCGAGAGTATAACAGGATGCGCGGCCAAGTAATCGGATCCCAAACCAAGATCATCCATGAAATACTTCAATTTAAGCCTCACATGTTCCTCAGATAGACTCAAAATTAAGGGATGCAACCTGAATAAACTCAAGATTTCAGTTTCATTCCATCCACGACTATGAAAGGATTCAAGCCATGATTCTATCTTTCCTTCACTTCTAATAGTCAATGCGTATACCCCGTACGTGAACATATCCGATGTCCGAGGAATTCCCAGCTTTTCTTCAACTCGTTTCAGTATTTGTTCAGCCCACTGGGTTTTCCAAGAGAGGAAGCCACTACGTAGCATTAGCCACTTGATTCTCTCACTTGTGAGACCATAACTTTGCAGCAACAACACATTAGCAGAAAGATTCTTACACACTTGGGAAGAAACCAGGCATTGTGGTTTTATTTGCAGCATACACTTAACCAGGTGCTCATTGCTGCCAAATAGCGATTCCAACATCCCAAGGACAGGGACGATGCCAGATTCTAAGCTCCAACCTAAGATATGTGGATGTCGAGATAGGATTAACCTTAAATTTGAGCCAGAAAACCCTACATCCTCAAAAGCCCTAAATTTGAGCTCTAGGGTTTTATCAACTTTGTTACGGAGCACCCTGGGGAACCTAGAAAGCACTTTCCTGATTTGTGTTCTATCAAATCCCCTTTCTTTAAGAAAATCAACAACCAGTTGGTAATTTTTTCTGGTTATCAGAGATTGACTAATCTCTGTTCTATCAGCAATGGAGATGGCTTCTTTTTCCGAAAACCCGACCGATTTGACCAGGAATTCGACCATGAGCGGATCTTTGGAAGCCACTGATGTTGAGTAGAGGACGAGAGACTTTTGCAAGGAATTGATGCAATTAAGCATGCTATGGAAGCCATTAGAGCTCCGTCTGAGCATCATTCAGAAACAACTTTGATAAACAACACTTAAGTTAAAAAATTTGAATCGAAATTGTGAGCAGTGGATTGCACTCCAAAACCTGAATGCCATCGCACCGAAATGCGAATCAGAAGGTAAATGAAATGAGACGGGAGGAACTTGGGCCGTTAATTTAGCTGTTTATGGATTGGAGGCCCAGAATCCAAATGTGGGCCTTAAGAAGGCAACTCAATTAGCAACCATAAGAGCTTCACGATTCCAAATTATCATCAATATAAATTTTTTGATCAGAAAACGGGGAGACCCTAGGAAATTTTATTACATAAAACTAAATGTATTCATTAGGAGCAATTACATCCTCATAAACAAGGTTCATAAGTGTAAAAGGTAAATCATCTAGATAAGTAAAATTTGTAAAAAGATTGATAGCTAAATTTGCCAGAGCATCAACTACCTTGTTTACAAGGCGGTGTACATGAACAATCTTGACCTCCCAATCATGCTCAGCTACGAGACGACGGCATTGCCTGATCAGCGAGAAATCAGGGTGAGTCACCACCCCAAAACCTGTCAAGAGACCAACATCAGTCATGGAATCGGTTTCAAGAATTACACGGTTCAGGACCTTTGCTACAGCGTGTTGCAAACCTTGAAAACATGCCTTCAGTTCTGCAGTTAACGCAGAACACTCACCACTCTTGAACATAAAGCCATGGAGGAAAGAACCAACCGCATCACGCACAATGCCACCTCCACCTGTTGGGTCGGGGTTGCCCTTAGAGCATCCATCAACGTTCAATTTCAACCAGCCCATAGGAGGGCATGTCCAAGAGATGTGTGGACTAGTAGCATCAGAATTGTTGGCTTGAACACTAGCAGGGCAGCGAGTGGCCTTAGCTTCCCATTAGGCATTCGAGATAGCGCACACTGTAGATAAAATCCGGAGATGATTATCCACTCCTTCAAAAACAAGCGTGTTCCTAGTCTTCAAAACATACCATAGCATGTTAGCAAAGATGGTCACCGCACGATTATCAGTGCTGAGGTTGAACATGATCTAATCAGCAAGGTCCTAGCAAGAGAAGAATTTGGTAGGAACCACATTGCCAATGATAGCAAGCCAGACATCGCGAATAATGGCGCAATCGCGAAGCATATGGAGATTTGTCTCCTCCAAATGGCACCTAGGGCAAGCAGCAGAGGACGATATGTGTCGCCGGTACCGATTGGCATTGCATAAGACAACCATGTAACAACAAGTAAAGAAAATTCCGAACCCGTTGTTGAACCGACACCCTCCAAACAAGCCTCCAATAAATGTTAGGCAACAGCGAAGGGCCTATTGTTTCTCGGATCAGTGGCATTGCTGAACATGTGGAAAATAAGCCATATGGGGTAAAACTCCAATATGGAGTGTCATCAACAGTGGCTTCATTATCCAGGCTTATAGATAATAATTTTGAACAAATTGATCCCGGAAGAAAAGGAGAAATCAAGTTCCAATTCCAACTTGAGCCAGCCCAACACTCAGCAACAGTCAAACTCTGAATATCGTCAAGAACAGGTTGGGTAGCCGAGTCAATCAAAGTTGAATTCATGGCCCAATGGTGAAACCAGAACAAGGTACGATGGCCATTACCAACTGACAGGCGCAAACCTTTAGTAAGTAACTCAGCACCGTGAACTATCCCCTTCCAAACATGAGAAGCTCCTTGTATAGGTGAGAAAATATCAACATCAATTCGATTATGGAAATACTTTCCAAGAACAAGATGTCCCCACAACGAGTTAGGTTCTTGAATGAGTCTCTACCCGAGCTTTGCTAAGATTGTAGAATTGGAATGTCGCATTGAACGGACCCCCAGCCTCCCTTCTCTTTTTGGCCTAGATATTTTATCCCTAGCGGCCAAGAGATGGATTTTACGATGATCAACTGTTGAACCCCAAATAAACACACACACATGAAAATCTATCTTGTCACATATCATTCTAGGGATCAAAGTAGTTTGCATAACAAAAGGTGGCTTCATTATCTATGTAAATGTAATGAAAGAGAAGAAAGGGAAAAGATAAAAAGAAAAAAAGGCTATTTTTAGCTTCATTTGTAGCACAATGTGAGAAACGTTTTGTTTACGCTTCACCAAAAAAACCCTCAAACCATATCTGGAATTTGAACGAGCTTCCTTCGAACAAGAATAAAAATAAATCTGGATTCTGTTATGGTAGAAACTCATTGCAAGTTCATCGTCTCGATTCTTTTACATTATTTAGAAGCAAGCAAAGAAGTACAACATGTTTCTAATCAGCCTGGGTAAGTTTGTGTTGTAGTTTATGAAGAGGTGACGAGTGTGGATTCGTAATCCTTGCTCTTAGCGTTTTCTGCTGCGTGAATCTGAGCTAACTCAGCATAGTTGATGCTTGGACCATGATTGGTCCAAGTATTTTATCTAGGTTCAATTAGATTATTTTCTGTGAGTATCACGCGAATTCAACTAATTTAGGCAGTAAATATGCATGCAAATATAGATTTTTTGAGATATTGTATTTTATAAGATTTAGATGATTTCTATCATAATAAATAAATAAATTAAATATATCATTTAAATGAATTTTAAAAAAGTGTTTGGGTAGAAAAGAGAGAGAAATGTGACCCTAATTGAGTCAATTTTAACGTCGGTAAGATTTTTTTTTTTTTTTCCTTTTTGAGACGAGCGTAGGTATCATCTCTATGCATCCGATTCAAGCATATATGGTATATTGTAAATATTCTATCAATAACCTTTTTATTTTTGGTGAAAAGTCAATATCATAAGGTTAACAAGAAAATGTTTCCATTAGGTTTAAAATTCTTTTTTTTTTGGTCATTGCCACTCCAGTTCAACAGAGAGCTTTGCTCCATCAAACGCCTACGTCTGGAGTTCGAGTCTCGCGAGGCCCTTTATTTTGGGTGGGATCTGCTCTGCCAACAAGTTCATTTCTCCTCCACTGAGAATCGAACACTCGACCTCAACGAAGGGAAGTGTAGTCCTTCCCACTACGCTACATGCTTGTTGGTAGGTTTAAAATTCTCTGAAAAAAAACTCAAAACTGACGAGTAACACAAGAAGATGGAGATGGCATTAGTTGTGAAAGAAGGGGTGAGGATTCATGAATTGAAGCGCCAGATTTCAGAGTGCAAGCAACGTGGCCTTTCCATGAAGTCCTACTACGCCAAGATGAACACGCTTTGGCAAGAACTAGAAGCCCTCGATCACCACCACCACCAACAAATCCAATGCAAAAACGCAAGGGAAGAGGAGGAGAAGGTGCATCAATTGTTAATGGGATTAGACGACACGCTTTTCGGAAACGCGCGCTTAGCTCTGTTGGCCATGGATCCTCTGCCTTCACTCAACCACGTGTACTTTGCCTTAATCCAGGAAGAAGACGCTCACAACCCCTTGTTACTGTTTCCGCAAGGGATCCTGGATGAAATCCTCACGAGATTGCCCCCTAAGCAACTCTTCATGTTCAAAAGCGTCTCGGTCCGATGCAAATCCATGGTCATGGATCCCCAATTCGCTCGAAAGTACATGATCCGAGGGTCCAAGTCGTCATGGGGAATGTTGTACCCTTTCATGGAAGAGTATAGTTCTCTACCTCATGCTCCTCCTCACTATGGTTGCAGGGAGTTTGCTAATACTAGTACATGTACTCACCATCATCATCAGTTATTAGTCTTCTACACCACGTACATAATGTTAAAACCGGGCACAAGGATTTTGGCCTCAAGCAATGGACTCGTACTCTCTCAACTTGATTCGTTCCGTCTCTGTCCCGGATCCGGATCAATCATGCACAACACGCTAGCTGAACTCCATCTCTGCAACCCACTCACCAATAGATCTCTCAATTTGCCGCTATTAGTTCCTGGTGAAGAACGACATTTGTGGACGTGTGGCTTTGCCACGCGTGCTATTGGATCGTCGTCATTAGCCTACAAGATCGAATACAAGGTTGTAATTATTGCTAGACCTTGGAGTTGGAGTTGGGATACAAAAAGTAGTGATTCGGATTCATCAGGTGCCACCATAAAGATGTTCTCTTCTGATGACATCGACAAGGGTTGGATTGATGTTGTTTCGGAAGGAGGAGGAGTCATAAGTTACCCACCAGTTGTGTTTGCAAAATTCTTCGAGGGACCGGACTTTTGTTACAAGGGTATCCTGCACTGAATTGATGGTGCAAGCAGGACTATAGTGACATATGATCCCTTTGACCGGCCTGGCCGATTTGGCCATATTCCGCTGCCCAATGTTGGGTCAAGAAAGAAGATTCTGATAAGTATGCATCTTTTTCATTTGAATCATGAGGAGTCATTGAAATGTTGTGAAATCGAGCAGTCTAGTAGTGCTAACGATGACCTGAATCTGCTTGTGTGGCGGATTGTGGACTATGGCAAGGGAGAGTGGTGTTTGGAGCAAAGGTGTCGGATTAGTCCGTTGTGTGGTGGTGGTGGTGGTGGTGGTGGAGAAGGCGGATTGTTGAAGGGATGTAGGCAAGTGATTGCACCGGATCCTTTGCATCCTGAAGGCGGGTTTTGCTATGTATTTGCAAGGGATAATCGGGTCACTTTTGTTGATCTGGGGAGCGGAGAAGAGGAAGACGTGGATATCTCTGAGGTTTTCAAAGGACCTCAACCTTATGATAGGCTCCCGCTTCTTCCATTTGTGTATTGTCCATGGTCGATCTTTACCATCGCCTGATCAACCGTAATATTTGCCGAAAGAAAAAGTATCAAAGAGGAAGAAGAGGTGCTAAATTCGAGTATGAGGCCAGGAAGCTCATGTTTGATTGAAATAAGAGGTATACAATTCATTCAGATTTGCAAAGGGTAACTTCTGTGCATTAGGTCTATAAGTGCTAAGAGTTTTAGAACAATTTTTCATTTCTTTTCGTTCTTCGAAATAAGTTTTTTTTTTGTGTTGTCTGTCCTATGCTATGCTATTGATGGAAAAGGATATCAGATTTTAGTTTAATTGGTCAACAACATTTATTAGAATAGTTAACCATGCATCACCCAATAGCTCTTGTGTACGCGGCTAGTAAGCTCAGTCGGTGGGTGATGCACTCATGGCAGATTGGCAGGTATGCACTAATGCACATACTTAGGAGAAATTGAACCAAACGAACTCACATTTCAGTTTTACCTTGTATGTTCCTTCTCCTTAAGGGAGTATATAAAGTACTATGAAAGAAAGATTAAGATATAAAAGGTACTAATGTGTTTGTAGAAAGGACATAATGTTGTGTTAATCAAAAACATGTTCTCAATTAGGTGAGCTTAATTCTTGGTAACCATAAAGAGGCATGCTTTGGTTCATGATGATTAAATATAATTACAAGCAAAACAAAGTGAACAAGGCATGTCAAGAACTTACTCAACAGACCTCTCCAAATGGAATCCAGCAGCAACCATTGCATGTGTGATGTGTTTCACAGAATTGTCACTTACCTATAGTAACGTTGTCAATAATTATAAGTTTGTTTATGCCACATTAGGAACGATTGATGGTATTGTTTGCCATAATAGTTCAATCAGATTGGTAAGCCAAGCAATCTATCACAAGAGAAATCTCTGGCTCATTTCATGCTCCTCAAAAACCAACTTCCATTCCATCGCCAATGAATAAATATCAGCTACATTTTAAGAGAAAAAGACAACTGATCACAGCAAGATATTTACACTGGCCTAGTAGTGTTCACACACCCACATAAAAATCAAGTGATGCATTTGACAAGAAAGAAAAGGCAAGTTCTGGTTTTGATCTCCCAACTAGAATTGCTGCAGCTGAACTTTATTAATATGGTAACACCTTCTGGCAGATTCCAAGGTGTGAAATTCGAAGATTTGCATAAATTTATTTCGCATGCATCTCCAATTAACATCAGTTTTACAGAGGAGATCAAGGCCATAAGTAATAAAAAAAAGACTCGTAGCTATCACTAATTCACTACTAAAAAATATTTCAGTACGTATATGATTAATATAATTTTAGGGAGTAGTTTGTTAAGAAAAAAAAATATTAAAAATCAGTTTAATACGTATTATTTGTTTTAATAAATTTATGGTATTGTTGATATAAACCTTTTTATCGATTATAAAAATCAATGCAATTACACAAAGTTGGATGAGAGCCTAACTACTAACTGAGCTCTCAGCTGAGAATGATGATATGTTGGATTTTCCTGCTCTGCGTTGTGGGTTTCCGAGACTTGAAAATAGTGAGATGGACGCTCTCACCAGACCAGTAACTGATGCGGAGATTTGGAAGGCTATAAAAGGTATGGGGGCATTTAAATCACCGGGTATTGATGGGTTCCAACCCGGATTTTACCATAAATGTTGGGGAACGATCGGAAGGTCGGTTAACACTTTTGTCAAGGATTTTTTCAGAACCGGAATTATTCAAGACGGTGTCAATGACACGCTTATTGTTCTCCTTTCCAAAGTCGCTAAGCCTGAGAGGATTAATCAATTTCGTCCAATTAGTCTTTGTAATGTGTTATATAAGACCATTACAAAGATTTTAACGAACAGACTTCAACCAGTTATGACGAAAATCATTGGTCCAGCTCAAGGAAGTTTCCTTCCTGGTCGTATGATTTCCGACAATGTGGTGATAGCCCAAGAAATTGTCCACTCTATGAGAAGGAAGAAAGGTCGGAAGGGTTGGATGATCATGAAGCTTGACCTTGAGAAAGCGTATGATCGGTTGAGTTAGAGTTTTATTGAAGATTCTTTAAGGGCGGCGGGCTTGCCTGATAGGCTTACGGATTGGATCATGTCTTGCGTAACTTCTCCTAGAATGCAAGTTCTTTTGAATGGCGAGGCCACTCGGCAATTTTCTGCTTCCCGGGGCGTGCGTCAAGGGGATCCCATCTCGCCGTATCTCTTTTTGATGTGTGTTGAACGGCTGGGGCACCTCATTTTGGATGCAGTGGGTAAAGGCGATTGGAAACCTGTTAAAATTACGAGAAAAGGTCCATCGTTGTCACACATTTTCTTCGCGGACGACATCATGTTGTTCGCTGAGGCTTCGGTGGACCAACTTCGTAAAATTCAGAAGGTTTTAAAGGTGTTCTGCACTTCTTCAGGCCAGAAAATCAGTACTCAGAAGTCGAAAATTTTTCTGTCAGCCAATGTTAGTAGTGAGGTTAGTAAGGGGCTCAAAGAGGAATGTGGTTTTGAGATCACTCGTGATTTGGGTAATTATCTTGGTATGCCAATCCTTCACAAGCGTGTCAACAAGGATACTTTTAGGAGTATAATTGATAAATTCAATGCTCGGCTAGCTGGATGGAAATCGAGGACTCTGAATTTCGCAGGGAGAGTCACATTAGTGAAGTCTGTTTTAAACTCCTTGCCCGTTTACTCTATGTCTAATGCTCTCTTGCCTTCAAGTATTTGCAACAAGATTGACAAAATCAATAGAGCGTTTATTTGGGATAGTTCGAGTGAGAAGAAAAAGATGCACAAAGTGGCGTGGTCTGAAGTTACGTTGCCAAAAGATCAAGGGGGTCTTGGCATCCGTTCGATGCACGATATGAACGTCGCTTTACTTGGAAAATTGGGCTGGCGCTTTCTCATGAGTGAGGGTGATCTTTGGGTTGAAGTTCTTAAGCAAAAGTATGTGTCTTGTGCCCTGGGAAATTCAGCAGCTGCTTCACACATTTGGAAAGGCTTAAAAATGGGGATTTCAAAAGTGATTGTTAAAGGCTCTAAATGGTTGCTTAGGAACGGTTCTTCGATCAGATTTTGGCGAGATATTTGGATTGACGATGCTCCGCTGACCGAAGTCTCCACTAGACAGATTAGTAGTGCCGAGTATGAGTTGATGGTGGCTGATTACTGGAGTCCATATGATGGGTGGAAATGGGACCTCCTTTCAGATTGCCTTCCCTTAACTTATCATCTGAAAATTGCAGCAACCTGTATTGTTGAGGATGAAATTGACAGCCAAGACGTGTTATGCTGGAAGCTGTCGCAGGATGGGAATTATTCTGTTAAATCAGGCTTTAATCTGATCCAAGGTCATTGCAACAGAGCTGGCACTGATGGCGGGTTCTACAAAGCTGTTTGGAAACTCCAAGTTCCGGAGAAAGTTCGGTATTTTGTCTGGTTAGCTAGCAAAGGCGGTGTCATGACGAATTCCGAGAGACAGCGAAGACACATCACGAATCAGAACTGTTGCCCGTTTTGTCAGGACGAGGAGGAGTCTTTTGTGCATCTCTTTCGAGATTGTCCCATGATTAGTGCTATTTGGCATGAATTGAAAGCTATTGATTTTGTTTCTCAATTTTTTCAGGATGAATTTGCTTGCTGGCTGAGGAATAACGTGCTGACTGAAGAAAAAAAGGATCCTGTTATCCGCTGGTGTGATTTGTTCTCCACCTCCTTATGGTGGATATGGCGTTGGCGCAATGCTAAAGTTTATAATGATGATATGGTGATCAACAAATCTGCGGCCTTCATGGAAGGCCAGACGATGGAGTACGCTCGAGCTAAAGGTATGATCTCTTCGAGTTCAATTAGTTCTATTCGTACTATGCAGGAAGTATCTTGGATCCATCCCGAGGCAGATTGGGTCAAGTTAAACACCGACGGTGCGGTTCGAGAGAATGGGATGGCTGCTTCGGGCGGACTCGTGCGAAATAGTCATGGTCAATGGCTTTGCGGGTTTGCTCACAATATTGGTTGCTGCTCGGTTCCGATGGCGGAGCTATGGGGCGTCTACAATGGTCTTCTACTAGCTTGGGAGAAAGGGTATCCTAAAGTTTTATTGGAGACCGACTCTCAACTTGTTATCAATCTTCTTAATTCTAGACTTAATAAGTGTCATCCGTTGTTTAGCCTGGTTTCTAAATGCCAAGGCTTCTTGAGTAGGAATTGGTCTATCCAGTTCCGTCATGTGTATCGAGAGGCGAATACGGTTGCCGATCGCCTCGCGTCTTATGCTTTCTCTTGTTCTCTAGGTATGCATGTATTGCTTGCCCCGCCTGAGGGGATTAATTTATTTCTGCTTGATGATGTTAGGGGTCGGGCTATCCCCCGTTTGCTGACTACTTAGCCCACTTTTTTAATTATTAATAAAACGCCTCCTTGAGAGGCCGGAGAGTACCGCCTCTCCTTCTACCAAAAAAAAACTAACTGAGCTCTCACACCCTTATTTAAGGCAAAGCACAGACATTGAAAAATAAAGGAACTGAATATTAGCGTTAGCCGTGTTACTATGAGCAGCCCGCGTGACCCTAGATAAAAACTCAAGGGCATCGCTCCCTAGCTCTCCAAAATTTATGATATTGTTGGTATTGTTTGTTACAAAAAAAATATTATTTTGATGATCAAAAAGATTGAGTCAACATTACAAATCTTACTTACTAATTTCTACTGTATTTTAGGAGTCTTATTTGATAAGGGCAGATATTGTTGATGGGATTAGACGGCGTTGATGGCAGATCCGGAGAAACAACTAAACAGACGAGTAATGAGCCGATGGAGATGGCATTAGCTGTGAACAAGGGAGTGAGGATTCACCAATTGAAGCACGAGCTTGCTCAACCAAGCCTATTCGGCCCTCGTCCAACAAGCAATCGTCCATAACCCCTTATTAAAGTTTCCGCAAGGGATCGTGGATGAAATCCTCATGAGATTGCCCCCTAAGCCCCTCTTCGTGTTCAAAAGCGTCTCGATCCGATGCAAATCCCTTGTCATGGATCCCCAATTCGCTCGCAAGTACATGAACCGAGGCAGCGATTCGTTGTCCAAGTCGTCATCGCTGCCAAAAGTCAGGGGAATGTTGTATCCTCGCGTGGATGATTATAGGCATCGTATTGATCGAACAACCTGTGGTTTCAGGGAGTTTTCTAATACCACTACTACTCACCATCATCATCAGTTATTAATCTTCTACACCGGTTTCCAACATTGCGTAAGGATTTTGGCCTCTAGCAATGGACTCGTACTCTCTCAAGTTGTATGGTACCGTCTCATATCCAGATCAATCATGCACGCCACACATGCTGCACTCACTATAACCCGCTCCTCAATAAATTTCTCCATTTGCCGCTACTTACTCCTGCTTATCAACTGACATCTATGGACGTGCGGCTTTGCCACGCGTCCAATTGGATCTTCGTCATCAGCCTACAGGATCGAATACAAAGTTGTGATTATTTCTAGACCTTTGAGTTGGAGTTGGGATCCAAAAAGTAGTGATTTGGATTCATCAGTTGCCACCATAAAGATCTTCTCTTCTTCTGACATCCAGAGGGGTTGGATTGATGTTGTTTCGGAAGGAGAAGGAGAAGGAGGAGGAGTCATAAGTTGCCCAGAGGTTGTGTTTCAAAATTTCTTCGAGGGACCGGACTTTTGTTACAAGGGTATCCTGCATTGGATTGATGGTGCAAGGAGGATTATAGTGACATATGATCCTTTTGACCGGCCTGACCGATTTGGCCATATGTCGTTGCCTAATGTTGGGTCAAGAAAGATTCTTACAAGTATGAATCTTTTTCATTTGAATCATGAGGAGTCACTGAAATGCTGTGAAATCGAGCGGTCTAGTGAGGATGATACTGAGTCTGCTCGTGTGGCGAATTGTGGACTATGACAAGGGAGAGTGGTGTTTGGAGAAGAGTTGTCGGATTAGTCCGTTGTGTGGTGGCGGCTTGTTGAAGGGATGCAGGCAAGTGATTGCACCGGATCCTTGGGATCCTGAAGCCGGGTTTTGTTATGTATTTTCAAGGGACAATCGGGTCACTTTTGTTGTTCTTAGGAGCGGCGAAGAGGAAGATGTGGATGTTTCTGAGGTTTTCAAAGGACCTCAACCTTTTGACAGGCTCCCGCTTGTTCCATTTTTGTATTGTCCATGGTCTTGGCCAACAACAACAACAACATTGACCCGGTACAGTATCGCTTGACCCAATACATTCTGCATGGTCTTGGCCAAAAGCGGAAAAAAACAGAGGAGAAAGATGAGCTAAAATTAACCAAAAGTCAGCTAGCTAGCTATTGATGGAAGAGGATATCATATTTTAGGTTTTAATTGATCAGTAAACATTTATTAGAATTATTAAGCACAACCAATTAATGGCTCAACTAGCTCTTGTGTAGTAGTACTAGTATGTATTAATTAGTGTATTAGCAAGATATACCAAATTCGGGTAGGAGGCTAGTGAGCTCATGTTTGATGTTTGATTGAAATAAGAGGTACAATTCATTCAGACTTGCAAAGGGTAACTAGACGTATGTGCTTGAAATATATTTGCTTGTTGCTCTATTTTCTTCATAGCCAAATTTCACATTTTGTTTTTTAAAATTTCTGCTGGAATTGAATTTGTAATCGTAGTAGTATAGTGGTTGAGTAGGCTGATCATAATCATGTCTATTTCTTGCAAACAGCCAGTAAGTATGTCTAGTATAAGTTTCTTCTCTTTGTTAGTTCTTTTAATTAGTAGTAATTACCAGCGTCAGCTGTGAGATACTTTTTTGAGGTTATTTATGTTAGTGTAATTTGAGACTTAAATAGCTAACGATGTTAATATCTCAAAAAGTATGAATTTTTTCTTTTGGCATTTTTTTGGTGAAGTTTTCATTTGGATCTTGAAGATTCATTAAACTTTATTGTATTTCTTAATTTGATCAAGCTGACTGTTTTAGAGAGTTTGTACCACGCAATACTTGGTCCTTAACAAAGCCTGTGGTTGTTGGAACATATGTCAGCCGAGTTTTGCTAGAATCGTTTCGTGATCCCCAAACAAAATTACGGACCAATTTGTCTATATCATCACACACTCCTTTCGGAAGATGCAAAGATTGCATGATATATAACGTGCCGTAAGTTAGTGAGGACTGAGTTTGCGAGGGTCCATAGAGAGAGAACGGGACTACCATCCGCGGAGCATGGATCTAATCTTCTCCAAGAGAAACGAATATTGGTCCTTGGTCATTCGACCACAAGCAACCGGGACTCCAAGATAAGTACTCAACCGGGTTTGTCAGAAATCGGGGGTGATGATCAATTGTAATTTTTTTTTAAAAGAAAGAATTAATTAGGCATAAGGATTAAGGAGGTTTAATTTAAGGCATCCTTTTGGATGAGAACATTTAATTCTGGATTAGGCACAAGTTGATTAGGAGAAGTTGAATGTCGCAGATGAATAATATAATCAACCGCTTTGTTATACAACTACCATTCCGCAAAGTGTTTTAGGCTTATTGGAATTGGATAGTTTATAATTTACAATTTCCCTTATAAAAAACAATAAACAGGAATTTAAAGTGAAAGATAATGAAATTTTATTATTAAAAATAAGTTATGATGTTAAAAAAAGGATATTTTTTTTTGATCCGGTAAGATTTAGGATAGCCCAAGTACACTTGGACTAGCCTAGAGCACCCTTTAACGGGTGAGAACTGATACAGTTCTAGAGAAATTAATATTTTTGGTTTCGTCACCGGTGGGTGTCGAACCTGTGACCTCGGGGTTCTTCCCCCAAGGCCAAACCGGCCCGACTGGGCTCCTCACCCACTTAAAAAAAGGATTTAATGTGAAAGATAAATATAATTTATTTTAATACAAAAAAAGATACGGAGTAATTTATTAGTGAAAAGAGGAGAAATAATCATTGATGTTATTTCTAAAATGAAATCGAAAACTTGATTTAATAAAAGCTATGAGCAACACGAAATTATTGAGAAAGCGAATGAAAATATTCAATCCACCATTTATCTCTTGCAAACTGAAAGCACTCGAGTGACTAAAACTCCCATACACACAAAATAGGAGAATGGCCCATATGATGTATATGCCAGGAAGAACTCATGTACGGTTATCTTGTCTGCTCATGATACCTATTAAGTAGGAGAGGTAGCCTATGACTTGATCAAATAATATGTACGATAGATATAAAAGCCATACTTTTGGATGGAACTTTCTCGCGCCATTTAGAATAAAGGGAATGACAAAGAAGCTAAACATGATGATCACTTTGGTTTGAATGTCATTCTTTGCTGCAAGTTCCCTATGTATATAATCGACTACATTCGTAATCGGAAAACATGGACCTTCATCCTGCACAGATATATATATATATAAGCGAAATTTAATATAGAATTGCTGGAGATGTTTTAAAACAAAATCAAAAGTTGGGTGCTTTGTGTTAGTTTTCTTTACATTAGTGGTTTTGTGAAAATTTCCACCAATTTTAAAGTGAAACTAGCGTAGTTACCTGTGTCTTGCACGAATTTTATTATAATTTTTATTTGAACAATATATTGAATATATACATTGTTCCAGAAAAAGGTCTAGGCGACTATCTAGAAACTGCCCCCGCCTAATTTGCCAAACTTGCCTAATTTGACTACACTCCGGTTTAGAGTTAACTTAGAGGAAAATGAAATGTAAAAGTAGATTTAATAAAAATTTGTATAATGCATCACTTGTAAAAAAATAGATTGAAAAAAAAAGAAAAAGTAAATTGCAGGTTGTACAAAATAAAAAAAGCAAGCAATAGTCATTCAGTTGTTCTTTTTTGGTACATTTGTCTGCCCTATGCAAAGTTGTAGATGTACTTTTTTTTGTCTATTTTCGTTAGTCGACGACGAAATCGTTCTAGAAGTATTGTTCAATTAGAACATGATTCTAAGATTTCCATAGCCATCGATCATCAAACTCCTTCCTCTTCACTACCTTGTAGTGCCATTTCTATCCTAGCAACCGCGGGCCTACAAATTGGCCAGATAGGGTTTAGAGTGATCCACCTTTGAAGACAAGTGGTGTGAAGGGTGTGGGAGCATGGCAGGGTTGTCATGTCTCCCCCTCCCTATTGAAGCAAATCAAGACAAATCATACAAATGTCTTTGACATTCCTTTTCTTACACCATACTTTCAACATCCAGAAAAATAACACAATAAGCAACAAAAATGAAAAACAACCCAAACTGATGAACAAAAGAGGGTGACGTTCATTGGACATTTTCTCTCTAACTTAACGACTAAGCTCTAAATTTGAAGCTATAATGTGACCATTAGTAAATATGAGATGGGGAATTGGCATAAAAAATCTATACAAATAGAATGCCAAGTAAGTGGAATAAAAGCAATCCTTTAGAAAACTCAGCTCTATTTGGATTAATTTGAATACCCTTTCAACTCGACCCCTTCACGAGAAAGCAAACTAAGCATCAATATGCGAGCCTTTTGTTTTGAGTTCTCTTCTTTGTATATGGAATATCGGTAAAACCTTCCCAAAATTAACCAAAAAAGGGCAAAAGAAAGACACTCATCCTTAAGGTGCCCTTTTGGATCCCCTCCACTAGATTTTGAGCTTAAAAGAACCTCATTACATCCCCATAACTTCTCAAGAGTATTTCTATTAATAATCAACTCTTCCTTTATGCAATAATCTTGCTCCACCAAGTACTTATTTCCTTGCATGGTGACTGAATCAACTTTTGTGGCGCTATCATTCTTGCGCTCATTGACATTGTCTATCATTCATCTTATGTGATGTTTCATAAGTGGTGATTTGGCGCTTACAAATGTCATTGTCAATACTCTTTTCAAATGTTTGCACCAAATGACTACGTAAAATAAGGTAATAGGGTAATTTCAGAGCTTTGTTGTGCTTCATGGCACTGTTTACATAAATATTCTTGATCAAAATTATGAGCAACACGAAATTATGAGAAAGCGCATGAAAATCTTCAATCCACCATTTATCTCTTGAAACTAAAAGCACCCAAGTGACTAAAACTCCCATACACACAAAATAGGAGAAGGGCCCATATGATGTATATGCAAATGCAAGGGAGAACTCTTGCAGGGTTATCTTGTCTGCTCCTGATTCCCATTAAGTAGGAGATGAAGCCTATGTCTTGATCAAATAAAATGGACGATAGATATAAAAGCCATACTTTTGGATATAACTTTATGGTGCCATTTAGAATAAAGAGAATGACAAATAAGCTAAACATGATGATCACTTTGGTTTGAATGTCATTCTTTGCTGAAAGTTCCCTATGTATATAATCGACTACATTCGTAATCGGAAAGCATGGACCTTCATCACACACACACACACGCACACACACACGCACGCACACACACGCGCACACACACACACAAAAAGCGAAATTTAATATAGAATTGTTGGAGATGTTTTAAAATAAAATCAAAAGTTGGGTGATTGTGTAAGTTTTCTTTACATTAGTGGTTTTGTGAAAATTTCCACCAAATTTGCGAAATTTAATATATAATTGCTGGAGATGTTTTAAAATAAAATCAAAAGTTGGATGATTTGTGTAAGTTTTCTTTACATTAGTGGTTTTGTGAAAATTTCCACCAAATTTAAAGTGAAACTAGCGTAGTTAACCGCGCCTTGTATGGATTTTGTTAAATTTTTTACATGAATAATATGTTGAATATATAGACTGTTCTAAAAAAGGGTCTAGGCACCAGTAATTGAATATTATAGACTGAATATATAGACTCGGTCACATGGAATCCTAGTGTTCTGTCTTACAAGATACAAGGTATGGTCCGAAATATAGAGATACATTTTTTTTGGGTTGAAAAAATATAGAAATTCATTGGCAAAATACATAAACGGCCCCCTGAACTTGTGCCCATTAGTCACTTAGCCCCCTATACTTTGGCATTATTCGATTGAGCCACTATAGTTGCACTTTAGGACCTATTGAACACTTGTTCGCTGATGTGGCAAGGCGCGTGTAATTTAAACGCAATTGGACTCTTATTTGGGCAAGTGAGTACGCTGATATGGCCTTTTTTTCAAAAAAAATTTCCATTTTCTTTCCCCTTTTCTTCCCCCTTTTCTTTTCCCTTTTCTCTTTTCTTTCTTTTGGCTTAATTTCCATGGATAAGTGTTTAAAGAACATGTAATAATATTTTTTGAAGTTAGTTTTAATTTGGAATTGGAGTTGGGATTTTATGTGGGTGGGTTTGGGTTTTTGATGAAACAAAGGATATGTAAAAATAGAAATGAGATTTGGGGACCTTCTTTCATGTACTTCTTCACACATTCCTCTCATCTTCTCTCATGGCTTATTCAATGGAAGCTTACACAAGATTTTCAATTAAGCATGAAAATTTAAGCAATTTGCAATCAAATTATGGGGCAAACATAAATTTAACTCATATCTACTCATATCTTCAAGCAATGTCAAGATTCAAGGCTATAAAAGTATGAATTTCAAATCTGAAAATTATGAGTTAATAAACCCTAAAATTTAAATCTGAAAATTGCTTCAAAAAAAAACTACATTGCTCCATCAACCTACAAAATCAACATAATGCTAGATCTAAGCAATAACAAGAGACAAGCATTCTATTCAAGTTTAAAAAAAATTCATGTCTCTATGCAAAAGCTTGATGAGGAAGATGAGTTCAAATTTATTTCTTTTTATTTTTTTCTTTTTATTTCTGTTTTAATCTTTCTCCCTTTTTGTTTTAATTAAATATAAATGACATGGCATATACGTGGCGTCATCGTGGCAAAAAACTTGCACACATCAGCGCGTGTACAATACACGTAAAAAAAGTCTCGGCGTTCAGGTATTCAATAGGTCCCGAAGTGCAACTATAATGGTTCGATCGAATAGGGTCAAAGTATAAGGGGCTAAGTGACTAATGGACACAAGTTTAGGGGGCCATTTATTTATTTTGCCGAAATTCATTTGATAGGACAAAAATCTACAACTATATATTAAAGTTGTCCCTTTTCGAGCCACTAGAACGATTCTGACCCCACCCCATATTTAAAAAACCTTATTTTCATTCTTATTATTTTATTTTTTTATTTTTTTCTTATTCCAAAAATCTTTATTACCGTACACTCAAAAAATATTGTTCCAATAATATCGTTTCTCAAAATCGGATATCTATCTACTATCTATCTTTTATAAAATTTATTTTTATTTCTAATATTTTAACTTTTTCCTATTAAATTCTTCTTTAACTATTTAAATCTATCTTTAACATCAAACAAATATCTATTTAGTATAACAATATCTTTTGAAAAATTCCTTATACAAATATTTAAAATTAAAGATAAAAAATTTAAATATTTTAAAAGTAGTATAAATATCTTTTATCTTTAGCATGATGTCTTTTCACGAATTTGTTTATCGATATATAGTGATTTTATTTTATAAAAAATGATAAATATTTATAATTTTTAAAATTAATAAAAATAGATAATAAAATATTTAATATATTTAAATATTTGATAAACTCTAAATTTACGTACATGAAAAGTAATAAAATATGAAGAATATAATATTTGATTAAAAAATTATATACATTCTACGAGCAATAAATTACTTAATTATATTAAAATTTATATTATTTATTTATTTATTAATATCCTATTCATAATGTTTATAAAATATCGAATCGTAGTCGTACATGGTACGACGGGTAAAACTAGTATTCATAGTATATTAGTATATGATAAGTGGAGTTGCGGAAAAAAATTGGATGGTTTGGTTGGTTATTGAGCTGTCTTCTTTAGGCCCACATTCGGATTTTGGGCCTCCAATCTATAAACTTCTTTTTTTTTTTTGGTAGGACTAAATTAATGGCCCAAGTTCCCCCGTTTCATTTCATTCACTTCGTCCGATTCGAATTTCGGTGCGATAGCAGGTTTTGCCGTTTTGGAGTGCAATCCACCGCTCAGTTTCGATTCAAATTCTTTAACTTGGGTGTTTTTCAAATTTTTATCTGAAGGATGCTCCGACGGAGCTCTAATGGCTTCCATACTATGCTTCCTTGCATCAATTCCTTGCAAAAGTCTCTCATCCTCTACTCAAAATCAGTGGCTTCCAAAGATCCGCTCATGGTCGAATTCCTGGTCAAATCGGTCGGGTTCTCGGAAAAAGAAGCCATCTCCATTGCTGATAGAACACAGATTAGTCAATCCCTGATAACCAGAAAAAATTACCAACTGGTTGTTGATTTTCTCAAAGAAAGGGGATTTGATAGAACGCAAATCAGGAAAGTGCTTTCTAGGTTCCCCAGGTTGCTCCGAAACAATGTTGATAAAACCCTAAAGCCTAAATTCAGGGCTTTTGAGGATGTAGGGTTTTCTGGCTCAAATTTAGGGTTAATCCTATCTCGACATTCACATATCTTAGGCTGGGGATTAGAATCTGGCATCGTTCCTGTCCTTGGGATGTTGGAATCGCTATTTGGCAACAATGAGCATCTGGTTAGTTGTATGCTGCAGATAAGATCACAATGTTTGGTTTCTTCCCAAGTGTGTAAGAATCTTTCTGCTAATGTGTTGTTGCTGCAAAGTTATGGTCTCACAAGTGAGAGAATCAAGTGGCTAATGCTACGTAGTGGCTTCCTCTCTTGGAAAACCCAGTGGGCTGAAAAAATAGTGAAACGAGTTGAAGAAAGGCTGCGAATTCCTCGGACATCGGATATGTTCACCTACGGGATATATGCATTGACTATGAGAAGTGAAGGAAAGATAGAATCATGGCTTGAATCCTTTCATAGTCGTGGATGGAATGAAACTGAAATCTCGAGTTTATTCAGGATGCATCCCTTAATTTTGAGTCTGTCTGAGGAACATGTGAGGCTTAAATTGAAGTATTTCATGGATGATCTTGGTTTGGGATCCGATTACTTGGCCGCGCACCCTGTTCTACTCTCGCTTAGCATGGAGAAGAGGATTGTGCCCCGAGCTGTAATCAGGCAAACTCTGATGGATAGAAATCTGTTAAAGCATCCAATCAGTTTTCATACTTTTTTGAAGATGCCCGAGTCTGAGTTCATGCTGAGATTTGTGCTGCCTTACAAGGAAAAACTGCCTCAAATATATGAAAATTATACTTTGGCTATAGATCCAAAGAAGGTGAAGCATTGTGAATCCTTTGGTATTTAAGGAGATGCTTTTAATTAATCCTTTCTGGGTTGAATTGTAATGTGTAAGCTGACATGTTTGGATTTGCAGAAACTTGCATGATTCATCATGTTTTTGTTATTTGTACTCAGGTTCGCATGTACAAAACTTTGAATAAAATAGAAGTTTGCTTCACTTTTTCTTAACTGGTTGGTTGTCTAGGATCATGAAAATGCAAGTTTCCCTTCTTGTTGCTGAGTATTTTTAGTATCAATCTGGTATTTCTGCCATTAATGAATGAAGTGGATCATCAATTTGTACTTTCTGACATTGAGAAAGTGGATCATCAAGTTGTGCTTTCTTGTTTTATTTTTAACTTCTCTCTTAAAAGAGAGAGCATGCCCTTCTTGAGCTTGATAGTGGTTGCTTGATATCAATTTGTGGATAGCTACCATTAACTATGTGACCCCAAAAGAAAGATTCATCAACCTGTAGCTACTCAAAACAGAAAATTTTTGCTGAAAAGGAATTTGTTCAGAATGTGTTAAAAAGCCTCAAGATAACTATGGGCATGAGGTAAGTTTGATGTGATTTCATTGCTTTTATCTGCCTTCATAATTTGATCTGATTTAGATAAGGAAGTAGCTACAAGCTAACCCAACATGCTGAGATATTCAATTTTCTAATTTCTCATTTCTTTGTTCTATGAAAACAATGGCCCATTCATCCATATCAAACACAACTACGCAGAACAAAACTTTTCCACTATCTATCTATCATAAGTACCTAGGGCATATATCAAACAAAACTTGCTGGTCAATGAAAACTAGAAACTGAAGTAAAAAGAGTTTATAATGAATAGAGTCTTAGCTAGCTATCTTCTTCCTCTTTGATTCTTTGTTTTCTGGCAAAACCTCAGGAATTGGAGAAGACCATGGACAATACACAAATGGAAGAAGTGGGAGCCTATCATAAGGTCGCGGTACTCCCTTGAAAACCTCAGATACATCCACATTTTCCTCTTGACCGCTCGCAAGATCAACAGCAGTGACCTGATTATCTCTTGCAAATACGTAATAAAACCCGCCTTCAGGATACCAAGGAACCGGTGCAATTACTTGCCTGCATCCCTTCAACAAGCCGCCTTCTCCGCCAACACCGCACAACAGACTAATCCGACACCTCTGCTCCAAACACCACTCTCCCTTTCCATAGTCCACAATTCGCCACACAAGCAGACTCAGATTATCATCATCACTAGACCGCTCGACTTCACAGCATTTCACTACATCTTCATGATCCAAATGAAAGAGATTCAGAATCTTTCTTGATCCAACATTTTTGTTCACATTGGGCAACGGAATATGGCCAAATCGGTCCGGACTATCATAAGGATCATATGTTACTATACAACTATCATCAATCCAGTGCAATATACCCTTGTAAGAAAAGTCCGGTCCCTCTAAGAAATTTCGAAACACAACTCGTGGGCAACTTATTTTCGAAACAACATCAACCCAACCCCCAGTGTCAGACGAGAAGATCTTTATGGTGGTAGAATCAGTTTTTGTATCATACATCTCAGGCCTTAGTACAAGCACAACTTTGTATTCGATCTTGTAGGATGATGATGATGATCCAATGCGCGTGACAAAGCTGCACGTCCACTGAGCTCGTGTAAGGAAACCATTATTAGGACCATAAATGGGAGGCAAATTGAAAGATTTGTTGATGAGCGGGTTGGAGAGCAAGAGATCGATACGTTTGCTCCTGTAGGAGTAGGACCAAGACAGTATGAGTCCATTGCTAGAGGCCAAAATCGTTGCGAATGGGGTTGCTTTAGTGGTATAGAAGAATATCACATGATGGTGAATAATCATTGTGGAACCAAGCTTATTAACAATTAGAGGGTGTTCAATGCGAGGATACAGCATTTCTTTGAGTTTGCCAGCTTGCTTCATATATTTTTGAGCGAATTCGGGATCCATTACAAGGGAATTGCAATTGATCGAGACGCTTTTGAGCACGAAGAGTGGTTTAGGGGGCAATCTCATGAGGATTTCATCCACGATGCCTTTCGGAAACTTTAATAAGGGGTTGTGGGCGATTTCTTCTTGGATGAGGGCCGAATAGGCTTGGTTGAGTGAAGGCAGAGGATCCATGGCCAACAGAGCCGAGCGCGCGTCCGCGAAAGGAGCGTCGTCTAATCCCATCAACAACTGATGCAGTTTTTCCTCTTCCCATAGTTTTTGAATCTCGTAGGAGGGATTGGGAATCCGTTGGTGAAAGTGGGCGTCTAGTTGTTGCCAAAGTGTGTGCAGCTTGGAATAGTAGGACTCCATGGAAAGGCCACGTTGCTTGCACTCTGCAACCTCGCGCTTCAATTGATGGATCCTCACTCCCTTGTTCACAGCTAACGCCATCTCCATCGGCTATTACTCGATCGCTCTCTTTGAAATCAATCATGGGAAATTCTGACCCTAAAAATGTTCTACTTATATATTTCTTATTATTTTGATCCGATAATATTAGGATATAACAATATCTTTGTAATATCTTTTTAATATCTTTGTTATTTTTATCTTGTAGCCCATGAAAGATAAGATCCCTTGGGTCAAGATCTCTTGTATAAATAACTTATGATAATTCAATAGAAGGCATGATCCTTTTACACAATTATATGGTATCAGCCTTTTTAGGATCCAAACTTCCGCTCTCACAAAAACCCTAATTATGTCTGACGGTGATAAGTCAGCCACCGATGGCCTTGTTCTTCCAACCCCCAACGACGGCAAACAGTCCGGCAATCTTCTCATGGCGGTCGTTGGTTCGCGCAATATCACTCTCCAATTTCCTCAACTCAATGTCAAACTTGATCGAAACAACTACACGCTTTGGCGACACACGATCAAGTCCTCTCTCGAAGCATACAACGTTGATGGTTTTCTTACACCCGGGAGCGCTCCACCGACCACCATGCCCGTCGCTGCTGGCTCTGAGGAACTGCTCGTCTCCAATCCAGCCTTCAACAATTGGACTCAGAAGGATCGTTTTATCTTACTATGGATCCGTTCTACTCTTTCTACTCCGCTCTTGGCGCATGTTGCTAGGGCGAAAACCACATCAGAAGCATGGGGGATACTTGAGCGCATGTTTTTCGCTCAGACTCGTGCTCGATCAAGGCATCTTAAGCATCAGATGCAGAATTTGAAGAAAGGTACGCTTACTATTATGGAGTATGTTGAGGAAAAGCGGAGCTTTCTGATGCTCTTGCGGAATGTGACTATGAGGTTTCTGATTCTGACTTTATCGAATACATTCTCAATGGTCTCGATTCGTCTTATTCGGCGTTTTTAACGTCTTACAATATGCAAAAGACTCTGATCTCTTTGACGAACTTTTCGGCCTTCTTCTGCGAGAGGAAGAACTGATCTCTTTGCATCTTCATCCGAGTTTTGATGTTGTACTCTCGGCTAACACTTCCAGTCGCAACATGCGAGGCTCTAAATCCAACAACCGCTCGTCATCGAGTTCTGATTCCTCGTCATCTTCTCGTCCGACATGTCAAATTTGTGCTAGTCCTGGACATGAGGCTATAAACTGCTGGCAAAGTTCAAACATCCGAGTTTCCGCCCACGAACCCCAACTACAACAACCGTGGCGGCGAACGCGGAGGCAGACGAGGCGGTCGTGGAGGCCGTGGCTACGACAACTCCTCCAACAATGACAGCACTGCTCAATCATATTATTCCAATCAAAACTATACTCAGCAGCAGTTCGTTCCGGCACCGACACTGCCACGACAAACATATCTCTTGGGTCAACAACCCTCGGCTCTCATGGATCCCAATTGGTGTTTTGATTCTGGCTCCACCAATCATGTCACTTCAGATTTCGGTAATCTCTCTGTGCATTCTGATTACAATGGCAATGACGGTTTACAAGTAGGCAACAGTATGTCTCTTCCTATTACGCATTTGGGCACCACTTCATTACCTGCCTATCCTAAACATGTTCAACTTCATAATATTCTTTTTGTCCCTCAAATTAAGAAAAATCTTCTTAGTGTTTCCCAATTAATTACAGACTATGATGCTTATATGATTTTTTATCCTACTTATTGTTTTGTAAAGGACAAGCATGAGCGAACACTCCTCAAAGTAACCGTTGAGAATGGACTGTATCATTTGATCAACCCTCGGCCGTCCCGGTCACAACCACCTCGAGCTTACATTGGAGAGATGACAACTCTTCAAATTTGGCATGAGCGATTTGGTCATCCACATGAGTCAGCCTTTCGTCGTTTAGTTTCTAGGTTTCAATTACCTGTTTCGTTCAACAATTTAAAATTAGTTTGTAAGTCATGTCAGTTAGGGAAAAGTCATCGACTTTCTCTTCCTAGTAGTCATTCTTCTAGTTTATCACCTTTTGAGTTAGTTTATTCGGATGTTTGGGCCCTGCTCTTGTGACTTCGTTCAATGGCAATATTTATTTCTTAATATTTATTGATGACTGCACTAAGTTTGTATGGATCTATTTCTTTTCTCAAAAATCGCAGGTTTTATCCACTTTTCAGCTTTTCAAATCCATGGTTGAAACTTAATTCTCCACTAAAATCAAACAGTTTCAATCTGACTGGGGGGGGGGGGGGGGAGAATACAGGAATGTTTCTCAATTTCTTCAATCTCAGGGTATTCTTCATCGTGTTTCCTGTCCACACACTCAATCTCAAAACGGTGCGGCAAAACGTCGTCATCGTACCATCGTTGAAAAAGGGTTAGCTCTTCTTTCTCATGCAAAATTACCTACCTTATTTTGGGAACATGCTTTCCACACTGCAGTCTATTTGCATAATCGCACTTTAACTTCTATTGTCAATTTCAAATCACCATTTGAAGTTTTGTACAACAAAGTGTCTGATTACAAATTCCTTAAAACATTTGGTTGTCTTTGTTACCCCTTTTTGCGCCCCTACACATCCAATAAACTTGAGTTTCGTTCTTCTCCTTGTATTTTCATTGGTTATAGTTCGAAACACAAAGGCTATCTCTGTCTGATTGTCCCTACTAATCGTGTCTACATTGCTCGCCATGTCATTTTTTATGAGACTTCTTTTCCATATACTATTCAAGCTCAAAATCCGGAAACTTTACCCACCACACCTACTGAACCACCGACCTCTCTTCTCAAACTTGCCTCTTCACCCTTAATTATGCCCTCACCTTCGGCGCACCATCGCCTAGCATCGTACCATCATCGTCGGGTCTCACGCCCTCGTTGCCATGCACCATGCCCGCACCCTCCCTTAATCCCGAGTCTCTCAATCCAACGTCCCCGATTTCAACCATGCAGCCTCTGGTGCCGTCCCTGACTCCTCAAACACTGAACCCCGATCATGTTGAAAGTTCATCGATTCGGCCTTTGGATGGTGTTTCTGCACCGGCTTCCTCAACAGACACAGGTATGGTTTCTTTTACTCCTCCTTCTGTTCCTTCATATTTTCGCCCTATTGACACCACAACTCATCAAATGGTCACTCGCTCTAAAACAAACAGCCTTAAGCCGAAAACTTTTCATCCACCAAACACCCCTTACATGCCTTCTCTGATTCATATTTTGAACCCAAAACCTTCAGTCAAGCATCCAAGTTACCTGAATGGCAGAATGCTATGCAAAATGAATATGATGCCCTTTTACGTAATGGGACTTGGAAAATTGTCTCACACCCTTGTAATACTAACATTGTTGGTTGTAAGTGGGTGTACAGGATAAAACGAAAGGTTGATGGCTCTATTGAGCGTTACAAAGCAAGATTGGTTGCAAAAGGCTATAATCAGGAGGAGGGTATTGATTATTTTGACACCTTTAGTCCTGTTATTAAACCTACCACTATTCGCATTGTGTTATCTATTGCTCTGCAACAATCTTGGCCTATTCGGCAAGTTGATATTAACAATGCCTTTCTCAACGGAGATCTTTCTGAGCAGGTTTATATGGCTCAACCTCCAGGATTTGTTGACAGTAATAGGCCTAATCATGTCTGCTTGCTTCGGAAAGCTCTATATGGTCTTAAACAGGCTCCTCGGGCCTGGTTCACTAAGCTTTGGCAGTTTCTACTTCTTCATGGCTTTCGATCCTATCGTTCTGATACGTCGCTCTTTGTTCGACGGCAAGGAAAATCTGTGCTATACATTCTCATCTATGTTGATGATCTCCTTGTAACCGGTTCGGCTGCAACCGAAATTGATCAGTTCATTCGGCTCTTAAATCGCACCTTTACTCTGCGTGATCTTGGAGAGATGCATTACTTTCTCGAGTTTGAAGTTATTCGTCACCATGATTGCTTCATTCTTTCCCAACAGATGTATATCAGAGATTTGTTGGAGTGTAGCAAAATGGGTGATGCCAAGCCAATTTCATCTCCTGCTGAACCGGCTTCTCATCTGCAACGCTCAGGTGATCCTTTAGCTAACCCGTCTCTTTATCGTAGTATTGTTGGTGCCTTACAATATGCTACTATTACTCGCCCCGAGATTTCATATGCGGTTAATCGAGTCTGTGAGTATATGCATGAACCCACTGAGTCTCATTGGTCCGCTGTTAAACACATTTTGCGTTATTTAAAAGGTTCTCTTACACATGGGTTGATAATTCGGCCACCTACTGATGATCGATTGGTGGCTTACTGTGATGCCGGTTGGGCTTTTGATGGAGATGATTGTCGTTCTCAGCATGGCTTTGCCATTTATTATGGTGGCAATCTCATCAGTTGGTCTTCCAAGAAGCAACATGTTGTTGCTAAGTCTAGTACAGAAGTTGAATACAGGACCATTGCGTTTACTTCTACTGAGTTGATTTGGATACAACAAGTTCTGTATGAGTTACAAGCTCCTTTGCATCGGCCCCCTATTATTCTATGTGACAATTTAAGTGCTATTTATATGTCTGCAAATCCCGTCTTTCATCAGCGCTCTAAACATATCAAGATTGATTACTAATTCTGTTCGTGAGCAAGTTGAAGACGGTTCTCTTATTGTTAGACATGTCAGGACTCATGATCAAACTGTTGACATTTTACCAAGGCTATTGGTACTGCTCGCTTTTTGCAATTACGGTCCAAGCTACATGTTTGCAATCCATCATGAGCTTGTAGGGGGTATTAGGATATAACACAATATCTTTGTAATATCTTTTTAATATCTTTGTTATTTTTATCTTGTAGCCCAAGAAAGATAAGATCGCTTGGGTCAAGATCTCTTGTATAAATACCTTATAATAATTCAATAGAAGACAAGATCCTTTTAGACAATTATAGATAAAAGGGTAAAAATACAATATCTTTTTTTTGGTTGAATCACAGGATCTTACCGACGCTAAAATTTACTCAACTTTCACTTTTGTTAGTTTTCTACCTAAACAATTCTTTAAAATTCATGTAAATGATCCAACATTGGGCAACAGAATATGGCCAAATCGGTCAGGGGTATTGTAAGGATCCTAGGTTACTATATAGTCTTCCTTGTATGATCACCATCATCAATCCAATGCAAGAAACCCTTGTAACAAAGGTACATAATTGAAACGCTTTCCTCATTTACAAAATGAGGGGATGATCTGTCCTTCCTAGTCATAATCCTAACAAAATTTTGCTATCTAAGATAGAATATCGACAGGGTATGTAAAAGATGTCATGTGTATCTTATTAGCAGATTTAATAGCTAATTAACGGGATTATAATTGCACTCTGCTAATTTAGTATACTGGAATAGAATGCCGTGTAATATTATTCACAAATAGGCTTATATAGTGTTACAAGGAGTCGCTTACTCCATAAGATACATAAATTACAAAGACTAATATAACCCAAGTCCAATACACTCCTTTAAACTTCTTAGGAGAAAAATAGAATTATTTGAGCAGACTAATGAAGTTTGCATACGCTTTATCTTTGGGACACCAGTGTGATTAATCAAGCATGTTTACAATGTGATTGCCTTAAATATACCATACTACATCCAAGAACATGTGCTTGAAGCATTCTCATCCTCACCATTTGTTATCTCCTCACCTGCAAGTTTTCTTAAATAATTTCCAAGTAGGGTTGGACATTATCCGCGGGTGACTGACCCACCCGCTTCACCCGATCCAATTATATGGGTGAAAAACCGTAAAAAAAAGCGGGTGATGGGTGAGTCGGGTGACGGGTCGGATATGGGTGAAATTTTACACCCGTTTAACCCGACCCATCACCCGACTCGTCACCACCACCCGTTTCACCCGTCAACCACCCGTAAAAATTTATCCTAAATTAAAATTATGTTTGGTTTTTTCCTAAAAAAAAGTTTGGGACTTGGGGCTTTTTTTTAGAAAGTATAGGGTTTTTTAAAATATTAAAAAATTATATAGACCATAATGGAAATATGCTCATATGTAATATGCGGCTATGCCCCAAATGGCCAAACCTAGCGCAGCTTGGTAGCGCGTTTGTTTTGGGTACGACCTTCTAACTTCGACAGGCCGACCAAGGTGATAGGCTCCGGGTCACCCGCTCGCCCGGCCTTTTATTGTAATTTAGAATTCACGTATGACGGGTGGGTCGAATACGGGTGAAAGGTTTCAAGGGTGATGGGTAGGTCGGGTGATAAAATTTATTTCGCGGGTCGGGTGGTGGAAGTGCTCCACCCACCCATAACCCGACCCATGACCAACCCTATTTCCAAGGATAATCGCGTGTTACAACAAACTCGCTTATTACAGAAGCAACACAACTAACTTCAACTAGCTAGCTTAATACATAACAAAACAAGAACACTTGGGACAGAACTAAACCGTAAATCCAACAACCAGAAGCACTTCTACAACAATTCCTGTTAGTTAGCAATCGCGCAATGATAAATTGAAGTATGTTCTAATTATGAATGCAATTTGTTTGATTCATACTTTGGTCCACAATCATGAACAATCAGTTCAGTCACACATAGTGTTGCCAAGAAATTGATAAAGAAAAAACTCATAAAGCCTATAATGTGGTAAAACAATAGAATATAAAAGAGTTAATAACTTGACAAGCGAAAAATTGCTCTAAATAAGTTTTTAGATCCTAATTCTTCGACCCAAAGAACCCTAGATTGGTCTTCATTGCCATCTTTCTGGGCAAAACTGGCATTTGATCAGGACATGGAGAAGACCATGGACAATACACAAACGGAACAAGCGGGAGCCTATCAAAACCTTGAGTTATTATTACATTATAAAAAGGCCTATGAATATTCACATCTTCCTCTTTACCACTCCCAAGATCAACAGCAGTGACCCGATAATCTGTTGCGAATACATAACAAAACCCGCCTTCAGGATTCCAAGGATCCGGTGCAATCACTTGCCTGCATCCCTTCAACAAGCCGCCACCACACAACGAACTAATCCGACACCTCTGCTCCAAGCACCACTCTCCCTTGCCATAGTCCACAATTCGCCACACAAGCAGATTCAGATTCAGGTCATCATTAACACTACTAGACCGCTCGATTTCACAGCATTTCACTACATCTTCATGATCCAAATGAAACAGATTCAGAATCTTTCTTGATCCTCCAACAACATTATTCTTAGCATTGGGAAATGGAATATGGCCAAATCGGCAAGGACTATCATAAGGATCGTATGTTACTATAGTCTTTGAATCACTATCATCGATCCAATGCAAGATACCCTTGTAACAAAAGTCGGGCCCCTCGAAGAAATTTCGAAACACAACTGGTGGGCAACTCATGTTCGAAACAACATCAACCCAACTCCCGGTGTCAGAAGAGAAGATCTTTATGGTGGCTGAATCAGTTCTTGCACCAACCCTCTCAGGCCTTAGTATAAACACAACCTTGTATTCGATCTTGTACGAGGGCGATGGTGATGATGATCGATTTGTCTCACGTGTGACAAAGCTGCACGTCCACTGACTCCGTGAAATGAATTCACTAGGACCATAAATGTGAGGCAAATTGAAAGATTTGTTGATGAGCGGGTTGGAGAGCCAGAGTCTTATACGACCGTATAGGATGTCGGATCCGATAGAACCGGCACCCAAGGGATCGAGCCAAGAGAGTATGAGTCCATTGCTAGAGGCCAAAATCTTTGTGGAAGGGGGTACATTGGTAGTATAGAAGAACAATAAGTGATGGTGAATATGATCAACGTGGGGACTAGGAAAAATCTCTCTGCTCCGCTTTACAGCAGCTAGAGAGTTTTCAATGAGAGGATACAGCATTCCTCCTCTGAGTTTGCCTTGCTTCGTGTACTTTCGAGCGAATTCGGGGTCCATGACAAGGGATTTGCATCGGATCGAGACGCTTTTGAACTTGAAGAGTGGCTTAGGAGGCAATCTCATGAGGATTTCATCCATGATCCCTTGCGGAAACTTTAATCCCATTAACAATTGATGCACTTTCTCCTCTTCTTCCGTTTGGTGTTGATAGAGGGCTTCTAGTTGTTGCCAAAGTGTGTTCATCTTGGTATAGTAGGACTCCAGGGAAAGGCCACGTTGCATGCAGTTTTGAAGCTTGCGCTTCAATCGGCGAATCCTGACTCCCTTCTTCTTTACTAGTACTTCTGCCATCTTCCTACTGAGTTTTTTTTCAGAGAGTTGTAAACCTAATTGATTAAAACGCTTTCAGTTTGTAAATGAGGGGATGATCTGCCTCTAGTAGTCATAATATCCTAACAAAATCTTGTTATCTAAGAAAGTAAGAATACAGAACAAAACAAGAACGCTTGGGACAGAACTAAACCGTAAATCCAACAACCAGAAGCACTTCAACAACAATTCCTGTTAGTTAGCAATCGCGCAATGATAAATTGAAGTATGTTCTAATTATGAATGCAATTTGTTTGATTCATACTTTGGTCCACAATTAAGAATAATCAGTTCAGTCACAATAAACTCAGAAAGCCTATAATGTGGTACAACAATAGCATATAAAAGAGTTAATAACTTGACAAGCGAAAAATTGCTCTAAATAAGTTTTAACACACTTGTAGATCTAATGATACGTCCCAAAGAATCCTAGTTTCCTCTTCATTGCCATCTTTCCGGGCAAAACCGGCCTTTGATCAGGACATGGCGAAGACCATGGACAATACACAAGCGGAACAAGCGGGAGCCTATCAAAAGCACCGGGTATTATTGCATTATAAAAAACCCGAGGAACATTAACATCTTCCTCTTTACCACTCCCAATATCAACAACAGTGACCCGATTATCTCTTGCAAATACATAACAAAACCCGCCTTCAGGATCCCAAGGATCAGGTCCAATCACTTGCCTGCATCCCTTCAACAAGCTGCCTTCTCCGCCACCACCACACAACGGACTAATCCGACACCGCTGCTCCAAACACCACTCTCCCTTGCCATAGTCCACAATTCGCCACACAAGCAGATTCAGATTCAGGTCATCATTAATAGTACTAGACCGCTCGATTTCACAGCATTTCACTACATCTTCATGATCCAAATGAAAGAGATTCAAAATCTTTCTTGATCCAACATTATTGTTAGCATTGGGCAACAGAATATGGCCAAATCGGTCAGGACTATCATAAGGATTATATGTTACTATACAACTATCATCAATCCAATGCAAGATACCCTTGTAAGAAAAGTCCGGTCCATGTAAGAAATTTCGAAACACAACTCGTGGGCAACTTATTTTCGAAACAACATCAATCCAAGCCCCGGTGTCAGAAGAGAAGATCTTTATGGTGGCGGAATCAGTTTTTGTACCAGACCTCTCAGGCCTTAGTATAAGCACAACTTTGTATTCGACCTTGTAGGATGATGACGATGATCCAATACGCGTGACAAGGCTGCACGTCCACTGAGCTCGTGAAATTACATCCCTTTTAGGACCATAAATGCGAGGCAAGTTGAAAGATTTGTTGATGAGCGGGTTGGAGAGCCAGAGATCGATACGATTGCTATTGTAGTCTCCGATACGCATGATACTGGACCAAGAGAGTATGAGTCCATTGCTAGAGGCCAAAATCGTTGCGGATGGGGATGCATTAGTGGTATAGAAGAATATAAAGTGATTCTGAATATGATCAATGTGGGGACTAGGGAAAATAATCTTTGTGCAACCAGGCTTATTAGCATTAACATCTAGAGAGTGTTCAATGCGAGGATACAACATTCCTTTGAGTTTGTCAGCTCTCTTGATCATATACTTTTGAGCGAATTTGGGATCGGTGACGAAGGATTTGAATCGGATGGAGACACTTTTGAGCATGAAGAGTGGTTTAGGGGGCAATCTCATGAGGATTTCATCGACTATCTCTTCCGGAAACTTTAAGAAGGGGTTATGAGCGACTTCTTCTTGGATGAGGGCCGAATAGGCTTGGTTGAGCGAAGGCAGAGGATCCATGGCCAATAAAGCTGAGCGGGCGTTCGCGAAAATAGTGTCGTCTAATCCCATCAACAACTGATGCACTTTCTCCTCTTCCCGTAGTTTTTGAATATCGCATTTGCAATTGTAATGAATCCGTTGGTGATAGAGGGCGTCGAGTTCTTGCCAGAGTGTGTTGAGCTTGGCATAGTAGGACTCCACGGAAAGGCCGCGTTGCTTGCATTGTGCAAGCTCGTACTTCAATTGGTGAATCCACGCTCCCCTCATCGCCTATATTACTCGATCGCTCTCTTTGTAACTCGAAAAATTTCTGTTATTTTGATCCGACAAAAGGGAAAAAATACAAATATGCCATATATAGTTTATACTTGAATGGATGGCTTGCAAAGATCTTACCGACGCTAAAATTGACTCAACTTCGATCACATGTTTCTCTTTTCTACCCAAACGCTTCTTTTAAAAATTCATATAAACGATATATTTAATTTATTTTATTACAATTAAATCATCTAAATCTTATAAAATACAGTCTCTCTTAGAAATCTATATTTGCATACATGTATATTATATGGGCGATCGATCACACGAGAGAATTCGACCATTCAATATCGGAAAATCAATGGCTATGATAGTGCGTTAGTTAAATTGACATAAAAAGCAAGTACTGTGCATTTTACGTGTCCAATTATTTTTTTTTTTTGGTCATTGCCACCCCAGTTCAGCGGAGAGCTTTGCTCCATCAAACGCTTACATTTGGAGTTCGAGTCTCGCGAAGGCCCCTTTATTTTGGGTGGGATCTGCTCTCCCAACGTGTCCAATTATTTGGTGGAACAGAAAAGTGAAACATAAAAATGGAATAGTAGATTTGCTTTGGTTTTTGGAATGATATTAATCATCTGGATTTTTCCCATCGTTATAAGATTATTAAACGACAACTTCCAAAAATTATTACATTTATACATCCTAATCCTTGTTGATCTTGAAGATATCATGATTTTCTCAACTCAAAAATAAATGTCTATCTATCTTTGAATGTTATGGAAAGAAACTACGCTACGTACAATAGAGTTTATAGGAGAGCAGGGATAATTTCTCAAACATTTGGAAATCTCTATGTAGAAATTAAATTCAGCCACAATTAAAAGTTCTTAAAAGTCATTGATTTCACTCGGAGCTGAATATGTGAGTTAGATCCGAATTAAGGGTATGCAAATCGATCCGAATTAAGTCATTTTAGAGCATTATTTGGTTCACTTTGATTGAAACAAAAAACAGTGAAGTCGGTTTTACCGTTTCAATTTTTTGGTTCATCAAAATCCAAAAATCGTGGTTCACTTTAACCAATGAACGACGCTCATAATCTGTTGCTATAATTGTACCAACATTCTATGTAAATTGAAACAATACACATCATTTGAATTTCTAATCTGAGTTGCGTAGCTGAGCGCCTGAGCTCCTATGTAAATCAACTGATTGAACTACTAGTAGTATCGAGGAATGTAGAACACACCAAATAATGGACTTACATTAAATGCCTAGCAAGTTTGCCAACATAGAGACCAAGACTTCGTACAAACAGGTTCAATAAACGAGTAATGAGCACAAATACATGATTTTAGAATGTAGATACTATAGAAGAATAGCGTGATGCAAATTGAGTGAATATGATCAGGAAAGAGGATATTTATACAAAGTAATCTTAGCCAAGATATAATCTGATCTTGGTAAAACTACTAGCTAACATTACGTAACTGCTATGATTCTAAGTTTCTAACACAATATCCTAATCAAAGATAACCAGATAATATTATATTAGTATCGGTTTTTCTAACCTATAAGATCCTTTAGGTCGAGGGACGGGTGGGTACATCCTGACCTCCCAGACCCTGCCCGAGGCAGGTGTACACTGGCATAAGGGCATAGGTTGATTAGTTCCCTTTTAGAGTTTTAGTTTATTAAATTAGTAGACTTATCCTATGCCCTAACGACATAGGTTAGAAAAACTGTATTAGTATTATAACAATAACCTAAATTAGGTCATCAATAGATACATGCTTTTATAGTAAAGAAGTACTCATGGGATTGGCAAAGAGATGGTCACGGAAAGCAAACTTGGGGTTTTCAACTCGACTCCCACAGAGGCTTTTCAAGAGAGAAGGGGGCCCGAAAGACGTCGTCTGGTGCATCTTCCGCACAAATATGTGGTTATCCAAGATCATTAACTCCAAGAGCTTCTTGCAGGACTGAAACAAATATTAAGCATGATTTAGAGCTTCACACTAGGAAACAAGCTTACGTCAAGGCATCGTAATTGGTAAAGGAGTAAAAGCAACAAAGCAATGATATGAATTGTACATCAGCAAGCATTCACATCAGTCATTTCAGGTTCGGGTTGAATATAGGGTCGGGTTATGGCAAGTTATCATGCAGTTTTGGGTCAGCCTAGAGGGCAAGAGTACCAACTTTTTATGATTATTAAAATAATATTTTAATTAAATAATATTATTTAATAATAAAAATATTATTTTTATATCTTTTAATAATAAAATATAATACATCCTATTAATCTACAAATTCTTATGATACATATAATTTTTCCAAGAGAATAATTCGGGTCAACCTAGCGCGGGTTTCAACCCAATTGGGTCAAGGTCTTTCTATGACCCATTGATTTTCGAGTCGAGTTTTAACCCTAAAAATTTCGATTGGTTCAGGTCGAGTTTTGACTGGTCTACTACCTGGCATGATGTAAAGGTTGCTAGTAGGTCAAATTTTTTTATGCTCAAAAGCAAGAAAAAAACAATTTCTAACATGAGATTTGGGAAAACGTGTAACTAAAACTAATGCAGAGAATGATTTGATGGTAAATGCAATGCCTACTTTGTTCAGCATAAGATGGGCCCAATTATTTGGTGAGGTAGATATTGTTTGTGCCTGATTAATAAAAAAAGATATTACGAACATGAAATCATACCTGTGGATTTACTACATCCATTTGGCATATTACATCATCCTGTCAAAATAAAAGAGTTTAAATAAACACAGCTATACAAAAACAGAGGAGAATGCTTTTTATCTCAAGGGAAACGACATAAAAATTTCAACCCGCTTATCTCAAGGGAAATAAAAGAAAGTCATCTTACTACCTAAAAGAAACATATCTTTCTAATAACCACAAGATTAGCATTTACAATAAGAGACTTTAAAGGTGCAAAAAAAATATAGGACAATTTAGTGGATACTTCAATTAAAATCATTAACATACAGAGAATGAATATTAGAAAGACATTTATGTAAAACTGTAAAAGATATTATTTGTTAACGTGTTCAATGCTTTTACTATATGAAAAAGGATATATTTCCTAGCCCTGCTTGACACTTAGAAACAATTCATGTATTTAGGGAATTTTTTCAAAAAGTATGGCTTTAAATGAAAATGAGCATGCATTCCTATGTAATTTTCAATGAACAAACAAAGAATCTTATGAACAATAAAATGCCAAGTACTACAACAACTATGAATTGGCGAAATTGGCTAAACAAAGGCGTTGAGAGCCACCAATAAATAAGCTCAAAGAACTATGATGCTGGGAAATCAAGATACAGTGGGAAATATCATACCTCTAATATTCCAGGACTCTGCATTACAATACCAAGGATACGTCGTCTAAGTCCCTTGTAAACTATTCCATTTACAGTTCCATCTCCATTCATCCAAGGTACTATTGGTTGCAAATTACCAGATGATGCATCAATAATATGTTCATTCTCCTCATATCCACCTTCAAGTATTTGTTTGCTTTGGCTACATTGTCCTCTCTCATCACCATGATCAATTGCATCTGACAGCATGTTTGCATTTTCTGAGAGGTTAAGAATAGTAACTTTATGTAATTCATCAATATTCTTGCCTTCTCCAGGCTTTTTTGGTTCACTGTTGTCATACTCCTGATAAGCTTCAAGAGTTTTGTGATTTCTTATCCTCTGAGAACTCACTGATGAAGAAAATGTTTGAGTATCTTCACAGCGAGAAGCCTTTGGGTTCAAAAAGTACTTGGAACAGTATAAAGGATGAACCACATGGAAGGAGTCATAACCATTGACCTGTAAGGGTCCAACAAGACAGGACAGTAAGAAATTTCATTATTGCGGGACACTGTAAAATAAATTTAAACCAATCTGGAAAAAATTCTGTAACTAATTGCAAATTGAGGAGCACGCCAAGGTATAAGTGGGATTCATATAGAAGACAAATACACAATCCTTGTTCAATAACTTTTTAGCCAATATTTGTAACAATTATTATGAATACAGCTATCACAAGAATTTTGAAATAAAAGTAGCAATGACATTACACATAGGAGAAATTCAATCTGCATGGGCATCTGCTGATGATAACGATATTTAGTTTGAAAATCCAAAATTACAAAAATGTGCATCTTTCAAGAAAAAAAAGGGGGAGTGATCTTTTGCTAATATATGTGTCAAAGAAAGAAGTCAATTGCTTTAATCATTAGTGAGCTAACAAATATTCTCTACATACACATGCATGGATACACCAAATATTCTCTGTGCAGAAGATAATACAAGCTGAACTAACCTTGAATGCCATACCAAATGCATGCAGCACGTCAATGATATCTTCAGCCTTAGATTTACCTAAAGAAAGAATAAAAAAAATAAAGTCCACCATAACCATTATGTTGTTTAAACTTCTTTCTTTTCCCTTTTTTTTTTTTTTAAGAAACAATACAGCTCTGAGATTACGGGTGCACAAACAATACCTGGCATGCTTAATATTTCAGAGACTTCTGACATGCTCAAGCCCTGGTCACCAGCCTTCTGAATAGCCCTGGTGATACTTTGAAATAGACTGGGAGGGATCCAGCTCTGCTGTTCTGCATCAGAAAGTCTTAATACTTGCTTAGCAAAATTTGCCATAACTTCCCACTGTGACTCTCCAGAAGCCACAGCTTCAGTAGCAATGCTGCCAAAATCAGGAGCTTCTTCCTTCATACAATCTATACTGAATTCATCACTGTGAATTTGCTCACCCAACCTAGTGTAAAATTGGTTGCTTTCACTCGATAGGAGCGAATGAATGTCGTCATCTTTGAAAAATTCAACAACATCAGGTGTTGACATTGCTGCACGACTTAATGACACTTGGATACCAGGAAAACCCTTTTCTCGACGAGAACAGACCTCTGAATCCTGTAATAGAAGTTTCTGTTTTTTATTAATACTGTCAACTTCAGCGTCAACCAATCCACGTTTTAGGTTTCTTGAATCGTCCGCTTCTCCAACACCTTCCTCAGGAAGAAGAGGTGAAATGGTCATTTCTCCACAAGAAACTAGAGCAAATATATGGAAAATATCCCCGCATTGTAAATCTGCAGAAAGACTGACAACTCCATCCATCAGATCTTTCTCCTTCTCATGAATCCAGCCGGCCAACTTATTAGCTCTCTTTCCTGTATTTGTTGGGAACTGAGACAACGAAAGACCTTGCAGGAAGTGTTGTGAAAGAACATAGGGATGAGAGCCACGACTTTTTACCTGTGAAGCAAGTCATTAGGTTCAAACAAAAAGTGTTAGTAAACAAGAACCAAATCCAAACATTAAAGTAACATTACAGAAATGTTATTATTCTATCTGTGCTTCCTTTGTGTTACCTGAGGACCATCTCGTTTCTAATAATCAATTGTATTTAGTGCTTCATTATGTATTGATTCAAAACATCATCAAAAAAGACTAAAGAACTACTTTTAGATGTGCAAAGGGAGTTTGAACCTTAAAAAGAAGATTTTATTTCTCTTTCTTTGGTTCTGTCCTTCTTTCTCCTCATTTTTAATTTAAAGCATATTTCATTTTCACTATCCTAACTATCCCAGGGGAAAAGGTCACATCCTGCCAAGTCTGGCCTTAGAATATATTGACGCACTTTTTCATTTATTGAGGATGATGTGGGATGAATCAAAACACAGCAATGGCCAATGGGGGCAATAATGTGGTGCCTATGTGGCAATGACAGGGGATCCACACACTATAGACACACGTAAGAACAAAACTTTACACTAGATGTTCTTCAAGGAAATACATAACATATAAAAAAGAACTTTTGTACCATGATCCTTTTCTGTCTGAGATAGTCAAAGGCTGAGAATAGATCATGCTCTGAGTAACATCGTAAAGTTTCTGCCAACAGATTTGGAACCTCTACACTTGTTGATGTGCTCAAAAAGACAAGCTTAAATAGCTCAATAGCATTGGCAACAGCAACTGATTTGAGTGTTTCTCTGGCAACGTTAAGCCCTTCTTCCCATCGCTTCACGAACTTCTCAGGAAGGCGATGGTGACTTTCCATTTGGCAAGAGCTCATCTCTTCTCTTGTATAGTTCTGCTCAATTTCACTAGGAGTGGTAGAAGACATTCCATGAGTGCCCTAAAAACAGAAAGCTCAGTTTCAAATAAGATTCATCAAAGGCATTCACAATTGAAAAGCAACTGCAATCTTTGGAAAGTGATAAGACACTGGACTTCACACTCCTCCACCCCCCCACCCCGAACCCCCACCCGACTGATCAGAAATAAGCAGTAATGGAAACCCAAAAAAAAAAATAGATACATAGGAAAACATACATGAATAAAAACCATCCATAAAATAAAAAATAATCCACTCAAAAGCAACTATAACCTATATGCATTTAGTACTTTCAGATAAAAGAGTAGGTGTTATTAAAATTTCTTAAAATTCACAAAGCCTCTTGAGAAATGCAAATACTTCACAAATCATTTGTTGCCAAGAGAAATAATTGTTTTTATAAATCTAGCATTACCCTCCTTATATAAGTAAATCTGACTTACTCAATCACTTGTGACCACTGACCACCTATAACTTTCAAAACAAATTAACTGGAAGTAGATAAGAGTGAAATCGTATAGTCACTGTTCTAAAAATCACGCCTAGCCACTGGAAGGTCCCAACCCGCATAGCCTTCAAGCCCGCTTAGGTGCCCGTCTAGGCCCACCTACCGTTTTTTAGAACATTATGTATAGGCCATTAAAATATTATAATAATTCAGGGAATACATATCAGCAAATTTTCCAATATCCCAACACACCTCATGTACCGCTGCAGTTCCTTTAGCATTGTCCTTCCACCTCTTCTTGCAAAAGAGAACCTTATCAAATGCCATCTTGATTTTGTAATCATCAAAATTGTCCCACTTATCTTTCAGATTAACTGGATCTTGATCGCATTCAACACCACCTGAGGACATCCTCTTCTGAACTTCATCTACTTGTTGAGCGTATCGTTGGCTAAGCAAGTTGCATAAGCCCATTAAAGAATTTCTGAAGTTTATATCTTTCTTTAAAACTGCAATCCTTTTTTTACAGCAACTCGGTGAAGCTGGAAGATCAGTAATTGAGGCCCAACTTACAAGGCCCTGAGCCCCATGAGTTGCTCTCTGTCTCGCATACTGAATAAGTAATTGTCTGACAGAAAGACGGGTGTAACTAATTAGAAAGCCACATAATATACGTAAAAATTGTAAAAGTATTAATGATATGACCCATGGGCATTCCACAAGTAATCATGTAGGCTGAAGATGCTAATATTTTCAAGTGCATGATACACAGATATATTGTCCAGTATATGAATATTCCCAAACATCCGTGGTGCAGCACGCCCTCCAAATTGCATTCCATTTATAAATCCAATGGGAAAGAATATGCTCCAAGAAGAAACAGATGCGATGAAGATGACCGAAATAGACGTATATAAGGGATAAGTTGGAGGATGGTTAGAAGTAGATGAATTAGAGAGCGAACAACAAGTAATAGATTAATCAAAAAAATAATCTGAGCTGCTTGTCTCCTAAGTACCTTTAAGACCCATATATTTCACCCACTATCATTTCTACCTTTGAGATGGCTTTTATTATAGGATTCTATGTTTACACTGTACTTACTTATCTGCTTCATCATCCCACAAGAACTTTGATGCACGTGTCTGTTTAAGGCTTGGCATTGCATTCCGGCTGGTTGATCTCCCCACACCTCCTCCTACCTGTTCATTCACTCGATTCTCCTCTATAGTCTCTGTATGATGATCCTCTTCAAATTCTTGAGCAGAATGTAAACAAAGTGATGACCACCTTTTAGTTATCAAGCTAGCACACATTTCCTAATAACATAAATAAGTAAAGAGAAAGGATACAATAACTGACCACTAGTTTGATCAACCTCTAAATGTTTTGAAGGCATCTTTCTTTTCTTTTGTGACGAAGAATTCCTAGCTTTTGCAGAAGTTGACTCTTGGAAATGAGGACCAAGGACTGCTTGATTTCTGTTATGACTGCGTATCTGCTTATCATAATATACACGAAGCACCTGCATTTGGTTTCACCAATTTATAAAAAGAAGAAGAGATAATACATCATAATTAGTAAAATTTGGAACACTTCTAGTTTGCAAGAACCATTGTAACTTGTAAGTCACTTCAAACATTTAAATTTTAGATGCACAAATATATCATTTTGACACAATTACAATTGCAATCAATCAGGAAAACCACCTCAAAGTTTAAATGTATGATGTGTGTAATAATTAACTGCAAACATCACAAGAGTATATATAGCAGTAGAGAGAAAATCACCTGTGCCAAACTCAATTTGAGATCATTTGCAATTTCTTTGCACTCCTTGAATGTTAGCTTAGCATATTGATCATTCTTCAAAACGCGTTTGATAAGCTCAGAACGATGTTCGGCAGCCATAACCTTAGACCTGGTCCATGACCTAGCGTAAAAAAGCTGCACAGCAACATATTATGTCAGATAGGATGCTAGCATATAGATTATATATCAAAATTACTTTATTTAGTTGTATCCACTCGGTATTGAGGCGTGCATTATCTCCAGAGTGAAAACCCAGGATTCATTTGGGGTAAATCATATTATTTTATTGTTATAAAGAACCTTGCATGTCCATATAATGTCCTTTTAAAGATCAAATAAATAATAACGGCATTGAGCAAAACAAACCCTGAGTATCACTCCATGCAGAAAACAAAGCACAAATCAGAGTCAATGCAAAGATATTATGATCCCAACAAGTCAAAGTACTTTCACACATTGGGAGTTTTTACTTTATCATCATAATATTCTCTAAAGTGAAGACTAGAGAACTAGAGATTTACTACATATTATATCAAATAGATTAGCTAATTATTCCGGAGAAGATAATGGTTGCCCTTATTTTCCCAGCAAATAATAATATTCTGCATAGTGAAACCTAAGAGATTTCCTTGATGTTCTCTTTTTTATCAGTTTGGAAGTTATATTGTCTAATCCAATCCAAGCAAATATCAAAGACTAGGAACCACAGAAGATATAACACATACTGCAATAAAGATTTAAAAAAAATCATAAGCATAAGCCATATAAAACGAAGCAATTAACAAAACTAAAGGTATTACAAAGAAACATCATATGAATACCTCATGGACTGTAGATCCTGGGAATGCATGTAAAGCAGCTTTTGGGTTTGCAGCAGAATAACAATATTCCAAAGTTTGCCAGTACTCCTCAAGAGCTTCTTTTGTCATTAATATAAAATCATGTCTGAAATATGGACGCAGATCAGGTGAACCAGAACCCTCAGAGACAGGATCTATGAATTGTGGTTCTTCAACATAAGGTTTAAGCTCCAATGCATATGTAAGTACAGCATGTTGAGCTTTAGTCTCATCTACCATATGGTCATCGGCAACCATTCGTATTAACTGTATCATTATATTTAAATCAAGTAAGCATTTGCAACAAGCATCAAAATGGCATCCGAGGTTTTTCACTTTATTCATTCACAATGCTGCAAGAGATTGAAGTAAGAAGATAAGGGTTTAGAAATCTGATTTTGACTAGGAATGGTTTACTGAGCTTTTCTTCAAAAGATGAATAATTATAATAGTTACTATCTAAATATACCAGTATATAAATAAGGAGTAGAGCACTTCATGAGTTTCTAAAAATCATAAAGAAAATATCCAGCAAATCTTTTGAGGAATTTTGAGAAAGTTGTAAGGAATGATAATAAGCAAAGTTAGAGTACCATATACAAATACTTTATTAATAGAGATACAATAAATCTTTGAAGGTTTTATGAGAATATTATAAATAGAAATTTTATGCAATAAAAAGGTAAAATGAAAACATCCATGACTAGCTACTTTATTGCAAAAAATCAATCAAAAGACTATAGATGCCTTAATCAGAATAAGAGCTTGGTTATATTTATAGTAGAAGCTTCCTTTGGCATAGATCTTCATATTTTTTCCAGTATACCCATCAAAATTCTCCTTTTACCATGCCTCCAAGAAAAAACCCATTGAGCTGGTAAAAGATATAGGATCTCCAATATGAGCATTGTGATCCACAAAATGGATTTTTCTTTGATCAAATTGCTGGTAAAAGTAACAGTTTTTTTCAGAAGTTTTTAAATAGGACAACAGATATTCTATGGGGGAAACTGATATAGTTGAAGTATTTATTATTACTACCTTCAGCCGGAGTAGGATGTCAGTAACCCTAGAGAGCCGTCCCATAGCTTTACTCATCACCTGTTTGTACTCATCTAAAGAAAGGTCAGAAAGAAGAGCACCAGCCTTATGTCTGTCTCTAATATCCTTGTGTTTATGAAGAGAGCCAAGCACTTGAATAAACAATTCCAGAGGACTGGCCTTCACTGCCTCCTCTAGTGAGAACAACTTACAACTGCTGTGTGGATTTCTGGAGACCAACAATTGTTCTCTTTTTGAAGAGCACTGGTTAGTTCCAGCTGAATCATTAATATAACCCCATAAGTAATTATGTAGGAGCCGAGCACGAACCATTTTTGGCAATACAGAACCAGCATGCGCCTCTAACTTGACGGTTGAAGCATCTGCATTTAGACTTTGCGGGAGTCTCTGAATGGATGTCAAAGTATGTACTGACTGTTCAGTCTTCATACAATATGAGCCTTGGCGAATATGCAGTTCAAAAGATCTCAGCTTCTCATGAATCTGATCTGATAGATCATATACAGAGCTTGAAACGGATGAATGCAGAATCACACATACAGAACGATGACAGCCATAATTTGTAAGACCAGGTACAGCGAGGGTCATAATACTACAGTGACCTTCCTTTTCTAGATTTAACAAACAACGAGTCACTGTCTTTCTGTCTATTTTTGTGTTCCTGTCCTCGAGGTTCTCAAGCCATCGCTGCAGCTCGCACTTCAATACGAATTTTTCTTCCTGTTATACCAAGACATATGTAACATTAAGTTACTTCAAAATTACAGCATGTCAAAGTTCTAGGGGCAATAATCTAAATAAAATTATAAATAGATTTGAGGACACCAGACCTTCAGCCTTTCAAGAATTCTTTGTTCCCTCTGGGAGCTAGTTTGTGAGGGATATCTCTGGCGTAACTGAATTTTCATTGGCTTTGGCGAAATACATGCTGATGTTAAAGTGCCATCAGATTTACCAACTTCCACCAAAGAATAATCTGCAGCAAGAATATTTATATTGGGATCACTTTGATCACATCCTTTAACTTCCTGGATGGCAGAGGTAAACCCTTGCTCGTCACTTTTCCTTTCTGCAGATTGAGGAGTCAGAAAATCACCCTGTGGTACTGAACAATTTGCATCTGAAACAATTTCTGGAGATTTTTCTAAAGAAGAAGGGTTCTCAGGACCCTGTGATACTGAACAAGTTGCATCTGAAACAATTTCTGGAGACTTTTCTAAAGAAGAAGGGTTCTCAGGAGGAGAGATATTTTCATTTTCACCAGAGACATCTTCTGGTCTCTTGGATAAAGATTTCAATGGTTGAAGTTGAAAATTCCTGGGAGTCCAACATCTGTATACTGTCCCCTTCTTATGGTTTTCAGGGAGCTGATGCAATCCAAACCTTGAGGCCATAGCGACGATGCGAGTATGATTCTTTTTATTACTAATTCCAAGTCTTTTGCATAACTATTAATAGAAAAATGTAAAGTATATAAATCAGTTTTGTTAAAAAAAATAAATGCAGCAATGCAGATTAAAGAGGTAAATCACACAATGGAGGAACAATGAGAATACATTTATGAAACTTCTGAAAGCAGAATTTGGAAAAGCAAAATTATAAAAAGATAAATAAAGTTGAGATCTAAACTAAGATGAGAAACACATTTTAACATGGTGCCCAACAAAGACTACTTTAATCTGATGAACAAACCCAAATGAAGCATAATAATAGATTAATAGTGTAGTTGAAGACTGAAGAAAGTAGCAAAATGAAGAAAACAAAATGTCACAGTTACCGGATAATTGCAAGAAGAATCTGCATACCTCGAAAACAACCAATCCTTTTGGTCCTTCGGTATCAACCATGTCAAAAATTTGGCGCTCAATAGGAAGCTCCACAAGCTGCTCACTTTGACCTCTTCTTACTGATGTCAGCTGCTCAGGGTCAATCTCATCGTGTCCACTTTCAAGTTTTTTTGGTTCAAAGAGATTGGGTGAAAAACTCTTCAGCAAGCGCAAACAGATAAGAGGCTGCAAATTTACCGAAAGCAATTAATAAGCGTAGAACTTGAGGAATATCTATATAATGAATATACATGCAAGTTGCTTATACTCCATGGAGAGCAACAGCAAGGAAAGGCAACCAAATGGAGTGTGCCTTTATGATAGAAACTTCCTATAGTAGAAGTTGATCACTAATTGATTTCACCAAAGAATGCTAGAACCACCAATGGCATCCTCATAACACAAGTAATGATTGGTTAGTTGATCCAGAAACTCTATAGCCATAATAGAGTTCTCACGAATTGGGATGGTAAGGTTAGGCCAGTAAGGTAAATCTCTTTATCAGAATGCCCTAATTGAATTAAGACATCAACATGTCCTATTATTGTCTTTGCAATTAGTGTTGCTTTATTAGGTATCTTCAGTTTGTACTAATCATTAATTTTTTAAAATATTTAGGTCTACCGCCAGGTTTTTAGTTCAGCCAGAGCTTCATCAGTTACTATCAATACCAATCCCCGTCCCTTTTACTATGATTTGGACATTCCATGAAGAAGGGAAAAAAAAACAGAACAAATGTATGTAGGCAGGCGTGGATTGAACATGTTACTGTCTTTCTTTTTCTCTTTTTTGTTTTAGCAGCATCATCATTCACTTCTGCTTCAAATACTTCCACAAGGCCAGCCTGCTGTAGCCTGCTACAGATCTATAAAAAAAAAAAAGAAGAAAGTGAATCAGACATGTTAGATAATATCTATATCAACCACGAAAACACGTTGGGATGGACAAAGGTTCCTTTGGAAGTATACATTTCTCCATCGTCTGTGGCCAGCAGTTTCTCGATAACCAAGATCTACTTTAATATCTGCTACAACAAGAACCTACACAAATCGAGAAATCATAGTCTTAAAACTGAAACATATAAAATTAACTGCAACCACATAATGTAGTTTTAAAGGTGAAGATCAACAAACCTTTCCATCTGCTTGCTCGAGTTTGTCACACACTGCCTTCATGGCAGGTAAGAAATCATTCACAAGCACATGCTCTTGACCATATTCAACAAATTCACCAGCTAATCCACCATCTGTCCCCACGGTATTTTCTTCAAAATTCCTATTCTGCTTAGTTATTTCAAGTCTTTGTTGAGACCTCAAAGGTGTTGCATAACGATATAAGTGGATTAAATTAGTATGCACCGGTGAACTGTATTTTTCTTTAGTTCTAATTATTGTTGACTGCCGCACAAGTAAACCACGGGATTCAAGACTCTTGACCACATAAAAGAAATTATTTCCTGGCATTCCAAGCTCCTTGGAGAGCTGATTTTGTGGGATTCCGTTCGCTCTGAAAAGATCCATTGTACAAATAATGAGCATGTATTTCTCACCATACAAGTTTTCCAACAAGCTAATTCAGCGTCAATCAGGAATGCTAACAAAATGAAATATGGAGCAATAAATGCATTCCTCTAAGATTCATCAGAATAACATGATGCCTAGGTGACATAACCTTCTTTTTATTTTTAGGTTCAATCTCTTGTGGACGAGATTGAACCTAAAACTAAAAAGAAGGTTATGTAATACCCAGCCTGCAAGAACTGTAATATCATCAGCATTAAGATCTATATTAAATTTAGTGCAATGATTATACTAACAGTGAGAGGATGAACCATTATATCTCCAATGCACTGTGGATACATGAGCATGTGAAACCTCACTCATTAACCAAATCAAGAAAAAAAAAACACAAATTAATTCGAATGCAACACTGGAAAAAAACCTCACTCATTACCCAATTGAAGCAAAATACTCCAGATTGAAGGAAAATACAAACCTAGCCATAGCTAGCCGCTCAAGCACTTGACGCTGAGGGGCAGAGACGCTCGAAGTGGAGGCCTTGTCATCGTAAAGTCCAACGAAGCAGTCTCTGAGCTGCTCATCGGCGACAATCTTCAAATTCATCTGTTCGCACTCCTCGACGGATTGCAACTTTGGATCGGATCTTTCGACTTGAGCAGTAGTGTGCGATTGAAAAAACCGTATACCAGGGACGGCGCGGATGTTGGACCAGAAGGCGCGCTTGACGGCAGCGTCGGCAGGTGAAGGGAGGCCAGCAGCGGAGAGAGAGTGGTGGAGCTTCGGCCAGAGCTGGGAGAGAGAAAGGCCGTTAGCACCACACGCGCAGATCTCCCCGATGGCGGCATTGACGATCGACTCCATCGAAGCCGGCCAGTGGCGGAGGGAGGGGGGCGGCCGGCGGAGGGAGGGGCGGGACTTTGTAGAGAGCCGCCGAGGCAGGGGCGGAGAAGAAGATAGGGAGACGTTGGGCGTGGGCGGTTTGCAATGCCAAGCAGCGAAGTTGGAGATTTTGGAGACCGGAAGTCGGGGAAGAGGAGGTTTTAATTAAAAAAAAATTAGAGCAACATTGGGTATATACCCATTGAAACTTATCTAATAAAAAATATATTTATCAAAATATTAAAATTGAATATATGTACATCAAATTATAACGTATAATCCATCCAAATAATATCTTTTTAAAATTAGTGAAATTTCATTGCTATAAAAAACATATTAATTAATTTTCTTAATTAATTTTTATAATTAATTTTTATGTTGCTTGTACTCGTAGAAATTGAACTCTTAATATCTTTTGAACTCTACTCTTGTCTTGTACACAATTTTTTCAAGGGTTCCAAAGTGAGTTTTTAATCTCTCCCACTGTAAATTTTTGTTTAAAAAATTTCAAATTTGAATTACTGCAATATTGTTCCATATTCAAGCAATATATTTTTTAAAATCAATTTAAAATTTTCTTGGGTCAAGAAGCTCAGACAATCATACACTAAAATTATTAAAATTGAATTTCCTTTATTTTTGACCAAGAGACTCAATGATTTTACCACCAATTTTAAAAAATATTAAAATAATAAATAAATTAAATATTAAAATCACTCTTATAATTACGTTTTTTTAAGAATATTGTTTTAAAATAGATTTTTTTTATAGTTTAGATTTGATTTTTAATTATTTTTAATTCAACAATATTAGATATAATAAATAAGAATAATTCCAATTTTAAACTTTAGATGAATATATTTTCAATTTTAAAGCTTGTTAAATTTGAATGGCTATATATCCAATTCTCGAAATATATTTCATGCACAGACAGAAGTGTGCGCTTTGTTTGCTCTCTCCTTCTCCTGGATGAATATCTCTGTTGAATTGAACTCAATTTGATCTCTTTCACCATCTCTCCCTTGCGAGACTTCGGCTTCTTCGACGCCTCTCTGTTTCTCGAGGTGTTAATTCTCTCTCTTTTAATCAATTTCTTTCTATTACGTGAGAAGCGAAGTTGTTTATGTTGTTTTACGCCATTTTCGTAGCTTTCTACTGAGTTTCAGACTTTCGGTTGTAGTAATTCCTTGCTTTCGTCGCTCAATTTTGTTGCATTTTGAGGTTTTTATTGTATTTATCCTATGTCGTCGAGATCCGCATCGTTTCTCAATGCCGGATTGCTGCTGGTTTATTGAATTTACTGCTTCGCGTGATTTTAGGGTTTTGGAGGCTTCTGAATCTGGTGCCTCTTTCCAATTTCAGCTGCGGGGTTCCTTTTTAGGTATTGGATTTGATTTATATGGGAACAGAATGTCAGCGATGACTGATGAGGATGAAAGAGCTCGTCTGAAAGATACAATTTTGCAGTTTTTTTGTGCCTTGTGGAAGATTGACGTCCTGTGAATAAAGTATTTGTGCTGCTGGGATGAATACTATAAATATTGTATTCAGTGACCACTGAACATGTATTGGCTGATAAGTAGTCCAAACTCAACAGCACCCAGCAATGCATTGAAAGTATCCTCTCATATATGTACTTCTTGTTTGTGGATAGAATTAGGCTTACTTATTCAATTGCTTAGTTCTGCAACTTTCTTGATGGTGGTTGAGCCAACCTTAAAGGTCCATCTCTGTTATGGGTTCTTGTTTTGACTGATTGGCGATTGTTGCTTTTAAATTTCATTGTCTTGGGGGGCCTAAACTGACGGTTTGGCAGTTATTCATCGTTATGCTTATTTTCTTAGCATTAATTTGATTGTGTTTTTTTTCCTTAACATTTTGTTTGTGCAAGAAATTTGATTACCCACAAACCCTTTTTTAATATTCTATTCTAACACTGTATTTACAATGTTTTGCACCAAATAGGCCTTCACATGCTCAGAATGTTTGTCCCCTAAAGATCATTCCATATGTTGATTGCTTTCGAACTATGTCATCAGAGTAGTTTTGTGGTGGGAGTGGTGTTGTCGGTGGATTGTTTAGTGAGATCAGTGTTTAAAAAGGCGAGGCGACGCCCGAGGCGATGGCCCCCTAGATTGCCTAGGCAGAAGGCGATCGCCTTATACACAACAGTTTGATAATTCACAAATAAAAAAATATATAATGTTAAATAAGATCATTTAATAAAATTTTAGGATATAAAAACATTTATAAAGCCCAAAGCCCAAATTTTATTAGTAATAAAACCAAATTTAAAGATAATGTAATAAACTAGAATGAAATTTTGAAAAGTTGAACATTGGAACTCGAAAGCTGCATTTAAAGATAATGTAATAAACTAGTATGAAATTTTGAAAAGTTGAACACTTGGAACTCGAAAGCTGCCAGAGGAAGAGAGACAGAGAACAAGAGAATGAAGTTTGATCGTGTATTTGGGTATTTGCATAGCTTAAAGATATAGATATATAGATATAGAGGAAAATATAGGATAAAAAAGATATATTGATAATATAAATTGCAAATATAAACTGTATTAATAGATATCTTGAACAAAAGGATAGAAAGAAATATTAGCCTTAAGGAAAGTATATTTAAAAGATAAGAAAAGTGAAAAGAAAGATCATTAATTCAAATATTTAAAAAAAATGAGCATAAGGCAACCTAGGCGAGCCAAGGCGAAATGCAGCTCGCCCGGGCGCCCAGATCGCCTAGGCATTGCCTCGTCCAGGTTGCCTCGCATTGCCTAATGCAGGCGACAGGCATGGCTGGGCGCGCCTGGGCGCGCCTAGGCGCCCCTTCGCCTCGCCTTTTCAAACACTGAGTGAGATTGAACCGATGCTGGTGTGAGATTGGAAGTAAAGGCATACTATAAAGTTGAAGTCTGTGTTTGTATGCCAGCAATTCCAATGGTCGCCGACTTCGATTCATTGGACGGGAGAAGATAAAAGGTATGTGCTGTTCCCGCTCATTGATTTCATATTTTTGAGGCTTGTGAAAACTTTATTTGTGCCAAACTCTTCATCTATTGCCTACAATGGCTTCAAAGCTGATTACTTTAGCCTCCCATGAAGCCCCAAACCAATTTGAGCTCTCTCTCAGGGAGTCTTTTAATCTCCATCAGCCTAAATTAAATCCCCCTTTGAAACTAATCCCCCCTTCTCCTTCAGAGTATGTAACTCTCAACGGGGCAATTTCCTACGTCGTTTTGTGCGAGCCCCTTGTGGCAACAACTTACATCAAGCACCTATTCAGCATTGTTAATGATGAGTATGCCTTATTTGTTAAGTTGCTTGTTCAAATTGTTAATGAATTGTACCCCAAATTGCTTGACGCTGCTAAGAAGCAACTGATTTGGGTCACCTCTGTTGTTGTTGGTGTTGCTGGGTTAGGGTTTCAGAATCTTCTCGAGTCTCTTATGAGGCAAATCGTTGGTGGGGATCTTAGTGATGGAAATTTGTGGTTGAGTTTTGAATTGGTCAATCTAATCTTGTTGAAATGGGATTCTGTATTAGATGAAGAGCCTGATGCTCTCATCAGTGCTTTGTATGTGTATCTTAGGCTGTTATCTGATCACTATAGACTTCCGAATAGCACAAAATATAAGGAGTTAAAACAAAAGGAGATTGAATTTTGTCTCAAAAGTCTTAGTGAGCAGTTTGGTTTGTGTACAAAGCTTGGTAGGGATTTAATTAGGCTTTTGCAAGATTTGTTTCATATTCCTGAATTTCGAGGGTTTTGGAAGACATTAATGTTAGAACCAAGTTTGCTCAAGGCTCCTGGATTCTCTGACATACGTGATCTGTATCGTTTGAGAACTTCAAGTAGATACTTCCTCTTAAGGGTCACTCCTGAAATGGAGATTCAGTTGAGATTCTTGCTTACTAGTGTAAAGTTCAAGAGTTCGAGGAGGCATCAGGCTTGGTTTGTAACCAAATTCTTTTGTGTGCCTGAGAGGGAGACGCTTATATGTGACATTGTGCGGTTCATTTGTTGTGCACATCACCCTTCTAATGAAGGTATTCAATCAGATATCATCCCGAGATGGACCGTGATTGGATGGCTTCTCAACTGTTGCACCAAAAAATATGTCGAGGCTAATGTGAGACTGGCCTTATTCTTTGACTGGCTTTTTTTTATGAGAAGGTGGACATGGTTATGGACATTGAGCCTGTAATGCTGCTTATGTTGAATTCTATACCTAGATACGTTGACATCACGCAGTCACTCTTAGAGTTTCTGATCCTGCTTGTAGAAAAGTATGATGTTGATAGAACAAGTTTTATACTGCAGGGCGTCTCTTCTGCTTTTAGGATGCTGGTACAGAAAGGAGTGGTTCACTCAATAGATGTTTTAATTTCTTGTGAAGCTTTGTCTCCCTTTAAAGAAAAGCTCAAGATGTTCTTATCTGATCACGTGTCATCCTCTACTTCTCCAACCACATCATCAGTTGTTGAAAAGTCGTTGCCTGTCGCTGCTAGAGATTCTATGCCCAAGTAGTAGTCGAGTCAGAGCGGAAGTGATGTTGCCATTATATGAGCCTTGATGCCTAAACTTGGGGAGAAACTGAAAAAATCAAAAGTTGCATTGAAAAAATGTTGTTTGGGATCTGATCTTGAATCTCATTGATGAGAAGGCTTCTGTCATACAACAAAACCAGAAACTTTGACAAAAATTGGTAAACTATGACAACCTTCTTTCTGTTTTGTCAATACATTTATATGAAACCTTATGAATTAGATAAACTGTAACAATTGATTTAGCTTTTTGGAGTCTCAGGCTGAGCAGCTTTGTACCCTAAATGCTTAAGCTTAAGTAAATTTTGACAAGAGAAATTTTGTTACTGCAGGAACTATTGAGGAAAGAGATGAGTTTTATCTGCCACAATCTTTTTTCGCTTATCTTTATTGCTAGTTTGTTTTTAAAGGTTCTTTTGAAATTGCAGGCTACTATATATGGTGATCTTGATGTTAAATGTTGCTTGATTGGGCCCTTACATTTCTGTTTCATGGTTACTCTCTGATCAGCAATTGAAGGAACATAGAGAAATTGATTACATGTTTCCAGTATGAAATGCTTGGAAGTTGGAAGGATTGCTTGTTGAATAGGGTAATGGTTTATCTAAACATTGTTTTCTTGTGGAAGCTTGATTTTAAAAATTCATTCCATTAATCTCTGTGATTTGGATGTTAAGCTATGACACAAATTTCTGTGTTTCAGAAATTAAAACTAAAGAGTCCTAGCCAGCTAGCTGACTTTTAGTTAATTTTAGGCTCATTTTCCTAATTAAAACCCATATATTGATGAAAATTTATTGGACCATTCCTTGAAATTGGAACAACTAGAGTCACTTTGCTCTTCTTCCAACCTTATTGTTGCTCTTCTTCCTACCTCGCGTCGTTACTCCTCACCACATCTTCTTCGACCAGTGCATCCACTATCGTTGTCCTTCTCTTCTTCTCTTCACCCCTCGTATGGTCGTCTTCTTCTCTCCAATCACGACAGCTAGTAGCTTGTTGCTTCCTTCACCATAGATGAAGCTCGGATCTAGGCGCAACCACACCAAATCGCGCCGCGTCTATCTTCTTCCATTCACCATCAATCCTCCACCCCTCTATCCTATTTCTGACATAGATGAAAGCTCATATCCATGTGCCCTTCAATAACAATTTGGAATTTGGGTTTATATGTTGTCCCACATCAAAATATTTGAAGAACTGGAAAAAGATGTCTTAATATAAAAAAGGCCAAAGTGGTATGGATTAGGTACATTAATGGGTCATTCATTCCAATTGGACTTAAATTTCGTGAGTTAAATGGGTCATTCAGCTCCATATTAACATTGTATCTCCGACACCCAACAATAAGATGAGTAACTCAGGGCACACCCTCTTACATACATCAAACAACAAGTGTAAACCGTTTCAGACATCAAACAACAATTCGTTTCAGACATCAAACAACATGTTTTAGACATCAAACAACAATTCAATACGAATTCAGACATCAAACAACAATTCAATACGGAAATCAACCCATGTAAACCGCAACAATTCAAAACGGAAATCAAACAACAATTTAATACGAATTCAATACGGAAATCAACCCAGGTAAACCGCAACAATTCAAAACGGAAATCAACCCCTGTAAACCGGAGTTTAGTTTCTTTGTAACCTTCTCGTGCACAAACAGTGAAACCTCCTTGTTCTTCAGCTTCTACTCAATCAGAGCAAGATAGAAATGGCAAAACGCAAGCCCACGAGGCTTTTGATAGAAGTGAAAGAAGAATCATCAGCAAAGAATGAGAATGAATAGAAAACAAAATCATGAGAAGAGAAAAATGAATCTGACCATCCCAGATGAAGATTTCACCCCAGGCAAAAGCCTCCTTCCATTTCCCCTTTGTTTGCTTCTTCAAGCCATCACAGATCGACTTATGAAACAAATTGAAACAGAGATAATCACATTTGCAGGAAAAACAGAGACAACAAAAGCCTATTTAAAGAGTTCAAAAGTAATTTGAACTATGGGTGGTAAGAGTTCCTTGTAAATTTGAACCATGGGTGGTAAGAGTTCCTTGTAAATTTGAACTATGGGTGGCAACTGAGTTGACCTGTGATAGATGGTCATGCCATAACATATATTTAAAATATAAAGCTTCCATGTTACAAAATATAAAGCTTCCATGTGTAACATATATGTAATGTATGATGTTCTCTGATAAATCTATTTGAGCTGAAGGACTTTTATATTAATTGAACTTGAGCTGATTTATGAACTAGACAAAAGTACTTAAACTAAAAAACAAAAAATGCATGGTAAGAGTAACAACAACATTAAAACAAAATCATTAGATAAGCTATTATTATTCATTGTTTGTATATCAACTGATTTACTATTCAGTCAATGATATTGCCATTTGTAGTCCAAACTCATGAATTTAGCATCAATAAGTTTATCAATCAAATCAAAAAAAAATCGCCTTATAAAACTTATAAACAATCAATAAAAAACCCTTTTCCACAAAGATAATCTCACAATCATATTGAGAAAATAAAAAATAACATTGGTCAAGAGTGACAACATTGAAACAAGGTCGGTTCAAACACGTGAATTTAGCATTAAGAACTTAATCAGTCAAATTAAAATAAAGTTCACCTCGAAACTACTATAAACAATCAACAAAAACCCTTTTTTACAAAGATCAAATCTCAGAACCAATCCAAATGTCCCAATTTTAAGAGTTGGGATGCGCGAAAAAAATTGGTAAAGTAATAACATTGATATAACATCGTTACCTATTTCACAGCATTTCAATGAGTCTTCATGATCCAAATGAAAAGGTTCATACTTTTCAGACACTTGAGATATTAACATTGTTAGCTAGTTCAGTCTCCAATCACACAAACATGATAAGTATCTCTCAGCTAAAATATCTGACAAAGAGCAGAAACTTATACTAGACATACGGACTCTCTGCAAGAAATAGACATGATTATGATCAGCCTACTCAACCGCTATACTATTACGTTTACAAATTCAATTCTAGCAGAAAAATAAAATAAAAACATGTGAAATTTGGCTATGAAAAAATTAGAGCAACAAACAAATATATCTCATGCACAGAAGTGTAGTTACCCTTTGCAAATCTGAATGAATTGTACCTCTTACTTCAATCAAACATCAAACATGATCTCACTAGCCTCCTACTCGAATTTGGTACATCTTGGTAAGACAGACTACTACACTAGAGCTAATTGATCCATTAATTGGGTGTGCTTAATAATTATAATAAATGTTTACTGATCAATTAAAACCTAAAAAATGATATCCTCTTCCATCAATATAGCTAGCTAGCTGACTTTTGGTAAATTTTAGCTCATCTTCTTCCTCTGTGTTTTTTTTTCCTCTTTTGGCCAAGACCATGTACAATGTGTTGTTGTTGTTGTTGGCCAAGACCATGGACAATTAACAAATGGAACAAGCGGGAGCCTATCAAATGGTTGAGGTCCTTCGAAAACCTCACAAACATCCACATCTTCCTCTTCGCCGCTCCCAAGATCAACAAAAGTGACCCGACTGTCCCTTGCAAATACATAACAAAACCCGGCTTCAGGATCCCAAGGTTCCGGTGCAATCACTTGCCTGCATCCCTCCAACAATCCGCCACCACACAACGGACTAATCCGACAGCTCTTCTCCAAACACCACTCCCCCTTACCATAGTCCACAATTCGCCACACGAGCAGACTTAGAGTATCACCATCACTAGACCGCTCGATTTCACAGCATTTCAGTGACTCCTCATGATTCAAATGAAAAAGATTCATACTTGTAAGAATCTTTCTTGACCCAACATTAGGCAACCACATATGGCCAAATCGGTCAGGTCGGTCAAAAGGATCATATGTCACTATAGTCCTGCTTTCACCATCAATCCAATGCAGGATGCCCTTGTAACAAAAGTCCGGTCCCTCGAAGAAATTTTGAAACACAACCTCTGGGCAACTTATGACTCCTCCTTCTTCTCCTTCTCCTTCCGAAACAACATCAATCCAACCCCTCTGGATGTCAGAAGAAGAGAAGATCTTTATGGTGGCAACTGATGAATCCAAATCACTACTTTTTGGATCCCAACTCCAACTCAAAGGTCTAGCAATAATCACAACTTTGTATTCGATCCTGTAGGCTGACAACGACGATCCAATAGCACGCGTGGCAAAGCCGCACGTCCATAGATGTCGTTGTGTTACAGTAAAACTGTATTGATCAGATTCAAATGGAAAAACACGAGCTAATGTTCATCAAGGAACAACAACTCGATAACAATCCTGATGATTGATTGAAGTAGAAACACAATCACCGTAGAAAGTCAAGAAGATAGAACAAGAGAGAGTTTTTGAGAGAAAGGAGTTTGTGTTTATTATTATGGATGATCCTTACAATGCCTCTTGAGAGCTATTTAAGGCTCCGAATTGTACAGAATACTAATTACATTTTCCTGACACGTGGCATCATTAAGAACATTGATCATTACATCATTAAGACCATTGATCATTACATTTTCCTGTATCAAATCTCCCCTGTCGGAACAACCTTGCCCACAAGGTTGTCAAAGATGCAGGATCACCAAGTTCACTAATCATTAAGATGCAGGATCACCAACTGATTGTCATCCATTGATTGACTCGAATGAACGGATGCATCCAATATACAAGCTGCATCCAACTGAGTAACAACCTGCAATTACTCCAGTGGCAAAGAATTCAAATACCCAACAGCTGGCCTGTCAATTCCCACAACGAGTTGTTGTGCTACCGTGAATTGCAAAGATTGCAGCCTTTGTAGGATTAAATCTCCACCAACTGAAATCAAGGATGTCCATGATACCACATCTCTAGATGCCATTGCACTGAACACCCTCTCGGATTCCATACCCAACCTACTACTCATGTGTAATTTGATTAATGAATTACACACTGATACCACTGATGTAAACCCACAATTGAGCAACACATAGTCTCCACCTGGGTCAAAGCCTCTGAGTGCACATGACTCCAATTGAAGCAAAAATCCATAAAATTCAGCTTTCATCTCCTCATTAAGTTCACCCCTGGAATTAAGAACCACCATGGCAGCAGCTGAACATAAAGACTGCTCATGACCTTTTGAAATATTATCAGTAGGGAATGTGAACAACCCTCTTACAACCCTGTTTTCACACCAGCAAGGATTATCAAATGTTGAGGCTCTTGTTTCTAATTGCACCAAGTCACTAAACTGCCATGCATGCAAATCCTTTTCAAACCCATATTGTCCTCCAGGATCCCATGGAAGGATTACCAATTCAGCTTGGGTTTTGATGAAATAACCTATTGATTCACTTGCCATCTCAATTGGAGAGTATAATGCATCAAAATATGGGTTCTCTGGTCTAGGCATTTGGTCGAACAGTTGAAGGGCACTAAAAACAGAATTCTCAAATTCCTTGTTTACTAAGGAATTATCATCCTCAAGTCCAATTTTAGTCAAGATCGTAACAGTCCTCAACTTTTCTTCTCGATTCTTGTTTTCAACAAGATTTAGATTGCCACCCACTACCTCAATTGCAAGATTTTCGACAATCTGACAATTTGAAGACTTACCTTCGATACTTGGATTTTGGAGTTCAGCATTTGTTGGTGAAGTCTTGGCCTGATTCTCTGTCAATGTTGATGTAATAGGCAACAAGGAAGCATCAGTTTGAATTGCTGGATTAGGAGGCAGAACGAATGATGCCAAAGAAGAAAATTCTTGATCTGAAATTGGTGGAGTCGGCAATGATGGAGCATATGGCGAAGGCTCACTCAATTCAACAACAACGCTCTTCGGATGAGCGAGTTCATAGATCGTGCCAAGTGCATATGCTTGCCCCACTGATGTAATTCGACATGTTTGTAATTCCTTTCTCATATCAGGCCTTAATCCGGCGACGAACCAACTGATGAAGAACTCCTCTGGCAGATCAATGCACTTCCGAATTGAATCGAAAGCTTTATAATATTCATTAATACTCCCTGTGTGCTCCAAAATTTTCAACTCAGAAATTGGATCAACTAATCCACCATAACAAGGAGACGCGTATGAACAATTGTTGCGAGATTTCCTTTCGTGTGGATTCTCCATCGCTGCGAATTTCCCGGTACCGATCGAAGCCACCATTGTTGTACAACTCCAAGAATCGACTGAATATCCATGTCTGTTTCTTGAAGGATCTTGAATGATCAGTTGATTTGCCGTAGAAGACTCCACACCGAATACTGGAATTTGATCATGACGACTCTGATTGTTACCGATAATTGGAATTCGATTGACAACTTTGAACAATAGAGAAATATTTTCTTTGAATTCAGCATCCATCTTCTGAATTCGTGCTACCAGAGTATCGAATTTGGAGGCGACTGTATCAAATTTGGAAGCGACAGCTTCTTCTGCTTCACGCATGGCTGACTCCCTTAGCAAAACTTGCGAACGCGTCATTGCACCCGGCGGATCCATTGTCGCAGGTCGACTGAGCTCTGATACCTTTGTTACAGTAAAACTGTATTGATCAGATTCAAATGGAAAAACACGAGCTAATGTTCATCAAGGAACAACAACTCGATAACAATCCTGATGATTGATTGAAGTAGAAACACAATCACCGTAGAAAGTCAAGAAGATAGAACAAGAGAGAGTTTTTGAGAGAAAGGAGTTTGTGTTTATTATTATGGATGATCCTTACAATGCCTCTTGAGAGCTATTTAAGGCTCCGAATTGTACAGAATACTAATTACATTTTCCTGACACGTGGCATCATTAAGAACATTGATCATTACATCATTAAGACCATTGATCATTACATTTTCCTGTATCACGTTGATAAGTAGTAGTAAGTATTGGCAAATGGAGATATTTATTGACGAGCGGGTTGGAGACATGGAGTGCAGCAAATGTGGCGTGCATGATTGATCCGGATATGAGACGGTACCATACAACTTGAGAGAGTATGAGTCCATTGCTAGAGGCCAAAATCCTTACGCATCTCATGAGGATTTCATCGACGACCCCTTTCGGAAACTTTAATAAGGGGTTATGGACGATTTCTTGTTGGACGAGGGCCGAATAGGCTTGGTTGAGCGAAGGCAGAGGATCCATGGCCAACAAAGTGGAGCGAGCGTTTGCGAAAACGGTGTCGTCTAATCCCATCAGCAACTGATGCAGTTACTAAAATATTTTTTTTCTCTTGTATGATAGTGAATAGACATATTTTTTTTTCTCTTGTATGATAGTGAATATAACTGTAAATCGGGTTGGTTCATTTCGGGTTCGAGTTGAGTTGGGTTCGGCTAAGAACCGGTCACGGGGCAAATTGGATCGGGTGGTTGCAGGTCAATTTCAATTTCTTAAAAAGGGCATGGCTTTCGTTGCTTTGGTTATGCTATTTGGAGGCTTTGATTAGATTAAAAGGCACGGTGGACAATTAATTAAGGAACTTTTGGTGTTGGGTATTGGCAAATTGTCTAGATTGGGCACATGTTTTCTCTATTAGGCATAGACTAAAGCCTGCAATAAAAATAGCTTTCTCTTGTTCAGGTTGTTCAGTTGCTCAATTTTTCCTTGTGTTGGCCTCTGTTCCTATATAGAGGTGATGCAAACAGCATTAGCATTGGCTTTATAGTACCTGCAATATTCAAGACCACTCCCTTGTTCATGTGGCATAATCAAACTTAGCCGGAAAATTATTGCCTACTATAATCAGTGACAACGTTACTATTACATGAAATTGTCCAATTCATTGATCCAATGATCCTAATGCGATGTTGCTGACTAGCAGTAGACTTATTTAGCATGATTTTCAATTTTGAATTTGACAGGCCACGGTGCAGTCTTACTACACTGTGCAATGGTTGCTGCTGGAGTCCTTGTAAGACAGAACACTTCGATTCTACAAGTTCTTGACATCCCTTGTTTACTTTGTTTACCGAGTACTTTTTTATAAGATGAATGCTTAGTTTGGGAATTAATGTTTGTCATTTCAAGAAACAAAAGCATGCCTCCTTAATCCTTGTGGGTACCAAGAATACAGCTCACTTAATTGAGAACATGTTTTTGATTAACACAACATTCTGTGCTTTCTACAAACATATTAGTACCTTTTATATCTTAATCATTCTCTTTCATCACACTTTATATACTCCCTTAAGGCCTTAATGAGAACGAACATACAAGGTAAAACTGAAATGTGAGCTCGTTTGGTTCAATTTTTCCATTAGTGCATACCTGCCATGAGTGCATCGCCCACCGGCTGAGCTTACTAGTCGCGTACACAAGAGCTAGTTGAGCCATTGGGTGATGCATGGTTAACAATTCTAATAAATGTTGCTGATCAATTAAACTAAAATCTGATATCCTCTTCCATCAATAGCATAGCATAGCATAGCATAAGATAGACATAACCAAAAAAAACTTATTTCGACAAAATCTGATATCATCTTCCATCAATAGCATAGCATAGGATAGATATAACAAAAAAAAAAAAAAACTTATTTCGACGAAGGAAAAGAAATGAAAAATTGTTCTAAAACTCTTAGCACTTATAGACCTGATGCCCAGAAGTTACCCTTTGCAAATCTGAATGAATTGTATACCTCGTACTTTAATCAAACATGAGCTTACTGGCCTTGATCATACCCCAATTTAGCACCTCTCCTTCCTCTTTGATACTCTTAATTTTGGCAAACATGATCGTTGATCAGGCGATGGTAAAGACCATGGACAATACACGAATGGAAGAAGTCGGAGCCTATCATAAGGTTGAGGTCCTTGGAAAACCTCAGAGATATCCACATCTTTCTCTTCGCCGCTCCCCAGATCAACAAAAGTGACCCGATTATCACTTGCAAATACGTAGCCAAACCCGCCTTCAGGATCCGGTGCAATCACTTGCCTACATCCATTCAACAATCCACCTTCTCCACCACCACCACCACCACACAACGGAATAATCCGAAACCTCTTCTCCAAACACCACTCTCCCTTGCCATAGTCCACAATCCGCCACACAAGCAGATTCAGGTCATCGTTAACACTACTAGACTGCTCGATTTCACAGCATTTCAATGACTCCTCATGATTCAAATGAAAAAGATGCATACTTGCCAGAATCTCCTTTCTTGACCCAACATTGGGCAGCGGAATATGGCCAAAACGGCCAGGTTGGTCAAAAGGATCATATGTCACTATAACCCTCCTTGCGCCATCAATCCAGTGCAGGATGCCCTTGTAACAAAAGTTCGGTCCCTCGACGAATTTTGCAAACACAACCGGTGGGCAACTTATGACTCCTCCTCCTCCTCCTCCTCCTTCCGGAACAACATCAATCCAACCCTTCTGGATGTCAGAAGAAGAGAAGATCTTTATGGTGGCAACTGATGAATCAGAATCCCAACTCCAAGGTCTAGCAAGAATCACAACTTTGTATTCGATCTTATAGGCTGACGACGACGATCCAATAGCACGCGTGGCAAAGCCGTGCGTCCACAAACGTCGTTCTTTACCAGGAAGAAATCTCGGCAAATGGAGAGATCTATTGGTGAGCGGGTTGCAGACATGGAGCTCAGCAAACGAGGCGTGCATGATTGATCTGGATACGGGAGTGGCATGGAACGAAGCAAGTTGAGAGAGTACGAATCCATTGTTCGAGGCCAAAATCCTTGAGCCGGGACTTAGGTACGTGGTGTAGAAGACTAATAATTGTGGATGATGATGGTGAGAACTACTACTATAAGAAAACTCCTTGCAACCAGAGCCGGGAATTCCAGGAGTTACAACCCTATTATTTTCCATGCGAGGGTACAACATTCCCCATGACGACTTGGAGCCTCGGGTCATGTACTTTGGAGCGAATTGGGGATCCATGACCATGGATTTGCATCGGGCCGAGACGCTTTTGAGCCTGAAGAGTTGCTTAGGGGACAATCTCGTGAGGATTTCATCCACGATGTCTTGCGGAAACTTTAATAAGGGGTTGTGAGCGTCTTCTTCCTGGATGAGGGCGGAATACGCCTGGTTGAGTGAAGGCAGAGGATCCATGGCCAACAGAGCCAAGCGGGCATTACGGAAAAGCGTGTCGTCTAATCCCATCAAGAATTGATGCACCTTCTCCTCCTCTTCGCTTGCGTTTTTGCATTGGCAATGGATTTGTTGTTGGTGGTGGTGATCGAGGGCTTCCAGTTCTTGCCAAAGTGTGTTGAGCTTGGCGTAGTAGGACTCCATGGAAAGACCACGTTGCTTGCACTCTGCAATCTGGCGCTTCAGTTCATGAATCCTCACCCCCTTCTTCAAAACTAATGCCATCTCCATCTTCTTGTTAGTCGTCAGTTTTGAGGTTTTTTTTTCAGAGAGTTTTAAACCTGATGGAAACATTTTCTTGTTAACCTTATGATATTGACTTTTCACCCAAAAAAAAAGGTTATTGATAGAATATTTACAAAATTTTCTTGTTAACCTTAAGATATGCTTGAATCGGATGCATAGAGATCTTACCTACACTCGTCTCAAAAAGGGGAAAAAAAAACAAATCTTACCGACGTTAAAATTGACTCGATTTGGGATCACATTTCTCTCTCTTTTTTACCCAACGACTTCTTTTAAAATTTATTTAAACGATATATTTAATTTATTTTATTCTGATGAAATCATCAAAATCTTATAAAATACAATCTCTCTCATAAAACTATATTAATTTGCATACATATTGTATTTTTTTGGGTTTGAATATCGTGTATAATATATGTATCTAAACAAATGAGGGTGAGGAGTGTTCACCCTAAAGTAAGCTAAAGTTCGAATTCCAACAATATATGTATCTTAAGCAAAATGTGATAGCATGCCAATGTTTTTAACAAGACACTAATAGCAAAGGCAAGATCAAGTCGAGCCTATTCGTAAATTTGGCACCAAGTACGTACCTTACTGACATTGGAAGGTTGGATTTTAGTCTTGCTATCAATTTTTTATTTTTTTTGAAAGGTTAAGCCGTTAAGGTAAGATTATATAGAACGGAACAAGCCAAGGATATACAGAGCATCAAGGCTCAAGTTTGTTGTACAATCCAAAGCAGACAAAAAGCACAAAACCAAGCAATAAGCAACAAAGGCAACACAAAAAGGTTCAAGCTTAGCTAATGCCAAGAGCAGCAAACCAGGAACCACAGCAAGCATTAAGCAGAGCATTTGGTCCACTTTGTTGCGATACATTGCTTAGTCGAAGCATTTCCGGTTTATCATTTGCCAAGTGTAATGGATGAAGTTTGACAGTGGTTCACTGGTGGCTTGGTAGAGGAAGAAGCTTAACCGAGGACTAGAGCCCAGCCAGTCGAGTAAGTTGGCGCCATTCATCGGAATGCCAAGCCAGCGGAGGCACAATTAACAGTTAAGAGCCCAGCCAGTAGCAAATTAACCAGGAACCACAGGTAAACTTGTGAGGTCGAGTAAGTTGCCGAGGACTAGAGGCACAATTAACCAGGAACCACAGGTAAACTTGTGATTTGCCGAGGACTAGAGCCCAGCCAGTAGCAAATTGGCAGAGGAGGCACAATTAACAGTTAAGAGCTTGAAGCATGAAGAAAGGTTGTCTTATTCATTTGAGAAGTTGAAACGCAATGGGTAGTACATTAATAAATAATAATACTAAGAGAGACCAATATATATTTAGGATTTTACGCTACAACAGTGGGTTTGATCAGATCATGGTTCACCATCTTGTCATTGCTATCTTCTCTAAGATTGCACTCCTTTAGTGGACTGGCAATGAGATTGATGAACTTGTTCAATACTTTTCTCACTTACTTTTCCGCTCAACTAGTTTTTTTTCTGTTGTTTTCTTGCCCTTTTCACTTTGCTCGTACCGGGCATTGATATATCTTCAGAATAAAATCTCAACCGCCCAGATCTCATTCCTCGTACTGGGCATTGATATATCTTCAGAATAAAATCTTATCTCTAGGATTATTTTCTATCTATTAATATAAGCCATAATATCTTTCTTATGGATAGTATCTTTTGTATTATTAGGGTTTCTTATTTATCTTCTCATGAGATACTCTTGTATAAATATCAAACTAGTTGCATAATAATATACACAACTCTTCTACACAAATTGTCTCCTTTTATATCGGGTTCCACCTGGATAGATGTTGTTGTTGTTGTTGATGTCGAATTATTATTCTTTTGTTGTAAGGAAAGATTTATTGTTTAGGTCGGCCTTGTAGGAATGCTTGCAAATGTTTTTGTAACATTCTTCTTTGTTTTGCAGTTGTCTCTAATTTGTGTATCTCTGCCATTTCTGAATTTGCAGACTGTTTAATAGTTATGAAGCTTATGATTTTGCAAGGATATGAAGCATTGCATCAGAGAGACGGTATGTTTGTTGTTTACCTTTGAAAAAAAGTACAGTTGGCCTTTCTGAAAAATCTTGTATTGTGTCCAGCGTTGCAAACCAAGCTCTTGTTTACCCGGTTGTGAGTTGTAAACTTGTAATGATGTTTCAGTTTTTATAGAAATATCTTCCTTGATAGACTATAGTAGAGTGATATTTGCATTTACATACTACCATCTATTTCCTTACAGGTAGACAATAGATAACATTATAAAGTGAATATCAATGAGCCACTGGTATTCCAATCGTTTAAAGGTCCTAGAATTTGACTTAGCTTCTTGAATGTCCAAAGATTAATAGAAGCTAGAAATAGAAAAGAAAAAAAAAATCACACTCAAAGAACTGTGATCTACATTTATTATGGTATAACTTTCTTCTTGTGTAAGACTTTATTTTTCATTAAACATCGATCTATTTATCTCGAGTGTTAGAATACGAATATCACATCTAAAGTTTGTAGATTAACTTGCCTAGTATATATACCTTTTAGGTTACTCCTTCTATTGTGAATTGGTTTAAGGTGGAACCCTATTGGGCTATTATGGTATCAGAGCTATTCGCCTAACGGTTTCTCTCGATTCTGGGCTCGCCCCATTGTGTTGTCCAAGTGTCAACTGGGCTAGTTCCCCTAGTTGTACTTGCGGGGACGTGTGAGAATACATTCCCACATCCCCAGTTGTACTTGCGGGGACGTGTGAGAATACATTCCCACATCTAAAGTTGGGACATTAACTTGCCTAGTATATACACATATTGGGTTACTCCTCCTATTGTCAATTGGTTTTAAGATGGAATCCCACTGGACTATTATTATGTTATATTGAATTACTTAATTTCATATATCACACCTATATTAGGTAAATTTATTAATTTAGAAGTACTCTTATTTCTCCGTTTCTCCGATGCATAATAAGTAGTAATATAAATGCACAACTTCACTCCCATGATTACAATACATCTCAAACACATAAACCATTCACTTCCATAATTACAATACATATAAATGCATATGCATATGTACATATAAATGCATCCATAATTACAATGCATATAAAATGCATATGTACATATAAATGCATATGTAAAATGCATATGTACATATAAATGCATATGTAAAATGCATATGTACATATAAATGCATATGTATTCTAGTTCAAGAACACATAAACTAGCAACTTCACTTCCATAATTACAATACATCTCAAACACATAAACCATTCACTTCCATAATTACAATACATATAAATGCATATACATATGTACATATAAATGCATCCATAATTACAATGCATATAAAATGCATATGTACATATAAATGCATATGTATTCTAGTTCAAGAACACATAAGCTAGCAACTTCACTTCCATAATTACAATACAACTCAAACACATAAACCAACAACTTCACTTCCATAATTACAATACAACTCACAGACCTCACATGGATGACAAGGGATCCTCCTCTGTCCAGTTTTAAGAATAGGCCTAGAATGTAGGAGATATCTTGGAACACACCTCAGATGGGTTAGATAAAGATTACATGGACGGGGTCGTTAAGAAAGGATACCCGGTGGAAGCGGGTGGAGTCCTAAGGGATGAGCGCAGACAGTGGATTCAAGGTTTTGTGCATCACATTGGCTCATGTTCGGTTTCTATGACGGAACTTTGGGGCGTCAAAGATGGTCTCCAGCTTGCTTGGAAAAAGGGACATGTCATGCTAGAGTCAGAAATTTTGCACATGTCGTCGTTGAATGATTTCATGTAGCTCTGCTACTGGAGTGGAATACAGATGTAAGTTGTAACATCGCGCACTATTTAATATAGATACCGATGCAGTATTAATATAGAGCATGAGCCACTCCACAAACAAGTAGTAAAAAAAGACCCTGCCCACTGTAAGACAACTCTTGATTGATTGATGAATGAAGAATTGAAAACAAACCAAAACAGTTCTACATTACTCAATAAAACGAACTCAAAGCCCTTCTTCACTGGGTGAAATCCAGTGGGTTATAAGGCAGTTACTGAATCCAATGGGTTATAAGGCAGTTACTAAATATATTTATGTAGTTGATGCAGAAGCAAGGAAATTAACTTATGCAGAGATTCCTATAAGGTATATATGGTAAACCCAGGGTAATTTTTGTAAAGAAAGGAAACAATCAAGTTATCCATGTGCTTTCCAATACACCATAGGCATTTTATACTACTAACATCTTTGTTCCCTCCTTCAAATTGTCGATGTGGGAAACGCCTCTCATCCCACATCGAAAAATCAAGTTGATTTTAGTAGATGAGAAGGATATAAAAAAGCATGCCATGCATGTGTTTGGTAGCTCATGTAATGAACCATTCTCCTAATGGGTCATTCTAGTTATTGGGCTTAAGCCCCATTTATAGTTAAAAAAATCAGATTAGACAGGTAAACTTGTGATTTGACCCGTAAAGCATGTAACCCGTATAGCGGATCACGGATCGAGTTTATTATTTTACGGGTCATCAAGTAAACCCATAAATATGGGTCAGGTTGACCCGTTGAACAACCCTAGGTCAGATATTAGAATTCTTAATCACTTTGAACATAATCAAATTCAGGTGGGCTTATTCTTGCATTAAATGCTTCATAATGAGTTTGTCGTTCTACCTGCAGGCGGTCCAAGCCCGTCGTTTTCTCCCGATCTATTTCTCAGATCCAAATTCTTTTTCATCTTTTATATTTCTTTCCTCTTTTCTTCTTTTCTACAGATATGTTTTTGACATTTTTATGTTTTTTTTAAGTTTTTTAAAAGGTAAAGGTGATTGGGCATTTAATATGGTCATTAATACTAATGTGGCACTCTAACATGGGGTGCGTGTGCTATGTACGTCATTTTTTTGACCAAACGGGTACTCAATAGGTCCCAATTCATATAGTTCAAGTACTTAATCGAACATTTCCAAAGGTGTGGTTTTAAAGAGACCAATTAGTCAAATGTGAGGTGTTTGTATATGTATTCTGTCTACATTTAAATATCATTAAAAATGAAATATATCATCAAAATGGCACTTGTGATGATAAATAAATGCCATCAAGGTCCTTTAATGATATTTTATGATGACAAAGGAATGTTGTCAAGGCTTGATGAAATTTGTGCCTTGATGACATTTTTCATCATCATCATCATCATTGACCAAGTGAGGCTCCACTACAGCGGAATTTAGGGGTCAAGATGGGGATACCCCTGTCCAAGGGAAGGGGGTACGCCTTGATGACATTTGTGATGTCAAAAAAATGCTATTAAACATTTGATGAAGGTTAAATATCATTTGAGGATTTGATGACGTTTGAATGTCGCCAAGACGTTTTCAAAGCCTTTGATGACATTTTATGTCGGTTGAAAGTCATCATAACTTTAAAGGTTTTTTTATGAAAGTTAAATATCATCATATCTTTCAAGTCTTTGATGACAAATGAATTTCATCAAGGTCCTTTAATGACATTTGAATGTTATGACAAACAAATGTCATCAAGGCTTTCGATGACATATGATGACAAAAATGTCATAAAACGAATGTTACCTTGATGACGGTTGATGACAAACGATTGTCATTACCCCGTGTGACAAATGAATACAATGTCAAAAAATGTCATCAAGTAACGCCATCCAAAAATGTCATAAAAACGATATTAAAAAACGTAATAAAAAAACGTCATCAAATTCCCATCAACGCTTGTCAATAGGTAGTCAATGGTTGAGTCAACTCGGGGTTGACTGAATTGGCTCGTGAGGGGGGAAGAGGTAACTCTCAGGGGTGGGTAATAGGCTTAGATGGTTATTAGGGAAATCAAAACTATAATTTGGACATATCTACAATTATGCTTCTTATTTTGGTTAGTTACCTAATCACCCATAGATTAACCAAGGATATTTTAGTCAACAAAATAACATTTATCTACAAATGGGTAGTGGTGCCACAATTTCATGAATACTATTTTAAAAGGTGTTTTGACTTAAAAGTAATTTAAAAGATGGTTTATTAAAAAAATTAAGAGGTAGTTTGTGATCCTAAAAATTATAGTTTGGTTCAAATGAAACAAACTCTTATCCTGAAATATGAAACGAATGCACTTTTTCTAGTTCGTAGTGCACTTTTCCTACTTCAGAGTGCACTTTTTCACATTTGCACTTTTCGTACTTTGTAGTGCACTTTTCATATTTTTTGTAGTACCCTTTTCGGATTGCACTTTTTGTATTTTGTAATGCACTTTTCGTACTTTGTAGTGCACTTTTCAATTTTCAAGATAAAAGTTTGTTTCATTTGAACCAAACTCATAAATTATAACAACTCAATATATCTGCTCTTAAATGTCATGATTAAGAGTAATTTTTAACATAAGACAAACCGAATTATGACATATATTTAAATTCAAGTAAAACGAATTTTAGAGTAAAACAATGTGGACTAATTGGGACCATTGGATCAAAATTAGATCAACGCACTAGATTTTTTCTCCATTAAAAATATGCGGCTTAAAAATATGAATATGCGACGTTAAAATATGAATATGCATTTTTCACAAATATGCAAATTAAGAACATGAATTGAAACATAAACATGCAACTAAAAACATATTAATGCAACAAAAAAAAATATACAACAAAAAAAAACATAAATATACAACATAAAAACATGAATATTTAACTTAAGGATTTTTCTAATGTGTGCCCATGGCAGACATTTATAATTCTAATCTTGGTAAATTTGTATATTGTTTGTTAATTCTGATTTTTTTTGAAAGGGTTCATTAATTCCAATTTAGGGAATAGTTTTCAAATAATTTCTCAAATTAACACTTTTATTACGTGCCTATGGGCACAGATTAGCCAAACCGTTAACTTAAAATCGTTTTACTGCGGGACTCTGCATACTAAAGTGATCAAATGTTGTGTTTGGATTTAGGGTTTAGGGTTTAGGGTTTAGGGTAATACAACCCAAATGTAAAAATAGTTGGATTTGGAAACTAGACATATTTCCAAAAGTCAAGAACTTTCTTTGGAAAATAGATAACAATGGACTGCCAACCAAATCTCGACTCCAGGATAAGAGTTTGTTTCCAAAAGTCAAGAAGCATTTCCGGTTTATCATTTGCCAAGTATAATAGATGAAGCTTGACAGTGTTGCACTGGTGGTTTGGTAGAGGAAGGAGCCAACCATGTAATGAATTATGCGTGGACTTACTCGAAAATGAGCACATGATGTCAAGCAAGTTGGTGTTTGTTAGTTTCGTGTTGGCTTTTGCACGAGCTCTACATATGCAGTGACTTTTTGAATTACCCGTCTTCTTTGATGCTTATTTTGTCGATATTAAACACTCCATTCTAAGCTACAAGGTTTTTTCATGTAAAAAGACAGTTTATTTCCATGTAAGTTATCCTACAAAAGTAGCAAATTGGCTGAGGAGGCACAATTAGCAGTTAAATCTCGGGGACAAACATCATTACCAGAGCTTGAAGCAGAAGAAAGGTGGTCTTGTTCTTGTGAAAAGTTAAAATGAGTATGATTCTGGTAGTGAATGAAGAAATCGATGATAATACTAATTATAATTATAGTTTTGATAGTAAGGAATTCAGCAAAGTGAGTGAAGGAAATGGAGGGGTGAAATCCAAAGAGAATGTTGTAAATCCAATTGGGTTTAAAGAGCTCTTCAAATTTTTAGATGGGCTTGATTACATTTTAATGGCGGTTGGCTCTGTGGGCGCTTTTGTTCATGATTGTGCTTTGTCCCTTTTCCTCAGATTCTTTGCTGATCTTGTCAATTCATTTGGGTCTCATGCTAATGACCCACATAAGATGATGCAAGAAGTATTAAAGGTGGTCTTTAAAACTATTTGGTTCAATTTGTTGGTACTCTAACAAGCTGAAGAGAATCAAGCTAAAAAGCATAGATAAAGTGCAGAGAATCATATAGCTTTGATAAGTTCAACGGATTTTTAAAATTCCTATGGACAATAGCAATTAATAATCCATTTCTTTGTCAAAAAACACACAGAAAGAAGATTCGATAAACCAAAAAAAACACAAAACCACAATAACACAAGAAGTGATGCAGGTTGCTCAATCGTATAAGCATTGATGCAGGTCCAATTGTCCGATCGGGTATTTCTGCAAACACATCAAATTAAGCATTAGAGAGTAATACAATTCTAACATAACTACTGTAGTAAGGAGGAGTTGAAAGCAAACCTGTAAGTTGCCTATATGCAGGGGCAGAATCAGGAATTTATTTTGAGGGTGTCAAAATCCGTGGGCCACCATGTGAAATTTCATGGGCCACGTGCATACGTAAGCCCAGTACACAAGCCTAGTGGGGTTCCATCCTAAAACCAATTGGCGATAGGAGGAGTAACCCAAGTGTATTAATACTGACTTAGTTTTCTTTATATTTCCGATGTGAGACGGAGTACTACAATACTCCCCCGCAAGTGCAACTGGGGGAAATAGCCTCCCCAGTTGACACTTGGACGGGACAAGGGTGGTGGGCATCTCAATCTCTTTCTAGCTAGACCAACCCTGGGTGTAAACCACCCATGCACAGGAAACCCAGGAACGGGCGGCAGGAAGACCAATACTGGGTTTGCGGCCGGTACGGATTTTGACATGTTATCACAGCGAGGTATCATTTGTATGCGAATCTATCTTTTGTGCATACTAATTTGTTTTCTTGTACACAAGGTAAACATTTTTACTGTATTTGTGTTATGCATAATTAGGCAAAAAATTAATCAAAAACTATCAAACAAAGATCTACAAAAGAGAAACAACTTAATCTACTTCTAGTTTAAAAAAGACAGTAAAACATCTAACATTTGGAACAATGACAATTGGTGAAGATGAAACAACTTCAATGCGAAGAGGTTTTGAGTTTTTTTATACTCTTGTATAGTGTTTTATAGTGCTGTGCAATGTGAAGGTTAATTATGTTTATGTGCATATTTTTTCTTTTTTTCTTTTTTCCAATTTCATTTTGTACTAATTTGTGTTGTTTTATACATGTGTGCAACTGATAAACCGAAACAAAAAAAAGCTAGAAAGACTATAATACTTGTTGGAGCTCCTTTTTCAACTGAAGTTCCTGTTCTAGGAAACAGATCGAGGATTCAGTCATCTCCCTCTAGGAAAAGCCCTCATTTGAATAAGCCCAAACCATTTGTTTTGATGAGAGTGTTATAACATAAAGTGACGACCTCACATTGGACATTATTGTTGCAAAAAAGGGTATGGCCTTGCGGGAAATATAAACTGGCGTTGATACAAATGACAGGGGAGGAAAGAAGAGGAAGTTACAAAGTGATGAGGTTGTTAAACTAGGCGTTGCACCTACAACAAGAAGCGCAAAGGAAAAGTTTGAATGAGAGAATTGAATCGTGATTTCAAGACACTGTCAACTAGGAGTTCTCCTAACTTGTTGTCTTCTATAATTAGAACATTTTTAGGAAGAAGGTAGATGCTTTGAAGGACATGGAGTTTGAGGCACTTTTTAAATGAGACTTGAGGGATCTTCCTAGTAGGATAAGCTACTATGTTGTTAATAAATTTGATCATATGCCTTGCACATTGAAGATTGGATGGTCAAGAGGTCAAAATAACTGCTAAACTTGTACAATATTATTTGGGGCTACCTCGTGGGCCTAGGTTGATATATGTCCCTAAAACAGTGAAGAAGACAACCTTGAAGAAGACAACCTTGTATAATAGTTTCTAACCTCTAAACGCCATCCTCTCATGAGGCCTTAGGTTGTCATCATAAAATGGTATGCAATATGTCGGGAGATATCTTGATGTTCAATCTCTTGTTATCTTCTGTTTTGCCTTTATCAAAGAAAATAAAAATCAATTTCATCCAGAGAGGTACTAAATGTGCATTAACAACATAAGATAGTTACACACCAACATTATTTTGTTCAACATAAACACAATATTGTGCATTAAAAAGATTCATTTGTGCATTAATAAATAAATGCGTGTAATTTAAAAAAAGTTATGTCGATCATGCGTATCAACAACATTATATTGTTGAATATAAGAAAAATAGTGCATCTGATGAATGATTTTAAGTTCATTCAAAAAGATAATTCATGCGTATGGATCAACAATGTATTATGCTTCGATATTTGACGTTTATGCATTAGTATTTAATTTTTGTGCATCATTATTCGTTGTTTGTGCATCCTAAACGCCCCTATTTGAGCATAACAACCAATAATTTTGTGATAAGGTTGAACTTTTTTTTCAACTTCAACGAAATCAAGCTGAAATACACAATATCTATTATAAATCTCATCAAAACCTTAAAATCACTTTCTAATAAGTATAATAAACATATTTGAAGTTGAATCTCAATAAAACCTAAAAACTGGATTTGAAATAGTACAAAACCAAGAAGGAAATGTTGATTACCTGGCTCCATCACTTTTCAGTAATCGGATATTCAATGAAATTTCAAAGTGAACTCAGATAAGAATGCGAACTATGTAAAAATAGAAATCTTAATCAAAACGAAGTTTTTTGTTTAACAACAAATCGAAAAGTTTGATGAGATATACTCAATTTTAGAAGAGGCACAATTAGAATTGGATTTCGTTTAGCAAAATTTAGATTCGAAACTCAAAAAAATTCCAAAGTTATACTTATGTTTGGGCGTCAAGTAGAAGAGTGATGTTGTAGAGCTAAATGCGTTGTATATTGCTGAATTACCCTCTTAACACACGTTAGCTTAGCCATTGGATTATAGTGAGTTCGATGGCCCAGATTTATTCTACCTTTTTATTAAATGTAACTTTACTTGAATAAGGATTTAATTCGGGAAAAATGGTCTATGTAACTTAAATGACAATATTTTTGACACAAAAAATCAAGACTAAATGAAATAATAATAACACAATAGGAGTAGGTTTCAATGCTACCATGTTTTTGTCTAAAGTGTATTATCTAGGGTGTATGTAGTTTAAGAAGTTGGGATGCACTCAAATCACCTACTGTGCAAACTGAAAATGGCTTCTCTTGTATTATTTTCATTTTACCCTCTTTTCTAAAATTCACATAACTTTGAGTAATTTTGTTCCTTTCAAATTATCATTATTTAACAATAATCAATATTGAAATAAAAAAAATGTAAAACAACATAAAATAAAATAATACACCCTCCATTAAGCTAAATTTGTCATTTTTAGCTTGATTTTCTTGTTCAATAAAAGTTTTTATTTGACTTATTTTAGCCCATTTTTTCCAATAATATCATTATTATTAATTAAAAATATTTACATAAATGTACAAAATAGAATAAAAGATCTTAACAAAATTAAGGATATTTAAGTCAAATTAAGCAATTTTCTTAATTTTTAACATAAACTCTAAAGCGACAAATTTAGCTTAACGGAGGAAGTATAATATAATAAAATTGAATTAAATGAAATGTAGTGACCCTAATCATTAAAATTAAATAAAATTATTGGAATTAAAAAAGAATCTCGTTTGGAAAAACCATTATGTAAGAATCTCATCAACCAGAAAATTTCTCAAGAAACTCACTCGACCACTCTTTTCATTAATTCATAAAAATCCGATGATCTACTAACTAACCTCCTTAAATAGAGGACGTTTGAAACTAATCCTAACCCCATAAAATGAGTTGTGCTCCGAACCAATAAAGTGTACTTCTAACCCAATTAAATGAAATAAAATAACCCTAAGTTGAAATTAATCCTATTATTCATTAGTACATTTTAACATGGGTAAGGACTAAGGAATTTGAAGCATTGACCACAAAATTATGGTACACCATTTTGTACTGTAGCATGGGTAAGAACTGCGTAATTTTTTTAATTACAGTACTGAAATGATGTCGTTTTGGGTATTTTTAAAACAACCCATTCTTTAAAAAAAATAAAACAAAACACTATCTTCTTCCTCGCGTCTCTATATTGTAAATCGGCCCTAAATTTGAACTGAATGAGAGGGGTGTCGGCTTCGCCTCATCGGAGAAGACAACAAGCTAGTACAACATTAGTACTCTCGGTTTTTCCAGCGAAAGAGGGTCATTGGTTGATTGACAACCCTTCACGCTGAATATAAAAAGGTCATTGGTTTCCTTCTTGATAAGAACGGAAGAACCTCTATTTTTATAGACATAACCAGTAGCTTGATCAAAGTAAAGTGCTTCCATGTGGAGAAGAAAATTGAAATAATTTTTTTCTCCTTATCTTCATAATGTCTTGGTCGCGGTTGATCAAAAAACTCGGCGGGGAGAGAATTTCAATTCCCTATTAGTGGTTACCATCTCGACTCTACCATGATCTGTTACTAGATTAAGCAAATGCTGCAAAGTTTCTCCTATAAAAATAGTTTACACACTTTGGGGTAATAACCCCTTGTATCCAATAAGCTATGTAGTTGCTTGTATGCAATCGTAAAAATTCACACATGTCATCTTTGAATGATTTCATGTAGCTCTGCTACTAGAGTCGAATACAGATGTAACTCGTAACATCACACACTATTTGTAGTCAACAATACATGAATTGAAAAATAAACCAAAATAGTTCTACATTTCTTGTTTCCAATCTGATTTTACTAAACAACTAGGATTTGAAATATTTCTAATTACTAAACAACTCCTATAAAGAAAAATAAACCAAAACAGTTCTACATTTCTTGTTTCCTTTCTGATTTTACTAAACAACTAGGATTTGAAATATTTCTAATTACTAAACAACTCCTATAAAGAATAGGATCTAGTGAGTTATGAGGCAGTTACTAAATGTACTTATGCAATTGATGCAGAAACAAGGAAATTAACTTATGCAGAGATACCTACGAGGTATGTGTGGAAAACCCATGGAAATTTTTGGAAGAAAACAATAGGCATTTTATACTACCAACATCTTTGTTCCCTCCTACAAATTGTCGATGTGGGAAAGGCCTCTCATCCCACATCGAAAAATCAAGTTGATTTTAACAAATGAGAAAGCTATAAAAAAGCATGTCATGCATGCGTTTGGTAGGCGTTCTCGTAATGTGTCATCTAGTTATTGGGCTTAATCCCAATTTGGTAAAAAAAAATGGATTAGACGGGTCAACCTGTGACTTGACCCGTAAAACATGTAACCCATAAAGCGCGGGTGAGTGTAACCTGTTGAACAATCTTAGGTTAGATATTAAAATTACCTTTTTTTTTATACATTCTTGATCCTTCAAAAGTTTTTGCACAGAGAAACTAAGAGTATCAAAGAAGCAAAGTTAGGCAACATTAAAAATTCAGAATGCATAAGAATCATTATAATCGCTTTGAACATAATCAAATTCAAGTGGGCTTATTCTTGTATTAAATGCTTCTAAATGGATTCATAAATTGTATTGATGGACAAATCAATTTAAAGAACTAGAATACCCATATGAAATTCTACGATCAATACTCTTTATTTGAACATCGTTGAAAAGATTGGATTCTGAGTTTAAACAAAATCAAATCAGTTCATGATACTGGACTTATTCGCTTAATGAGTTTAGAAATTGAATTTTACTAACAAATCGTGTTAGGGAATGAGATTCACCTGCTTGAAATTCTAGGATCACCAAGCAATAATTTATCTTCGAACCAAGAAAAAGATGCTCTTTTTCGAAAGTCTTCAAAGTTCTAGTTACCATTGAATTCTTGATGGTCGGTTGATTATAGAGCTCTCTTCGTTTGGGTTATTTAATTTTTAAGTGAACCGTTTACTACTTCTATATAGCAATTGGTTGAAAAATTAGTGACATAAATATTTAAATTCCTTTACTGTATAAATAAATCAGTAAAATACTTTATAAATTAATATAAAAAACCCACCATGTTGATTCGATGTGAGTTGAACCTATTGTCGGAGGCATAAACGTCCAATTGAGAGCACCGCCGTCGTCGTCACCCCGCCGGCTCTGTTCACTCATCGTCAAGGTCGGGAGCGAGATCTACAAGCAATTGAACTCCAATGTTGCGGCGTAACTGCAGCCAACAACGACGATCATATGGTTTTTGAAGATTTAACTTGGTTTGGGAAAAGCAAAACTTTAATCTTTTCGGTCAAATGTTTTTTTTCCTTTTTATTGGTTAGAGCAAATTTATCTGTTATAATTTTAGCACGATGATATCCAAATATTAATTGTTTAATTGAAAAGGTGGAGGAGAGAGATAGCACCGATGCTAGAAAAGGGCAACATGAGCATCGATGCTTCTACACAGCTTTACTTTTTTGTGTTTTCTTTGTTCAAAACACCACATGTCATGTTTTGATTGGACAATGTTTTAGTTTGTTTAATTCATAAAAATTTAAGTTTTTTAGTGTGGTAAAACTGGAAAAAAAATAAAGTGAAAAATGGGGAAAAAAAAGTGGAATGTTTGGATCTATTGATAAACATGCTCTTAGGCAGCTTTGTCCTTCCCTTTATTTTCCTATTTTATGTTATAATGAGTGTAATACTCAAGAATTAACATGAAAATTTAATTAAAATTTCATGAATCTTGAAATTTTTCTTAAGAATGAAATTTAGTTTGAAATATCTCAACTACCTAATTGTAAAGAATTAATTTGAGGATTTACTTGATAATAATTAACTATCTTAAGTACCAATATGTGTTTTTCTACCTTATATGGATTTTGTTTGAATAAAATATTACTAATAAAAAGTTTTGAAATAAATTAATCATTCATTAAAAATAATTATATAAATATTTAATGTAGAAAATTTTGATTAAATATTTATAATCACAAAACTATAAAAGTTGTCATATCCTTATCATTCAAAACATTCATGATCTTAGATAACCTTCTAAATTGATATTATAAGAATTCATTTAAAAAATTAAAATTTAAATTCAATTTTAATCATGCAAGGATATATTATAAGGATCTCTTCTAACGAATTAAAATTTTAAATTCACTTTTAATCATGCAAGAGGATGATTTTTTGAACATGTATCCAAAATTAAAATTTTTTAACACGAATAAAAATTAAAAAATAAGGTAGGATAGCTTTTTTTTAACTTAAGCTTGAATAAGTTTGGATGATCTCACTTTTAACAACCATATCCAAGCTTAATTTAAAATATAAACTCGCTCACACTTGTTCAACACAAATCAGATTTGGAAATTGAACGTCCCACCAAAAATAAAAATAAAAACTTTGTATGGAAAATTGCTCGGAATAGCCTCCCAATAAAAATTAGGCTTGTAGAAAACCATATTGCAATCCCACAAAGGTGACAAGCATGTCATCAAGGAAATTCGTCCAAAAGATTTCTATAGACGAATTGGAATGGATTGTTTATTTATGGTGGTCTATTTGGTATTTTAGGAATATGAATGTTTTTGACACAAATAATAGTCAAACCCAAAGATACCAGAACAACATTTGTAAAATCATTCGAAAGCAGAGAGTTGAGTGGTATAATGTTGTATCCTGGGAGCACCCCCCCCCCCCCCCCCCCCCCCAACCCAACACCCCATTTCTAGTGTTTCAAAAACTAGGAAGAAGGAGGACAAACCTCAATTGGGAAAACCCCAAGCAAAATCGTATTAAACTCAACTTTGATGGTGTTGTCAGCCCGAACGACGTTTCTACATTTGACATCATTCTTCGAGACCACCATGACATTCTGATTCATTTCGATGATGGCTTGTCCGACAAGCACTTTGGTCTAATGGTCGAGGCAATTGCTCTTCACGAGGGGATCTCAATGCCACCTAACGTTGCATCACCCACATTTAGATTGAGGGGGACAACCTTCAACTGATCAAGCTCGTGCTTGGTGATTGAAGCTTGTGATGATAAATATATGTCATCAAAGTCCTTTGATGACATTTAAATATCATTAAAAATAAAATATGTCATCAAAATGGAACTTGTGATGACAAATAAATGTCATCAAGATCCTTTAATGATATTTTGTGATGACAAAGAATTGATGTCAAGGCCTTTTGATGAAATTTGTGCCTTAGTGACATTTGTCATGACAAAAAAATGTTATCAAACATTTTATGAAGGTTAAATGTCATTTGAGGATTTGATGACGTTTGAATGTCATAAAGGCGTTTTCAAAGCCTTCGATGACATTTTATGTCGGTTGAATGTCATCATAGCTTTCAAGGTTTTGATGACGGTTAAATGTCGTCATATCTTTCAAGTCTTTGATGACAAATGAATGTTATCAAGGTCCTTCGATGACATTTGAATGTGATGACAGACAAATGTCATCAAGGCTTTCGGTGACATATGATGACAAAAATGTCATAAAATTATAATGTACGTGGACATATCTACAATTATGCTTCTTATTTTGGTTAGTTACCTAATTCACCCATAGATTAACCAAGATATTTTTGTCAACGAAATAACATTTATCTACAAATGGGTAGTGGTGACACAATTTTATGAATAATATTTTAAAAGGTTTTTTGACTTAAAAAGTAATTTAAAAGATGGTTTGTTAAAAAAGTTTAAAGGTAGTTTGTGATCCTATAAATTATAACAACTCAATATATTTATGCTTAAATGTCATGATTAAGAGTTATTTTTAACACAAGACAACCTGACCGATGATATATATTTAAATTAAAATAAAATAAATCTTAGAGTAAAACAGTGTGGACTAATTTGGGGCATTGGATCAAAATTAGATCAACGCACTAGATTTCTTCTCCCTTAAAAATATGCGGCTTAAAAATATGAATATGCATTTTTCATGAATATACAAATTAAAATCATGAATTGAAACATTAATATGCAACAAAATAAATAAATATACAACAAAAAAACATAAGTATGCAACATAAAAACATGAATATTTAACTTAAAACCGTTTTACTGCGGGACTCTTGCATACTAAAGTGATCAAATATTGTGTTTGGATTAGACGTGCAATAATAAGCTACACGTTCGAGTCCATGGTAAACAATTTTAGGACGTGTTTGCATCAATGAATTCAAACATTCATGGCAATTTATCAATAGGCTGTTTCAACAAAACACCAAGAAAGAACTTGTAGAAAAGTTTTCATGTTCCATACAATATGGATCACCAAATCATCAAAAAAGACAAGAAATCTGCTATGGTAGAAACTCATCACAAGTGCCTCATCTCGATTCTTTTACATTATTCAGAAGCAAGGAATCAAAGAACTGCAACATGTTCCTAGGCAGCCTGGGGTAGTTTGGGTTGTAGTTTATGAATGGGTGACGAGTTCGGATTCATAATCCCTGCGGGTGAACTTCTTGAGGAGCATTTTTTCTAGTTCGGCCTCATCCAAGCTCTTAGCGTTTTCTGCGGCGTGAATCTGAGCTAACTCGGCATAGTTGATGGCTGACTGAGATATGAAAGACATCTCATCTTCAGTGAGTTTCCTCAGAAATCTTGCAGGGTTCCCACCCCAAACCTGTTTTTTAATCACATTTAAAAAATTAAGATATAGATTGCGGGAAGTTAGAATACAGAGATTCAAAATTGCATTGCACAAGAAAAACTACAATCTTTCACTCTTGTTCCCCGAGAAATCTCCCTTGCAACAATGTCTAAATCAAGAAACCATCTCAGATGTCAAGAAAAATTCAGTCGATATAATTCACTTCAAGATATGAATAGAAAGAAGGGTAAAGCATACTAAACCAAACTACCTTTAGAATTTTGTTTTCAAGAAACCACTCACAACAAAAAGTGGGTGCTTTGTGTAATTTCTCTTTACATGAGTGGTTTTGTGAACTTTTCCACCAATTTTCATGTGATATTGTTTTCCCTTAAAAAATGGATAGAAATTTCAATATCATTCTTGGTCCAAGCACCTTTTTCCTAGTTTCAATTAGATTTTAGAAATTATTCAAGGCCAGTGTTCTTTAAAGTTATGGTTTCAATTAAACGAGCTTTATTCTTGATACCCATAAAGAGTCATTCATTTTTGTTCACATGTTGATGTGGGGTATTTCTCCAGTTTCTGTTATAAACTCCTGTAGTCATGCACCATTTAAAAGTACTCGATTTTATGCTGAATAAATAAATACAAGAAGAACAATGTAAATAAGGGATGTCAAGAACTTATAAAACAGACCTCTCCGCATGGAATCCTAGTGTTCTGTCTTACAAGGGCGCCAGCAGCAACCATTGCATGTGTTTCAACAAAAACTCCATCAAGTAGAGTAGCACCCATGCCGATAAAAGCCTCATCTTCAACAGTACAACCATGTAAGACTGCACTGTGGCCTGTCAAATTCAAAATTGAAAATCATGCTAAATAAGTCTACTGCTAGTCATCAACATCACATCAGCATCAATGAATTGGACAATTTCACATAATTGTCACTTACCTATAGTGACGTTGTCTCCAATTATAGTTGGCAATACTTTTCCAGCTAAGTTTGATTTTGCCACATGAACAAGGGAGTGGTCTTGAATATTGGTACCAGAACCAATAGTAACGCTGTTTGCATCACCTGTATATAGGAGGCCAACAAAAGGAAAAATTGAGCAACTGCACAACCTTAACAAGAAAAGGCCATTTTGATTCAGGCTTGAGTCTATTGCCTAATAGAGAAAACAGAAATTCAATATAAACATGTGACATACAAACTCAACTTTTGTAAGCATTTTCTTATTGTTTAAAGAAGGTTTTGTTCTGTCCACACCAGATTCGGATATAAATTGGCAGAGTTGCTACAACACAAGATCTAAGAAGTAGAAATATCATATATCGATGCATATTTTCATGCTTTTGAGTGGATTTGATATTGTTTACCTCTTAAGACACAACCGTACCAAATGGAGGAACCACGCCCAATCTGGACATCTCCAACTATTGATGCACTAGGTGCAATAAAAGCCTCTTTGTCTGCTACTGGAACTTTGTCAAAAACATTCATCAGGGTACGATGCCTGGATACTAGAAAAATGAAGCCAGTGTCAAGAGTGGCAACTTTCAAACGCAGTGATAAAGTCAAATATATATACAATAGCAGAAGCAAGAGATAAGAGGGGTGATTAATGAGTTCTCACAATGACATCCAACCCCAGAGAAAGTTAACTATTCAGCTTTTAAATTTCCGTTGTAGAATTTCAAAAGAGTTGAAAAGTTATTGCCCCACAATGTCTTTTCAACTAATCCTCTTAAGGCCTCCAACTAGGATAAGCAATGAAGCCTATTTGGAAATTCACATTGACCTCAACAATCTGATCTCAAATATCATGATATGTAAGATCTGCAAATCAACCACCTTATCTTCAATATTTTGATCAGATTGATAGGTCAAGAAATCATCACAGGAGAAATCTCGGGTAAAGGTTGGCATTCATGCTCCTCAAAACCAACTTTCACTCCACCCCCACAGAATATATATCTACTACGCTCTAAGAGAAAAAGACATATAATCAAAAACAAGAATTTGGCTCCTCAGAAGTAAGGTTTAGTGTTTTATAAAAAAAAAAAGGTGTTAGGTCCTTCTAAGGGCAAAAAGGACAGGGACTCAGGCTTATCAAGGGGCGAGGATCTATTTTGGGCAGCATCGCTTTGTATTTTCAGCTGAGGTAATAAAGAAAAATGCATCTCAACATATTTGCATAGGAAAACCATTTGTGCCCAAAGCATAAGGACCGGTGAATCAATCAACTACAGTACTGAGATAGAGAACATCTTGTTTATAAGAACTACAAAACAATTGATGTAGTCAATCATGCCAACAAGATGAAGCTAATCAATATAGTTTAAACCCATTATATGCACTGGAATCTCAAGATATCTGAGCAAAGGAAAACAATTTTTTGAAAATGACCAATATAGTGTCAATAGATGAAACACACATGGTCAAAATCCACTAAAGAGAGTTCTTTCTACAATCTGTAAAAGGAAATCAGCATATGTCTGATTGCACGCTGATAAAATAAAAAAAAAAAAAAAAGCAGCAGAGGCACACTGGAGAAGTAGCACTACAGCTACAATTAGTTTAAACCCCCAACCTAAAAAACCCTAATTAGCTAAATACTTAGATTTCTCTAAGCCTGGGTATGGAGTCAATGGACTCCGAATCCTCAAAATCATCAGCCACATACAACATTCTCCGGTATTTTAAAGGCCCATAGTTACAGTGCTAGAAACAACCACACCCAATTCGACATATCGTCGACAAATTGAGTCAGAATCTAACAGAAAAGCCTTGAGCAATATAAAAACCTAGCTTGAATTGAGCAGCTAAGAGCGATAACGAAGCACTCAAAAGATAGAGAAATGCGAGATCGATTTGAGAGAGGGAGAAAACATACGTTGTTCCTGGAAAGAGTTGTTGCCTTGGAGGCGACATCCCAATCGATCAAGAGCTTGCCCAGTCTCTCTGATCCAGAATCCGACCGCGTAGAAGGCTCTTCCCAATGTTCCCATCTTCCTCTTCTCTCTATCTGTCTAGTGACCCAGAAATTGTTGAGTTGATTCGGTTAGAAATCTGAAAGATAGAAGGACTCAATTCAACCGTGTTTCTGTCTAGGTTGTGTTGTTCCCGGCCTTTGTATGAAGTTAGGGATGCGCTCAACTCGCCCTACTGTCGCAAACTGAAGGTATGATTATTTTATTATTTTTTGAATAAAGAATGACAATTGACAAATTTGGCTTCTCTTATATATACCACTTATTTTCATCTTGCCTCATGTAAAAAACATTGATTAATTTTGTTCGTTAAAGACTATCATATTAATTTTGTTCGTAAAACGATTTTTAACCAAGTTAAAACCCTTGAAATAGAAAGAATTTGTTAGTGTGTATGATAGAGGTTTATTTTATTTCGGATTTTCTAACGTATGTCCATGGTACACAATAAGAATTCTAATATTGGTAAATCTGAATATTGTTTTGTTAATTTTGATTTTTTTAAAAGAGTTTATTAATTCTAATTTAGGGAATAATTTTAAAATAATTTCCAAAACTAGTATTGTTATTGTGTGTCATGCACACATTAGCCAAAATTTTAATATAGGATTTTAAATTCTAAAATAAGAATACTTTTTTGGTCTTAAAACCGTTTTAAAAATCTTAAAATGTGTGATTTGAAGAAGTGTTAGTGACAACTTGAAGAGTCATATAGACCTTATAGAATATATGCATAGAGATTAATGAATGTGAAACTTTTTTGGTCTAAAATATGATATTAGGCAATTTTAATGTGGGAAAGGAATTTCATTTTAATCTTACGTAAGATTAAAATTGACCTCCAAAGTATGGGATGCCATTTTTTAAAACCTAGCTCCGTAAAATTGCACCTAAGAAAGGAGCAACAACAGGCCTCTTAATTCGGAAGCTCAATTTACACAATCACATAAATCTCAGTTCACAGACCTTACATCCATACTCCATTATTATGTAGTTGAAATGCCGCTAGTTTAAGAAACCCAAGTTTACATGACACAAGTTTCATAAACTTGACAGATTAGCTAGCATATAAGTGGGATGGCTATAGCAAGAAGTCTATTAGCCAAGCAACAGAATTATTGGTCCTGTCATCATAATGTCCAGCTGCCTTCAACAAACTCACTGCCTCAAGCTTTCAACAATGTACGAAGCATAAAGATCCCTACAGTAAGTAACAAAACAAGGGTACCAGAAAATGAGAGCCAAAAAAAAAACATATGATATCTCAAAATGTGTCCAACTGATCTCTTGAAAGAAAGAGAGAAGGGGCTCACATTGAGTATTTGATGGCATCAATGGCAGCTTCAGCAGGCAGAAAGTCATTTACAGCAACACTCTTGTTCTCGTTCTTCTTGTCTATGTTAGTGATAAGTTATGGTGATACAACAAGCAGTATATGTAATTCCAAGTAATCAATCAAGATCCAGAAATGGGTGACACACTATGAGCATTGATGAGCAATTGGTAACTGGAGTAAAAAGCTTAAATATGTAGGTATCTCTAGAGGGGTCAATAAATGCCTTACGGCTTGATTGTTCAGTTTTCACAAGCAAATAATAAGATCAATGGTTTCACAAGAGGGGTCAATAAAGCCTGTTCTTAAAACCCTTTGCATGTTAAGATGAATTTACTGTTTAACATGATTGCAAAAAAGGAAGTAAGGAGTTGGTATGAATGTAAAAAAGGATACAGTCCTCGAAGAAGCGGCGGATTTCAGCAAGGCGGTGTGGAGCAAGATCACTAAGCCCTTTGTAGTGACGGAATTCAGGATCATCAGCACAAACTGCTATGATCTTGTCATCTTTTTCACCCTGTAAGAAGTAACAAGTTACTAATCTGCAAGGAAAAGAAATCATGAGTACTCAAGAGAGTGGTCTACAAGTATGATGTACTATTAACCTGATCAATCATAGGCATGAGTCCAATGGCTCGAGCACGAAGGAAAGAACCAGGGAGTACAGGTTCCTGTAATGTAGCAAAATGACTTCTTTTACAACAAGGGCGAGGTAATTTTGTATGGACAAGAGAGGAAAAATAAAATGGGAAGTTTATGAAAAGCAAAATACCTGCATCAGAACAAGAACATCCATGGGATCACTATCTTCACAAATGGTACGTGGGATAAAGCCATAGTTGTGTGGGTAAACAACGGACGAGTACAGGATCCGATCAACCTATGTAACAGAATTTGATATGGCAAATTTAAGGACCATTCCGAGTTTCCAACATGAAAATTTAAGTGGAGAACTTGTGGGAACATAATTCATCTGGCTGTTCAGTTAAATTTTCTTCCAACATTGAAGCAGGATATTATTGCAAAACAGCTCCATATACTTAAAAGAGATTTGAGATGGCATATAGGATTAGCATTCTATATATCTCTATGGAGTAGCTAGTAAGAAAAGAGACAGCTGCTTATGGTGCACTTGAAAGTCTAAACATCAGCTGAGAAATTGCAATTATAAAAAGAAGGAAGAATTGTTTAACAAATAAGAAAGACATGTACCTTGATCAGCCCACTGGCCTTGTCCAACTCATACTTGACCTTACTTCCTTTGCTGATCTCCACCACCTGTTACAAGAATAATAATTTGCACTACTGAGCTTCAGAAAGTTTTTATGGTTTGAATCAACAGTACAATGAAGCAACTGGCAAGAAATGAGAAAGTTTAAGGTATTTCCCAGAAGATACTCTCCCTAAACAAAAACAAGGTCCAAAAACCCTAATTCCCTAACCAACGGTTGACAATATCTTGACTTTGTGATTCTGGCTACAAAAGTGGACTGGACATCAGTAATCTTTTTACATAATTCCAGACTGGCCATCTGTGGTGCCTTGAATACTGGCAACAATACCCTTATACCTTCTAAGGTGCTAAATTACCAATTTACAGTTTTATGATTCCTAACAGAAACTTGTTGCACGACAAGATCATTAGTAAAACTTATGAAGAGTAACAAAACTTACACAATTGAACACTGCTGGAGCACCAGGACCTGCAATGATCCGAACACAAAATTTATGACCATCCGGAATCAAAGACATAAGATTAACAATGCACATGCCAAAAAAAACATCAAGTAACCAGGGCCAATCGCTAGGAAAATCCATAATTAGTTGGCCAATTTCATAACAATTTCAAGGAGATATTCTTCAATGAGACATTGAACATAAATTTTATTACCAATTTCCAAGTCATGCCATGGATGAGCTGCCACAGATCTTCTAGACATGGAAGAAAGGATCCTTTCGTTGAGAGCTACACGTGGGAATTCTGAGTTTCTGTGAACGACTTCTTTAGCTTCTCCATCTCCATCGTTGCTTGCCATGTTTTCCCGCTAAGCTAAAATTACAATCAAGAAAAGAAGAAGACCAAAATTACCAAGAAAACGATCAGATCAACAACAGCTACTGTTTCTCTATCAAAATCAGAACCCTAGATGGAATAACTGAATAAGCACTTTCAGCAAAAAATTATGCAAATTAAATAGTAGTAACCGCAAATCTTATTCGCCAATCAAATACACAGAAAGAAGAAAAAAACGATTCAACTGAACTCAAGAAAGTAGAAATCCCACTGACGCAAAACTAAAAACCACATTCTGAAACAGTAGAGCCACCAAAGAGGAATATTAACAGGGCCCCATTCAGAAAAATTCGCCATGACAGATATAATCGAATGCAGATTCAAGGGGATCAAAGAACATAAAGATAAATCCCTAAGAATCACGATCAGTTACAGATAAAATCACCGCTAAAACACATGCTATCATCAGAATCCACAAACGAAATTCTCAAGAAAGAATCAATATACAGATGAATCATACTGGGAATTTGCGAAAGACTGGAAGCAAGGTGAAATTGAGAACTTACAAAACGAGAGATTAAATCTCGATTAGTTTCTCGTTTACGAGAGAATTCTGGATGAATTTTGTTGGTGTAGTGTCTGTGCGAGTGAGCAAAAGGAAGGTACTGCTGACAAGCCATTTCAGCAGGGAAAGCAACAAAAAACTTCAACCGTCAGTCACAGGAGATTTTAGTCCGTTGGATTGAAAAGGCAATTTTGATCTGATGGATATTAGATCTCCACGTGTTGTATATTGGCGTAAACGGCTTCTAGGAGGGGGAAGAAATGAAGAATAATGTAGATGCCATCTTTCGAATCTAAACAATTTTTTGGGGGCAGATTTTGCGCACTCTGTTTTTTCGAATGCGCACTCCACTTTGTGCGGATTCTAAACTCGTTCATAAATATACGGTTTTTTTTTGTACGGGTTTGAAATCCGCCCATGTTTTGTGCTATTTTGTTGTGCGGGTTTAAAACCCGTCCATAATTTTTATCCTTTTTTTGGACTGGTTTGGAACCCGCCCATAACTGAGTGCGAAACCCAAAAATAGGAGTGCGCAAACAAATCGCAAATGGATTTCTGAAACAATTATTTGCACTTTGTAATGTGCAATGTTTTTTGATTAATTTTTCATTTTGATCCACGTCCAAGAAGACGATTAAGTGTTTATATTAATTCCATTATAGTTTGGAAGAAAATTTGAACCTAACTTAAATGCTCAAACAAGAGGTATACGCTACAAAATACTAGTGTTTATTTTTTGGGTCCACCCTTTAATTGTGATTTTTCAGAATAGTTTATTGGTTGACCGATCAGGTTAATGAAGGGCCTATTCAATTTGGACAAGGGAGGGATGTGTTGGAGTTCAGATAGATTATATTCCCATTGGATAACTTGGCCTATATAAAATTATAAACACCTCTTCTTACAATGTACACATCCTCTCAATTTCCAATACTCCAAACATTTCTTTTGAGTAAAAAATGTCATACAACTGATAAGATTTAACGTATTTGGGAGCTTAGCTTTATTACGCCAAGGTGCACCAAAGCACAAATGATTTGGAGCCTAGCGCAAGGAGAAGGCGCACACCAGACAAGGCGTACCTAAGTATCGAAATCATAAAAATTATTTCTATAACATATTTTATACTTAAAACAACATAATTTTTATATTATAAATACATAGATGTATAAAAGAAATCAAAATCAACATAAATTCATAAAAAAACTGACTATAAACTAAAGGGGGAAACCGGATTAGAGGGTTGATTGGCTAGAAGAGTTCTAGAAGAAGAAAAGGATAAGGGTGTGGCCGGTTAGGTGGAGGCAAGGTGTTGGTGGGGCTGAGGATGATGGGCGGCGGCGGCATGACTCGTGAATTAGGGTTTTTTAATCACTTTCTCTTTCTTGTGTTTCTACTCTTCTCTCATTCTTCTTTTGTCTTCTTTTATATTTTTTTTATTTCAATTTTATGCCTTCTCTTCTTCTTTTAAGGAAGTTTAAAGTAAAATTTTAAAGATCATATGCCTTGAGAGAGTCACGTGCCTTTTTTAAGATCAAAACAGTGTTTAATTTCAACACCCACAAGAAGGTGTACACCTCAACTAGGGCGCGCCTTGACAAAGGCGCGACAAGGTGCGCGCCTTTCGTATATTGCCTCGCCCGGCCATCCTAAGGCATTGACCTCCCGCACCTTGCGCCCATGCGTACTTTTTCAAACTAAGTTTGGGAGAAGACGAGTCATTCGATCCGAGCCCTTATTTAGAGTTACATACTTTCTTACCACGATTTCTATGAAGTATTGTGAATAATAAAATTATATATGATAAATAATTTTTTAATATGTGATTAGAATTTGTTATCGATTTTCTATAGCTTTGTGAAAATATAGTTGACACATGATATGCATGTTTTGTACTATGTTTTAGTATTTTGAAGAATAAGAAAAATATGTTAGCAATCATTTATTAAGTTTGAAATTATAATTTGCTACCTTTTTTCATAGTATTGTGTATATTTAATTCGATCTAAAATTATATTAAGCTTATGTGTATAGTCATTTCAAAATATGTTATGAATCTTGTATGTATAGGATATCAAAATTTCACATACTATTTTGAGAACGGATATGAGTGGGATAGTTCAGATGAGATGTGATGGTTTTGGTCATTAGAAATTCAACTAGGTATTTGATCAAACTAAGTTGCAAGCAAGTTGGGAAGTTCAAAAAAGTGTAATTGCCCATTTGAGTTGGAGGGGCGACGAGATAGGTATAGTGGAAACTGAACAATGAAGGTGAAGTATGACACTCACAACCACGAGCATTCCAAATTTTCGCGTAGTGTTGGGGCTTCGAGAACTATGGAGATCATGTTCCACAAGTGATTCAACTTTGGGTTCCAAACTTTGGACCTCTTCATATTTACTTTCATCCACATGGCTAGAGACATTGAAGTCGATGGTCATTGTGGTCACCATGCCCTTGCCTCCGTTTTAATTTGAATTGGGGGGATAGAGATTACAAGAAAGTGAAATGGAAATTGGCGGCTAAGTTGGACCGATACAAACATATATAAGCGAACCTACCACACATTGTGTCGTTCGAGCATCTCATCCCCAATTCTCAAGCCTTCTTTGGAATAATACTTGATGGACATGACCATGGTTAGGTTGGCATTTGCCACTCGATTTCAAACCACACTCGGTTTATTGTCATGTGATGGAACCCATCTATGCTTGTCGATGGCAATTAATTTTAATTCTATAAGGTTGAATAAAGCCCCGATTCACGCCCCGTGCAAATCGACATCCGCCGACACAAGTTATGAAGATTGCTCTTGTGGGAAACAACAACCACTTCATACCAGCAAGCGATCCCATCCTATGTATCATGCAATGTAACAAACCATTTAATATATGTTCCCTAATGTTGGTGTGGTTGATAAAAAACGCTCCACTACCTCCTTCGCCTAGTGAGTGGTACAACTATCATGACTCGAGAGTAAGTGGATGGGATGAGCCGTTGAGACAAAAGATTGCATCATATCTCATTAGCCATCTCCTTGGTCTTCCCATCAATTTCCACATGCAACACCAAGCACATCATTGTCACAACCCCGACCTTTTCCATCTCCCTTGCCAATTTATTAGCGACCGCCTACAATGCCCTTGCCCCTTTCTCTATCACCAGCCTTGAAACCTTCTTTAACACCACCGCCAATCCCCCGCTATGCCCCACTAGATCCACTCTCCCCGCCGCACACTCAAAGGCCATCTCCATCACCACAACCGCCATCTCAATCACCCCTAGGTCCTCGGCTGAAAACATTTTATCATCGGTTTGGTTTTTTACCAGATTTAGCATAGTAAAGGGACTTTGGGAATGGTTGTGATATGTAGTAAAAGGAATAACAATATTTTTCAAGCCAAGTTTTTGGCTTGCTTGGGATTTTTTTATTACAATTGGTGGATTAGGAACAAGACAATGTTAAAAAATGCACAAGTTGGTGTCAATACTTGTGCCAAGAAGATGATTGAGTAGTGTAAGATTAGAATCACTATCAAATTGAAGCTTGTTGGAAGAAAAGGCCACTTTATGAGGAACTTTATGAGGTTATAGTCTTGATTAGCTTGTCCTTTTTCCCCTATGTTTGTTAACTCCCTCTCCTCTTGTAATGATGAACAGGACAGTAATATCATGTGATGATTCACCAAGAGTCGTGGCCTCCATTTTTGGTTGATGCATTGGAATGGATTTATCCTTTCTAGTGCTTACCTAGGCTTTGGAATTGTTGGCTTAGAAAATGTAATTTGGGTGGTTGTTGATTTTGTTGTTGTTGCGTTCTTCTTGCATGTTTTTTTAGTTGTTGTCAGGGTGGAGTCTTTTAAGTAGCTTTGTTGTAAAACTCCTATCTTAATAGTTTGCTGAATGGAAAAGTTGGTGCTAAGTCATGATGATACAAGAGATTAAGTGATATTTATCTTTGCATGTATGTTCCTTTATTTGGCAATATACACATGGACTTTGCCTAGTAAGGAGCCATGTTAGGTTTTGGACGTGTAGGCAGTGTTCTAAAAAATGTTAGGTGGGCCTAGAGAAGGACCGCCTAGCGCCTAGACCTGGGTCCGGTTCCGGTTTTGGAACCGCCGGGTCCGGTTCTCAGTACGGTTTCGGTTCCGGTTCGTCCACCTCCGAAACCGGTGAACCGGCGGTTCCGAATCGGGTGAAACCGGCACAAAAAATAAAAAATAACCAAACCGTGGTCGCATCCCATTGGACCGCGACCGCGGTTTTCGTTCGGATGTCAAAAAAAAAGTTTTTTATATTTTTTATTATTTTCAGTTCCGAACCGAATCGGAACCGGGAAGAACCAGCCACGGAACCGCCCAAATCGTGACAGGAACTGGGGAACCCGGCCAAGGCCGGTTCGAAATCGAATTCGGGTCTACTAGTGCCTAGGCGGCCTAAACGGGCGTCTAGACGGACTAGACAGTCTCATAGAGTGGCTGGAAGGCTAGACGGACTAGACAGTCTCATAGACGAGCTGGAAGGCTAGACGGACTAGACAGTCTCATAAACGGGCTGGAAGGCTAGACGGACTAGACAGTCTCATAGACGGGTTGGAAGGCTAGGCGGACTAGCTCCTTGCAATGCCTAGGCGGGGCCTAGACAAAGCTATGCGGGGATTTTTAGAACAATGAGTCAATGACTTTTCCTATTTCGGAGTGCACTTTTTCGTATTAGGATAAGATATCATAAAAGATTTTATTATGATTTGATTTTATCCTAGCATATATTTGTAACCAATTTTGTTATTATCTTTGATTCTGTAAAATACTTGCCTAACAAGTATCTAGGGTTTTGTTAGTTCTCTAAATGTATCGTTATAAATACTTTGTAAATCATCAATGAGAATTATCTTTTGCGCTACAAAAATTGTATCGATAATATGGTATCAGCCTAATCTCGATCCTCTCGATCAAACATGTCTGGCCAAGATCTCTCCCTCATTCCCGGCAATGCGTCCGGTAACCTTCTCGGTGCTGCAATCGACTCGGCAAACCAGTTTCATTTTCCGAATCTGGATATTCGACTCGATCGCTCGAATTACTCCCTCTGGCGAAGCACAATCCGCTCCTCCCTTGGTGCCTATGGCCTGGTGCCTTTCCTATCAACAACCTCGGCGCTGCCTTCCAAAATTCCGGTCGATGCTGCAGATCCGGATCCTACCAAGACAATTCCCAATCCAGCGTTTGAAGAATGGAGCCGCAAAGATCAGTTGGTCCTATTGTGGATCCGATCCATGCTCACTACTCCTCTTCTTGGTTATGTTGCTAGGGCGTCTACAACGTCTCAAGCCTGGGCAATCCTCGAGCGTATGTTTCACGCCCAAACCAACGCTCGCCAGATGCACTTCCGTCATCAACTTCAATCGCTTCAAAAAGGTTCGCTCTCTATCATCGACTATGTTGATAAGAAACGTTCCTTCGTCGATAGTCTAGCGGAATGCTCCTTCACTGTGGATGATGCTGATCTGATTTCTCATATTGTTTATGGTCTTGGACCCGCCTATGGTCCGTTCCGAGTCGCGCTCAATATGCGGCTTGGTGTGCTCAACTCCGATGATCTTCTCGGGTTGCTTTTACAAGAAGAACAAAGGCTGGAGGAAGAAAATTCCAACCTTGGTGCTGGTTTGCCCGAGGCCAACTACTCGGCACGCAATTCCAATCGTCGTGGCCACACATCCAACACCACGGGCGCCTCGGCGAGTGGATCGTCAAGCCGACTTCCTGTTCAAGACCAACAGCCGCAGTCCCCCGGTGTCGATCGTGGTCGCACACATTGCCAGCTATGTCGGAAACCAAATCACGAGGCTGGCAACGTACAAATTTCTCGGTGTTTCCCTTCACCAACGGCAAACAGCCGTCGTCCTCTCAGCCGTAGGCTCTTGCTGCTGGAGCCCGTGTGCAGCCGCCTCCGTCACCTTCTCAACCGGAATCTGCACTTATGGCTTCAACATCGGCATTGCATGATCCGTGGTATATTGATTCCGGTGCTTCCAACCATGTCACCGGCGATTTCGGTCGTCTGTCCCTCAATACCCCCTACAATGGCAATGATAGCCTAGTGGTCGGGAATGGTGAGTCTCTCCCCATTACTCATTTAGGGCATTTTGTTCTTTCTTCATTGCATAAATCGTCTCCTTTACTTTAATTACAAAACATACTGTTTGTTCCTCAGATTACCAAAAACCTCATTAGTGTCTCTAAATGAACTAGAGATAATAATGTATTTCTTGAATTTCATCCTACTTACTGCCTTGTCAAGACTTTGCATGGGCAGATAATTCTAAGAGGCACGCTTGAGAATGGGATTTACCGGTTGCCGTCTATGTCTTCGTCTACTTCGTCTAGTCCTCGGGTGTTCACTGGTGTCCGCACTTCCCTACAGTGTTGGCATCATCGTATGGCTCACCCTCATGAGTCTGTTCTTCGTCGTCTTATTAAAGATTCTAGTTTACCTATTTCATGTAATAAACTTTTAGATGTGTGTGGCTCGTGTCAACTTGGCAAGAGTCGTCGTCTTCCTTTACCTATTCGTACTGAGTTCTCACAACATCCGTTTGATTTAGTTCATTCAGACGTTTGGGGCCCTGCTCCTTTAAATTCAATAAAAGGCAATTGTTATTATGTTTCGTTTATTGATGACTGTACAAAGTTCATTTGGATTTATTTTCTCACTAACACATCACAAGTTTTTACAATCTTCAAGAACTTCAAAAAGATGGTTGAAAACCAATTTTCTATCTCAATCAAAGCGCTTCAAACAGATTGGGGGTGAATATAGACCAATTTCAACCTTTCTTCAACAAAATGGTATTCTTCATAAAATCTCATGTCCTTATACTCCTGAACAAAATGGTTCCGCTGAAAGAAGAAACCGTATTATTGTGGAAAAAGGTCTTGCTTTACTGGCCCATAGTTCTCTACCTCAAAAATTTTGGGAAAACGCGTTTCATTCCGCTGCTTATCTAAATAATTTGACGCCCACCCCAACTTTAAATTTTCAAACCCCTTTTGAGCGCTTATTTAAACGGAAATCGGATTATGGACTCTTAAAATCTTTTGGGTGCCTATGTTTTCCATTTATTCGGCCTTATAACAACAATAAATTAGACTTCCGCTCTCTTCCTTGCATTTTTGTTGATTATAGTCCGCAACATAAAGGTTATAATTGTTATCATGTAGAAACAGATCGAATGTATATTGCTAGACATGTTATTTTTGATGAATCTGTTTTTCCATATACTCTGTCTTCCTCTACAGATAACAAAGCTCCTCCACAAAATAGCCTAATCCCCCTTACCCTTTTACAAGAGCCAGCTTGTTTTAGAGGGAGTGGGGTTCAATCTCCCTCTAATTCAGCACCACCGGCAGCTCCTACTCAGCGACCCGTGTCTCCGCCGGTGACCTGCGATTTGCCATCGCCAACCGTTAGCCCTGCCTCCACACTAGGGCTGTCCAACGGGTCAACCGACCCGACCCGTAACCCGTTTTACGGGTTACGGGTCGACCCGTTGACCCGTAAAAAAAAAAATTCGACCCGTGACCCGACCCGCAACCCGTAAAACGGGTTACGAGTTTACGGGTCGGGTTACGGGTTGACCCGTTTGACTGGGTCAAATGGTTCGAAAAGGGTCAACCCACCCGTAAACCCGTAACCCGTAACCTGTAACCCGTAAAATTTGACCCTTTTCGACACGTAAACCCGTAATCCGTAACCCCTAACCCGTAAAAGTGGACCCTTTTCGACCCTTTTTGATCCATTTAACCCGTAAACTTTTATTTCTTCCTTTTAATTACTATAAAAATATTTTTTTTTATTATTTTTTTAATATTACGGGTCAACTCGTAACCCGACGGGTTGACCCGTAACCCGTAAACTAAAAAAACTTCGACCCGTAACCCGACCCGTAACCCGCAAACTAAAAAAATCTGACCCGTAACCCGTAAAATTACGGGTGGGTCGGGTCGGGTTACGGGTCAACCCACCCGTTGGACAGCTCTACTCCACACCGTGCCGATCAACTCATATCGGGGTTCCATCGAGTCAGTCTAGCCCCCTCGGTAATGAGTCGGTATCGATGATCACACCCCGGCCTTTCCCTATCGAGTCCTCTCCGGCACTGCCCTCGGCGTCGTCGCCTAATCCAACCAGCATTTCCGAATCTCAAGCGCCTTTATATTATCGCTCGGCATCAGACTCGACTCACTCCATGGTAACTCGAGCTAAAACTCATTCTCTTAAACCTAAACAATTAAACTTGTCTACTAGACACCCTGTTTCTCTATCTGACTTACCTTCTGAACCTAAATTCTTCTCTCAAGCCACAAAAGATCCCAATTAGCAAAATGCGATGCAAGATGAATATGATGCTTTAATTCGTAATGGGACTTGGGACTTAGTTCCCCGACCTCCTAGTTCTAATGTTGTCGGTTGTAAGTGGGTTTACAGGATCAAATGCAAGGCAAATGGTTCTATAGACAGGTACAAGGCTCGCCTCGTTGCTAAAGGCTTCCATCAAGAAGAAGGGGTTGATTAGTTCGACACCTTCAGTCCAGTTGTCAAGCCAACCACGATTCGTCTTGTTCTTAGCCTTGTCGTCACCTACAATTGGCCCCTTCGACAAGTCGACGTTAACAACGCCTTTCTCAATGGCGAACTTCAAGAAACTGTCTTCATGGACCAGCCTCCCGGTTTTGTATCCACAACCGCTCCATCTCATGTATGTCCCCTTCGAAAGGCCTTGTATGGCCTCAAGCAGGCTCCCAAAGCATGGTTCCATAAGCTTCAGAATGCTCTTATTCACCACGCCTTCATTCTCTGTCGATCCGACACCTCACTTTTCATCAAAAAGCATGGTCAGGCAAGTATATGTCCTTGTTTATGTCGATGACTTGATCATTACGGGGTCCAATGCCAAATTTGTCAACGATTTTGTAAGGTTTCTTGGTTCCGTCTTCTCTCTTAAGGACCTTGGAAACTTACATTATTTTTTGGGAATTGAAGTTCACAGAAGTAATGTCTCATTTCCGGCTGAACCGACATCTCGTTTGGATCGCTCCGGAGATCCTTTAGCCGATCCCTTCCTTTACAGAAGCATTGTCGGCGGTCTTCAGTATGTTACTATTACTCGTCCTGTAATTTCATATCCCGTTAACCGCGTTTGTCAGTTTATGCATAATCCATCTGAGCATCATGGTCAGCTGTCAAACGCATTCTGCGGTATCTAAAAGGCACTCTCACCGATGGACTTCTCATCAAATCAGCCACGGACTCTCGGCTAGTCACATTTACAAACGCATGGTGAAATTCTGATCCTGATGACTGTCGTTCTCAACATGGTTATTGCATCTTCTTTGGTGGAAACTTGATCAGTTGGTCTTCCAAAAAGCAAAATGTTGTTGCTCGATCTAGTATAGAGGCCGAGTACAGAGCCATTGCGTTTGCTGCCACTGAGTTAATTTGGCTTCAACAGCTTCTCACTGAGATCTCAGTTTCACTTCCGGGGCCGCCTATCATTCTCTGTGATAATCTTAGTGCTACTTTTCTTACCAAAAATCCCGTCTTTCATCAACGATCCAAGCACATCAAATTGGACTTTCACTTTGTTCGGGAAATGGTTCAAGATGGTAGTCTAATTGTTCGTCATGTTCGTTCTCTTGATCAATTGGCGGACATATTCACCAAAGTGCTTGGCACAGCTCGTTTTCAAACTCTTTGGTCCAAGCTTCTGGTTCGTTCCTGCCCATCAGCTTGCAGGGGCATATTAGGATAAGATCTCATAAAAGATTTTATTATGATTTGATTTTATCCTAGCATATATTTGTAATCAATTCTGTTATTATCTTTGATCTGTAAAATACTTGCCTAACAAGTATCTAGGGTTTTGTTAGTTCTCCAAATGTATCGTTATAAATACTTTGTAAATCATCAATGAGAATTATCTTTTGCCCTACAAAAATTGTATCGATAATATTTCGGATTTGCACTTTTTCAACTTTGCAATAACTTTTCGTACTTTTTGTAGTGTACTTTTTCGGATTGCACTTTTTGTATTTTACAATGCACTTTTATATGAAAAGTGTACTACGAACTAGGAAAAATACATTCATTTTACGTTTCAGTATAAGAGTTTGTTTCATGTGAACCACTCTCTTATCTTAACATATACTATTATAAAAGTTTAAATTATTATATCGGATCATGATCTAATCAAGACCATAAATTAATATAACAAAAAAAAAACTACTAATTAATTTTTCAACTGCACACGTGTTATCTAACTCGCTTACATGCATGAGACCAATTTCATGCGTATTGTATGTATTGGATAACAACTCACTTTAATTAAAACTAAACAAGGGTGCAGGGAGACATCCAATTTCATGTTCTTATCTTTATGTACACGTTAATTTCATGATTATATGCTCTCATCTCGTGAAAACAGTGCTGAACGAAATCCAATTCAATTTTTTCCCTTTTGTGTAGTATTCTCGGACGGAATCGAAATCTAATTTAAAATTTTGATCATAGAAATAACGCAATAGAAATAACGCAATAATCAAACTTGTATCTAGTCTAACTAATTTCTTTTTTGTCTTGTTTTTTGGCTCGTCCCAATCGATTAATCGGACACCACTCTATATCCGAACCGAGTACATCTAGTCTAACTAATTAAAATCTCAATTTTGGTCAACACAAAAAAATTACCTATAAAATTCATCTATTTAGATCAAAATTGACATCAAGAACAAAGCTTAAATTCTTGATCTAATCAAGATAAGCTTAAATTTGCATCAAGAACAAAGCTCTGATACACTGTTAGTTTATACATATGAGCATAATTTAAAAACAAATTCTTGCACCTAAACAAGGATCTAAAGCATTCTTGACTAGAATTAAAATTTAGGTTAGTAGAATACCTCTTGATGCGTGATTAGGTTCTCCAATTCGAGAAAAAAGCCTCAAATGTAGACCTGTACATGGGCGGGTTCGGGCCGGGCCTAAAATTTTTTTTTGTCCACATCAACGGGCCGGGCTTGGCCCGGCCCGGTAATTCGGGCCGATTTTTTTGTCCAAGCCCGCCCACCTACACGGGCCGGGCCGTCCACGGGCCCGCCCGACCCGCATAATAAATTTTATATATAATATATTAATATTATTATAAATTATAAATGATATTAATTTTATTATAAAATATAAATTATATATAAATTAATGATATAATATATTAATAAATTATATAAATTAATGATATAATATATTAATAAATTATATATAAAAAATAATATAATATATACGGGCCGGGCCGACGGGCTTTTTTCGTTGTCCAAGCCCGGTCCCATATTTTACGGGTCGGGCCGGGCCGGGCCTTTTGGGCTAATTCCTAAGTCTAAGCCCGTGTTTTTAGCGGGCAGGGCGGGCCGGGCCGGGCGGGCCGGCCCGGACTTGTACAGGTCTACTCAAATGTGACTTCTCTAATTAGTCCACATGAGTCTAAAGTCAGGATATCCTCACTTCCGATTGCTAGATCGAAGAACATGAGGCGAGAAGAAAGGGGAGAGAAAAACGACACAACAACAATAGTTTTTCTTTTTCTTTTACATAAAAAACTGATAAAAACCCTAACAAGTAACACCACTTCCTTTTAAGGGTTTTATATATTTATTTGACTAAATAAATATATCTTATTTAATTTTCAGAAATGTACGTAATATTTATTGATAATTATCCATTTTCCTAATTTTACTAAAATCTTATGTCTGACATGGATTTCCGAGTCTAGTTGATCCAACTCGTCAACTAAATGTGTGTTACCTCGTAGGACCGGTTTATAATAGCTATGGATTTAAACTATCCATTAATATATCGTAGTTGGTTCTAGCAAAATGCTACAACTTTTAAAACAATCGGATTGAATCTCTCTATCGTTCGCTCTATTCCATGTTTATTAATTGCAATTTTTGTCAAAGGACACAATTCCTTCAAGATCGACAAGCACTATTGAGGTCTTCATGTCAATACCCTGTTTATGGGTTGTACATACCATCGTATGCGGTTTCCCGACCATAATGATGGCATCACCAAAGCATAAAGCAAGTCGGGTCCATGGACGATGATAGACATGGGAGTAGAAGTCGTGGACAACATAAAGAAGGTGCTAGATCTATAGGCTCCATTCGGATGCACTAGCTGGAGCTGGAGCTGGAGCTGGATTTTGTAGCTGAAGCTGAATCCTGAGCTGGATTTATGTAGGAGCTGAAACTGGAAATATGAGCTGAAAACTAAAATAATTGTTCGGTTGGACTAGCTTGATAAATAAAAGGAGATAGATTCTAATTACCAAATTGGGTTTCATTTTCAACCTAAATTGACCACAATACCCTCACACATTAGAAAATTTACCCATTCCAACCCATTAATTAATCCCCCACCTAACTAGTGCAACATCCCTTTGATATTCAGATCTGAGCATATCCGTCGTCCATCACCATGTTCGAGCACCAGCCATTGTTGGAGATCTGAGCACAAGCTGGACACCACCGCCGACTCGAGCCCTAGCGTTTGTAAAAGCGTCCAGTGAGAGCGAGCTCCACCTGTCGTCGCACCGAGCTCGAAGACCCGTTCACGGTTAGATTCTCAATATTCCGTTGGATTCATCTTCCCAATAGAAATTACTCCTCCTAGCTAGATCGTTCTCACCTACGACCTTCCACCAGCCCGCGGAGCTTGCTCATGATCTTTACCGATTCCTGTTGTTATGATTGCACGCTTTCAGGTTTTCATTGGTGTCTCCACGCTTTCAGCTTTCAGGATTTCACGCTTTCAGCTTCTGTTCTGGTTATTTCTGTTCGGGCGCCAACTGTTGTATCTCGCACCGAGCCGATTGAGGTACCATTCCTGCTATAAACTCCACAATGATTCTGCTTCACATTGTACCGGATATAAAGCAGTTGAATTGAATTAAGTATGTAATTGTGATCCAAATGTATTTTTGAACCTGAATTGAATGAATTATGTAATACTGAGGCTTTGGTTTATAGTCATCTCTGTGAAAGGTCAATGTGTATAATATCTAGCACCTGAATTATTATGTAATACTAAACCTGAATTAAGTATGTAGTCATTAGCCAATGTGTATAATATCTAGCACGAAAGGGGGAGTGCTCTAACTGATTTTTTGCTCTGTGAAAGGTCAATGTGTATATAATCCCCTTGTGCTAATGAGAGTGCTCCAACTGATTTTTTGCTTTGTGCCTACGATTGAGGTTACACCAGTTACACCATTTTTTTTGGAATTGGTATTCCTTACAAGTGAAAGGTGTTTTTCATTGTCAATTTCGGTGATGACTTTTTGAATAATTGTGGTGCATCAAATGTTCCACAAACAAATGATTCATCTTTTGATTCTTTTGCCAAGGGATCAGATGGAAGTGAAAGGTGATGACTTTTTCAATAATTGTGGTGCATCAGATGTTGACTTTCTTTTTGGATTGTATTTTTTTTGTTTGATAATCTTTACCCCTTTCTGGTTAGGCGTGTCTCAATTACATTGGTCACCCTCTGATGATTTATGGGGCATAGAATAGTTCCTTTATACAATATAGCATATTGTATATTTGGTTGTATGTGTTAGCATATAATATTTGTACATTGAAACAATACTATAAGGTATATGACAATGGTTGAGGTTCAAAATTAGGATAGCAAGTGTCATTGGAGTGATCCTGAGCAGAAGACTTTACTTGTCATATGTCGAGACTACCCCAAGAAAAACGGGATTGACACCCACTTCAATTGGTCTGAAATTGCTGAAATTTTTTTGGAAAAAACTGGGAAGATAGTCAAACCTAATGAATGCAAAAACAAATTTGACTACATGAAGAGTGTATGGAGGGCATATATCCAATTACTGCACCATGAGACAGGTTGTGGATGGAACGAACAAACACATACCTTTGAGGCTTCTGATGAATGGTGGGCGATAAACGTTAAGGTCAGTTTATATGTATTATGTGTGTTCTTTATCATATATCATTGTTTTCCTACATTTTGGAATTTAGCAAGGCAATTTTTAATTCGTTTTTTGTGCGGTGTTTTGTAGGAGAATGACAAGTACAAGAGATTTCGAAGGAGGCCTGTTGATTTGGACCTGGTTGAATTATGGAATTCCGTCTACAACAACATATGTGCTACAGGGCAACATTGTGTGTCTGCCAACATGGACCATACCCCCTCTACTCCATTTGATGCTTGTGTGGGTGACACAGATGACATTGTTGCTTACCTTGTAGATGAAGAAGAGGTAGATCTCGAGGGGTTCACTGAGCCTATTGTCCCTCCAATGTCACAACAAACATCTGTTGGAGGCTCTCAGCATCCTCCTGTCACATTTAAGAGGTCCCAAGTTCCTAGCACTTCCCAACAATTACCTAAGCCAAAGAAAAAGCGACCTACCATGGCTAGAGAAGTAGTTGCACACATGAATTCCATGGAGGATAAGAGTGAAAAAATCTTGAATTATTTGCAAGGGGATTTGGTTAGTACGGGGAACACATGGACTGAGAAAACGTATGATTTTGATGATGCAATTGCAGTTATTTATCGGTTTGTTGCTGAGGGGATTTTAGAGAGAGTGTCACCTCTTTGGTGTTATGCTGTGGATGAGCTGAACAATGATAAAAGTCGACGCCTCTTCATGACCTTGCAATCTGATGACGAAAAGATGGCGTGGTTGCAGTACAAGTTCAAGAAGCAGGGTTGATTTGTATTACTTGTGTGTTTCTGTGTTGTCTTCAGACATGACGTGTTGTTTTATTTGCATTTCAGACTTGTTTGACATGATTTGTGTTTCCTGACTGTTGGAGTTGGTTTGTCGTTGTATGTGGACCTCTGTTATGTTGTTAAATTTGGATTGTCAGTTGAACCATTAATTGGTCATTCAGCTGTTGTGACATACTATTGTTGGCATCATTATGTTTAGGTATTTGTGTAGGTAAAATGGCCAGGAACCGTTTGTCAAGGCGGAACAAGATCATTGCGTTATTCCTTCTACACATGACCAACCATGCATCTGTCATGGCTTCATATTACCATATGTAATTATAATTACGGTCCACCATTGATTCTTATCCCTGGTTGTCATTCAACCTTTTAATTGGTTTAGGGTTAGGTTTTAACTTTTATTTGCTTGTGCTATCAATATAGGTACTTATGTAAAACCCCTTGTTTCAACTCTCCATTTACGGGAATTGCGTGGATGAGGGAGGTCATGGATTCAAGTTCAGAAGTAAGGTGCATTAATGCATTCAGAATGGAGCGATCCGTCCTCCAAAGTCTTTTCGATGAGCTGCAACAACACCACGGATTGAGACCATCAAGAAATGTTCGCGTATTAGAAAAAGTTGGGATATTACTACATACGCTTGCAGTTGGTGCGTTGAACAGAGCTTCATCTGAAAGGTTCCAAAGATCTGGGGACACAATTAGCCGAGTGTTGCATGAGGTCGTGGATGCAATCACAGGAAGACGACATGGTACACAAGGTCTTGCGGGGCGCTTGCTTCGACCTCGCGATCCCTCCTTTTCCCAAATACCCGAGAAAATTAGATGTGATCCACGATACCAACTATTCAAGGTAAATTACAACTCTTATATTTATTTAAGGGTATACTTTTATAATTGTGCATCATATGCTTATAAAATAGGGAGCAATCGGGTGCATAGACGGCACACATATTGCAGCATGTATACCACGCACTGAGCAAATGCCGTACCGAAATCGAAAACAGGTGTGCTCATTCAACATCATGGCGGTGTGTGATTTCGACATGTTTTTCACCTTCATTTCTGCTGGCTGGGAAGGTAGTGCACATGATGCGCGTGTCTTTGACCACGCATTGAGGACACCCGAGCTAAACTTCCCACACCCTCCGCCTGGTAAGTCTAGTAGACGTTCAGGGTTGTACTAGTTAAGGTTTGTTGCAAACTTTTTTTTATACATGCTACTTGTGTAGGGCGCTATTATTTGGTGGATAAGGGATATCTTGACCGACAGGGGTACATGGTACCGTACTCCAAAGTGAAGTATCATCAGTCTCAATTTCAAAATGCAGTGCCTAAGGACGCGCCTCAAGCATTCAACAAGATGCACTCTTCATTGCGCAGCTGCATAGAGCGGTGTTTTGGAGTTTTGAAGAAGCGATTCTGAGTTTTGCATAACATGGCAAGTTACCCAATCAAAACACAAATCGATCTTATCATTGTCTGTTTTGCCATGCATAACTTTATATTGGAAAAGAGAGTGCATGATTGGTACTTGGAGGAGGATTATGAGGATCCAAACCTACCACCGCCTCGAATTCCATATGAAGGTGAAGACGACGCGCCCGGTGGGATGAAGGGGTTGAGGGATCAGATTGCTTTGGAAATATGGAACTCCCGACGATTTTATTAAAGAGTTCAAATATTTTATTAAAGAGTAGTTGAAACAATGGTTTGCTTATGTTGCTTTGAATGTTTTGTTGTTTAATGCAATCTAGTTGGATTCAAGGTTGTGCATGTGTGACAATATGTATGGAAGTTACCATATTGACATGAAATAAGGTTCCGAAATCACCTCAAATTCAACACAAACATAACACCATGTTACATGAAAGAAGAACGATGGTACAACACATTAGGACAATCTCTAAACACATACAACCGGAACTCGCACCACTTATTAAACAAACACTTAACCCGAAGCGGATTCAACGAAGATAGAGAAGAAGCCTCGACCATACAACTAGAACGTCATTACCCCGTGAAATCATCGTCGTTGTCATCATCAGACGGCCCGAAATCGGTTATGGTTGTGGCCATGTTCCCAAATACTTCTTCCCAAAGTACGGTGGTTTCATAATCAACGGTCGAGTTCCTAAACTGTGCAGCATAAGGGCATGCATGGATCATTTGCTCCCACCAACCAGCATCAGCGACGAATCGTCCCGAGTTCACGTCCCAAGCACTAGCACCACCAAATCGCTTGAAGCAAACCCAGCGACGCCACTGACTCTTGTTGTAATCCACCCTATTTTTCACCATGGCATACCTTAAACCTGCACCCGTCTGCTGGTTGAATGTAGCCGCTATCGCTCGCCATTGAGGAATATCGCCAGGTTGCATCATACTCAAATGATCTCTGTATATTCTTAGCATTGTCTTGTTTTTCTCGTTGGTCCATCCATTATTCGCCATCTATACGTTAGAAAATGGTTCAAGTATATATATATATATATATATATATAAAATGCATACAAGGCAATGTAAAAAATATGCATACGTTAGGATATGGTTTCAAAAACCTTGACATGTACCTAAACCAAGAATGAAAGAACTTACCTTGGTTGAGACTTCTATAAATTATGTATATGCAATGAGCTTCAAATTGCACATTCATCCAATATATAAGCAAACACTTAACAATGCAATAAATACCAACAGTTTAAAAAGTACTACAACTTCATTCAAAGTACTACAAATGCAATAAATACCAGCAGTGATTAATACAACTACAAGTTTACCATCATGAACTAACTTTCTTGGTCAAACAACTACAACACTACAAGAAAATAAAGGCCTTCAACTACACAAGTACAACAGTGGCTACACGTACCAAACTACAAGTTCAATAAGGCCTTTAACAACCATACACAACAGTGATTAATACAACTAGTGTGAACGGAGGACAAAATAAGTGCAGATAACACCGAGGACGCATGCACAAATCTTCCACTTTCGAGCTTCTGTCCTCACTGAATCGCGCTCCAAGGCAGTAGTGACTGCATAGGTGGTGAGCTCGGAAATTCTTTCGGCATCTTGTTCAGCTTCCAACTTCATTCGTGCAACATGTGACGACTCCCTCTCCAAATCGTTGCTCGTAAAGTACGCACGATACTTGTAACGGCGTGCGACAGTTTGAAGACGCCTAACCGTCGAACAGCCAGAAACCTCATCGATCAGTTCGTCGTCTGTAAATGTTATCCATGCATTGGCCTAATACTCACACACATGAGTAGTTGAAAATAACATCACATTACCAACATCTCACATTCAACAAAAGAGGTAGAACTAATAGTCAACGAAAATAAGGTCAATATGAAGGTTAGTTCTTGCCAGTTCGGTTCTATTGGACTGATGCAAATTTTACAGCTCAGAGCTTCTGTTTTCAAATAGTCACTCGAGCTTCTGTTTTCATGGACAAGAAACTGGAGCATAATTGAAAGAGTGCTGATGCAAACAGTCACTTTATGCAAGTTGTAAATGTTTATGGTAGCTCTATATGTTTATTGGACTGTGATGCATTAACTCTCAACAGGGGGTGGCTCTAATGAAAAGCTAAATTAGCATGATGTTTGGTATATAATTCGGGTTAAGATTAGAAAAGTAAAGCATAAATTTTGAAAATATTTTATCCATAGGACAACCCAACAAGGGACTTGCAGATTCTCTTTCCTAAACCCAAATCCAGAACTGGGAACCAACAATGTTGACATGCTTGTTATTGACATTCTAACTGACCTAGCTTTTCTTGAAAGTTTGCAATAAACATGTGTTTCAAAAGGGTGAGATGCTTGTTATTGACATTCTCATTGACCTAGCTTTTCTTGAAAGTTTGCAATGAACATGTGTTTTAAAAAGAAATGCAAAAAGTAAAAGAAAGTCAAGATCTATTGCAATTAATCATGAATGATCATATTTTACATTCAAATAAATGGTTTTGTTCTCATATTCAAAGAACTATTGCAATTAATCATGAATGAAGCACATATTGCATACCTCAGTAGGAGAGAATGGAGCCTCATAGTCAGATATATGTGTATCCTCTGAAGTAAATGAATCTTGCGAAACCATTGTTTCTATCATTGACACACACAAAGTAGTCATTAAGGTTAACTCAATCAAACTGAAATAGAATAAAACACAAGAGCATAGCAATGATACTAGGCATAACACGTTAGCATACCAGATCCAACAGTCTACACTCAGTGAATAACAAAACAGATGTCAATGATAGATCAAGCAGTTTTTTTAGGTGATTCATTGTGCTATAATACTTCAAATCTGGAAGGAGACTAATGGACAACTACACAAGCAAGGGAAATGCACACTAACAACATTTATCTGGAGCTCTTAAGGCAAAAGGATCCTTTGCATCTATGCCTTTCTCTCCATAGCAAATTATCAGTCATAACAAGTTGGTTTGTGCACATCAGCAAAGCATTACACAGTTCACTACATTCATCACAAAATTCATACAAAACAAGTTGGTACTCTAATGTATACATCAGCACAACAAGTTAATTGACCCTAAACAAGAAACCAACTGTTGGTGAATCAAGGTGCTGGATCTGGAGCATAAATTCAGCATATTGCACCAAGAATGCTGACTACAAGGTGGTTTCATAAAAATAAAACAACAGTTCAACATACTAGAAAAACAGATTGTGGTGATATAGATGCATTCAAGAGATTATTCACACTAAAGGTAAACTACATTGCTAAACCAAATAAAAGAAGCATTGTGGTGATATATATGCATTCAAGACTCAACCATAAGTAGAAAAACAGATTGCTAAACCAACTAAAAGAAGACTCAACCATAAGTAGAAAAATTAACCAATCTATGAATAATTCCTAACATTTTGCAGGGGTTGCTCAAATGCTCAACTAATTATCCAAACATATAGTAATCTTCATTGCTAATCCAAAAGAAAGAAGTATTGTGGTGAATCTGGTGATATATATATGTGTTCAAGACTCACACTATAAGTAGCATCCATTTAGCAAAGGCTGCTCGACTGCTCAACTAATTAGCTATACTAACAGTGACCTGCATTGCTAAACTAAAAGATAGAAGAATAGCAGGAATAATGGTTTTCTACAGAATGGAGCTTCATTTAGCAGGGTTTTCAAGGACAAGGTCCCATGGATGAAGTTGTAAGAAGATGATGGACTTGAAGCTTAGAAAGGTTGAGTGATTAATGACAAGAAAAAAGGCTAACATTGTGCTATAATTGAGCTGTTTTCGGATGATACACTCAATGACAAAGCAAGTAGGGTTTTGACATGATTCAATGAGTCATGAGTGAAGACCTAGCTAAAGAAATTAGGGTTCACCATATATTAAGTCAAATCGACAAGAAAACAGTCTCAATTTGTTTTGGAATCTAGAGGATTAGGGTTTTTCGGGTGAAATCGACAAACAAAATATGGTATTATGGCTTACCTGTTGCAACAACGTCATCGTCGTCGCCACCACCCACAGAGATGACCGTCGAAGATGTCGGTTAGCATACGACAGCAAATTCGTTAGGGTTTTTCGATGGAAATCGTCAAGGCACGAAGATTTCGTGAGGGAGGACGAAGGGCCATACCTGGGTGCGGTCTCTCGTTCGTCTTCTTCGAAGGGGGAGAATATGAGCCGACCGTCGGAGATGGAGGAAGGGGGAGAGGAGGAGGAGAGTCTCGTTCTTCTTTGATTTCTTGTTGGAGTGACAAATCGAGGGGCAGGGGTATCGAGTTTTTCAAATTTTGGAGCTGGTGAAAGGGGCAACAAGCTCGATAAGCTGGGGGGTGGGAGGTGGAGAAAATCAGCCGGATCCAGCCAGTTCAAGCTCCTGAGGGGCTGAACATCCATCGTCGCCGAACGGTACTCGCGAGAGCTGGTGAAACGCGCTCAGCTCTGTCCAGCCCTAAAAAGCTCCATCCGAACAGACGCTAAATGAAACTCTAGGTGTTGATTGATGTAGCTTAATGAAAAAGGTTAATTTTAGGTGTTGGCTGATTTTGCAACGTAATTAAATCGATAAAATGGGGAGTTGCTAATTGAGTTGATAAATAGGAAAGATGAAATTGGTTGATATTAGATTTTGCTCCAGATTTGTCAAAAATCAAACCACAAATTATGTCCTTGCTAAAGTTTATTGTTGTTGGTAGGTTCTAAAGCATCATAGAAATAATAAGAAGCTACATCAAAGGCTCTTCATCCTCATGAATCTTTCTTCCTCCCACTAAGGTCGTTATCGCATCGTTGGTCTTGCCCCTAGTGGCGATTGTCGTCGGTCTTGCCTCTAGTTTTGTTCATCTTTAAAGGTAGACCTTTTTTTTTAAAACGAAAATGAGTAAATATGGTTGAAAAATGAGTTTGTTTGAACTTTAGCTATATGAATATACAATATAAACATGTATTAAAAAGAATAATTTTTTTATATTAACAAAATTCAAAAAATAGAGTACCAAAACTTACTTTGAAGCATATAAAAAATAGAGTAGTCTTTGAACATTTGGTTCAATGATTAGGTCTCTGGGGTAGTACTCCGATGTCATTGTTTCGAACCCCATGAGCGACGGTTTGTCATTTCGGTTTGTCATTTCTTCTCTAGAATTGGTTAGTGAGTTTGTGACGACTCTAATCCTTATCCAATTAAAAAATATAAAAAATATAGTAATTAAAATTTTACATATTTTAAATTCAATAAAATGCTTTTTAATCAAAAAAATATTTTTTTTAATTAGGTTCCGTCCGTTCTTCAGTTTTTCTGTTACGAATTTTTCTGTGACGCCCCCATAAATATTCCCTCCATATCGTCATCCTCCGTGTTCTCGATTCTTCCCCTTTTACTGTAAAAATTAAATGCTGCAACTCCCCTATTGCGTATCCTTACTTCCAAGCTTTTGAGGTCCCATGGCAGCTTCGCCGACAATTCTCTCCACCTCTTCAATTCAGCGACAGTAATTCTACTCTCCGACTTTAATGGCGAAGTAGCCCATTTCCGAACCCCCTCCTAACCCTACTTTAAAATGGCTTCCGATCTAATTCCAATTTAACCCTAATTCCCTTCCTCTTCAAACCAACCATGAACGCGTCAGTGAGAATCTTGAACCCTTCGATTCCCACCAGAACCATCCTCTCCAAATTCCAACGGCACGCTCTTCCCCTAAATCCCCGCCATGGAAGAAGCCTCCAATTTGGCGCTGGTAATGTGAATTCCATCTGCTCCGCTAGAGCTCGAGCTCACTCTTCTCTATCACTCCCGTTCTCGAATTCCGTAACCCTAGGGCTGCTTCTCTCCGCCTTCTCTCACCACCAGCAACACAATTACCCCGAGAAGAATGTCAATTTCTTCAAATCGGATCCAAATGAAGACGGCTACAGCTGGAGGGGAGATTTCCGTCCGCTTAACGGAGGAGGCGCCGTCGCCGGGGACAGTAACCGCCAGGTGACGGCGGTTCTGCTCGGTTGGCTGGGCGCCGAGCCCAAACACTTGAAGAGGTACGCTGAGATTTATGCCTCCAGAGGGATGAATACGCTTAGCTTTGTGGTGCCGGTCTCCGAGGTGCTCTGGTTCGATCTTGGGAGGAAAGTTGAGAGCCGAATTGAACGGCTGGTGAATGACATCGTTGGGTGGTTGATGGAATCGGAGAAGGATGGGAAGGAACGGTGCCTGGTGTTCCACACTTTTAGCAATACTGGTTGGCTTGTGTGGGTCTATCAACCTTTTTCATAGCAGTGTTACTTTTTAGCTCTGTTGGTTGTTGTGTTTTGGGGGATTGAATTTGGGTTTTTTTTATTGCAGGTATGGTGCAATTCTCGGTCATTTGCAGGTAAGGCCTGAGCTTATGGAGAGGATAAAGGGTTGTATTGTGGATTCTGGAGGGGACCCTGACGTGAATCCTAAGGTGATTGGAATTTCTGCTCTTTCATTCATAAAAGAGAACTGTTGTATTTGTACTGAATATGGAATTAAATTCTTGGCCGGAATTTGTTGTTGAATTTAGATACATTAATTGCTACATGGGCAAAGTATGATAGAATCTATCCATAATAGTAGTTGTTGAGAAGTAAAACTTCATGTGAAATCTTGCTTCTTGTAGTTACTATTGAATTTTGCAGTATGATTAACTTGGTACATTTATTTTACTGGCTAGGTATGGGGTGCTTGTAAGCAGGTTTGAAACTTGAAAAAGAGTTAATATGCATCCATGACATAGTTTTCTGCAAAACAGAAGTTAGTTTCTACAAAATGTGTGTAGTATCACAGAGAACATGACTTGCCAAATGCACAAGATGTGCAATCTTATTACATATGGCCTTGATCTCCTCTGTGAAAGTGATGTTATGCATGCAGAATAAATCATGCAAATCTTCAAACTTCACACTTTAGAATCTGCCAGAACTTGTGTTTAACATGTTAAAGTTTTGCATGCGAACAGCAATTCTAGTTGTGAAATCAAACCTTGAACTTGTCTTTCCTTTCTAATTGGATACACTGCTTGATTTTTATTGCGGTGTGAACACTAGGCCAGTGTGGTTACATGCATTTGATGTTTGCCTTTCCCTTTTGTTAATTTTAGGCAGAAACCTTCATTCTATGCCCTTGTAATGCAACTTCTAATATCCCTGATAGCTTGAGCAATAATGTTCCATAAAATGCTCGGAGTCTTTGATAAGTTATAAGGCCTATCAGCCCACTCCCTATGTCTGCAAAACATAAATATGATTCATATGGATATTTTTCCACCATGAAATCTAGGTTATTCTTTGATCTTACTACTATAATATATGTTGATTTGGGGGCTTGTATTTTTTTTATTTGGTTGTGCAATGGGCAAGGCATTGCTGCGTATAAACAGGCTGTCAGTTTCTCTGCAATGGATCTACTATTGTGTACTGAATGTAATTAATTGACTGCATCAGGTCTGGGCAGCTGGATTCGTAGCTGCAATGCTGAAGAAACGGAGCTCTGCAGCGTATCCAGTCGGCGAGATTGGTGAAATGGATCCCACACCGACTGCCCCAAAACTTCAGCAAAAGGAACCTGATTTGCTTGAGAACATACTTTTATTTGTCCTGGAGAAGTTATTCTCCTTTCTTTTGAATTTACCAGATATAAACAGGTAAGTCATCACCATCTGAGGTTACTAGTTTATCTTCTTCAGTTTTCAAATTAGAGAGAATGCATCCACATATTGAGCTTGTTTATTTGCTATAATCAACAGGAGATTAGTAAAGGTTCTCACAGATCTCTCCAAGAACAGCCCATCTTGTCCCCAGCTCTACCTGTACAGTACAGCTGATCAAGTGATTCCATCTAGCTCAGTGGAGTCATTCATGGAGGAACAGAGGAGGATGGGGAGAAATGTAAGGTCATTCAACTTTCAGTCTTCTCCCCATGTAGACCATTTTCGGACATTCCCTGATCTTTACTCTTCAAATGTTAGAAGTTTCTTGGATGAGTGTTTGGCCACGGTAAAAAAGGTTTAGATATTTCATCAGAAGGATTACTGGGTAATTTCTATTTTTTAAACACAATTTGATTGGATTGTGAAAAGAGATTGAGGAGATGATAGTGATATTCTTTTAAAGTTTCTAACCCCAGATGTCTTGTAATCTCACAATTTGAAACCTTTAAGATGCTCATTACTAAATACTAATGAGATACTGCACTTCAAGATTTACCTGCTTTATTATTCCTGGTGTATTATTCCTGGTGGTATATGGTGTTGGATTTGCTCTTATTGAACAGCTCAATCTCGAAAATTACATAAACAGTTGTAAAGGTGGCCATGGTCTGCTTAATTTGCTTTAGCAGGAATACGTTTTTGTAGGATCTAAACTCAAAATGGGTATGGGGGTGATGTTCATGATTACTTACTATTTCTTCATTTCTTGTGATAATATTTTTGAATACTACTATGGGAATTTACTAATTTAGTCATTTTTGTGGTAATGTGTTAATTTTTTCATTTTCATTTAAATGTTACATTAGACATCCTAAACTTTCTCAAAGTACCCATCTTTATCCTTCTTAGAAAATTACCTCGTATTATAACTTTTTGGAGGAAATTATTCAATGCCATTTATTTACACATTTTCACAAACTACTATTTTTCATAAAATATATATTTATTTAATAAGCCACGGCCACCTATTTTTCCACAAAATATTCATCACTTTTAAAAAGATTATAATTCTTTCAAAATGACAGCTAAAGTTAGAACTCTTTAGTTTTTTCACATTTGAAAGAAGTAGCCAAGTAGGTGATTTTATATATATTTAAGGTAATTTTATAAAATTTCAAATTTATTGAAAAGTCTTTGAAAATCTAATTTAGTTGATTTTGAAAGAGATAAAAAAAAATGATGCTTTTTTTCAAAAGTGGAAAACTCTTAAGAGAATATATAAGAAGTGGTGGTTTTGTAAAAGGAGTGTAAATAAGGGGGATGGTTTACAATTACTTCCCCAAAATATAAGATCAAGGTACATTTCTAAAACAGATAAAAATTGACATTTTGGAGAGAGTCATTCAAAGTTTGGGAGGTTTAATGCAATTAAGTTTTATTAGGGTAATGTTACGCAACACCCCTCAAATTAGTTTGCAGCACCCAAAACTGCAAAAGTTTCAAAAATGACCTTGTGGTTATAAAACATGAAAAAATCGTTAAAGCTTTATGTGGTTTGATTGGGTGAAAGACTACGGATAAAGCCCTAAATTCATAGATAAAATTTACCATAATCATTGCTCAAACTGCCTTAAAAAACCCTAAATTCACATAATAGCTAACAACATTAGGATATAATGTTTACTGAACTTAATAACTGGTACTTCCAACAAAGCAATTTCCACACTAAAAGAAAATTGTCCTCTTCCTCCTCTCCATCATCTTTTGCAAGCTAAATATCATTTGCCAAACTCCCAGGTGACACCTCGGTTTACTGCAACAACATGATTTTGGCAAGGCAAAATTCAGTTTATTCAAGGAAAATGACAACCCATTTTCAATTCATAGCCAACTTTCTAGTTTTATTTCTTCCCATTTGGCAAGGCAAAATTCAACTTGACAAAAAAAGTAAACTCTAATGGAAAAATAGCAAATCAGACATGATTTTGAGAATGGTGTAAAACAAACCAGTTATCGCCTACTTCAATCTCCATACACATTTACAATAATTAATTACTAGTCTAATTTCAGAATTTCACCATTGTACAAATTAGCACCCACCAAATATTTCAACCGTATCAAACAAAGAAACACAAATATAAAGACAAAATAGAAACGAGACAAACTGACCTGACGAGCGAAGATCAATACGACACTAGAATCCTGATAAAAACCAAGGCGATTGAACAAGTAAGAGCTTGAAATTGCAATTCAAAAAATATAAACTAACAAATTGAAGCAGCCACAAATGAATTTATCATACGAATGACTAATCGAAGAAAGAAATTTGATTGGAAAGAGGTGATGGATCCACCAATCATATATGCAATTTATGGATTCACCAATTTATAGATTTAATTACCAACCCAACCTAAATTTAAAATCATCAAATTCAAACCCTAAGCCTTTGCCCAAAGCTCCCATATTCAAATTTACCTTAGATTTGTAAGAAAGAAGAGGGAGGGGGAAGAGTTGTGGTTGATACTGTCGGTCAGCGTGGGTTTTCGGAGAGAACACTATCGAGATAGAAGTGGAAGGACAAGAGTTGTGGTGGCCGGTGGTTAGCAGCGACCGTCAAGATGAGTATTACGGGAAAGAGGAAGGAAAAAAGGAAAAGGGCAATATTGGAAATTTCTAATTTTGCAGCTGTTGCATAGCTAATATGTAAAAAGAGACCAAATTAGTACACTTTGTCAAAGATGCTAGCTATAATCTGAGAAAAGCCGATTATGGATCGGAATTAAATCCTTGAAAATCTCCCAATTAAATCTATGAAATGTAATCCGATAACGGATCCATGAAACCCGTTTCACAACACTACCCGAGTACCCGAACATGAGTGAAACTCAAGATTTGAGTCCGAGTCCGGATCTCTCCGCCCCGAATGCATACGGGGCCGTCGTTATCGGCGGCACATTCGACCGTTTGCACGACGGCCACCGCCTTTTTCTCAAGGTATCCCTCCACCTTCTTCACTTACCCTTCATTTTCCATTTCCAAAAGCAAGATGTTTCTGGACATGGGTTTGTCCAGGTACAAGGAAACTTGAGGTTCGGTAGGATGTTTCCGGACATGGGTTTGTCCAGGTACATCGACCCCATTTTTAAACTCGAGGTTTTCTGTTTGTTGATGTAGGCGGCGGCAGAGGCGGCGAGGGAACGCATTGTGGTGGGAGTTTGTGATGGTCCTATGTTGATTAAGAAACAGGTAAAAGTATTGTCGGTATATATTTGTGTGTGTTCATAATTGTTCTTCAGTGTTGGAAGTTTGATTTTTTAGGGATTTTTTTGGTTTGCAGTTTGCTGAACTGATACAGCCAATTGAAAAGAGGATGAAAAATGTGGAAGATTGTATCAAGGTCCAATTCTAAATCTTGCCATTTGTATTTGTTGCTTTCATCTGAGAGATTCTTAATTACTTGATCACTATGAGATTGTTCTTCAACAACACCAAATGATCTGGGTTGAAAATATATATGCAAGCTGGAAACTATGAGTTCAAAAAACTTGCAGAACTTAACTAATGATATATGTTCTATGCAGTGTTTGAAGCCAGGTCTTATTGTGCAAGTTGAGCCCATTACAGATACCTATGGTCCTTCCATCATTGACGAAAATTTGGAGGCTATTGTTGTTAGGTATTCGCGTTGTTTATAATTGAATATTGATCAAACTCAGCAAATATGTATGATGATCTATGTAGAAAGGAATGGTTCTTTTGTTGTTTGTTCTAATGGCTCAATTGCATATATGTTGGCAGCAAAGAGACGTTATCCGGAGGACATTCAGTGAATAGAAGAAGAGTTGAAAAGGGGCTATCACAATTGAAGGTTTGATTTTTAATTAACCCATATAAGTTCTTTATGTACATATTAATGATGCTTGTGATGAACTTGATTGATTGCATCGGCTTTTGTTTGTAGATTCAAGTGGTTGATCTGTTGCCGGAGGATATGAGCGGAGAAAAGATGAGCTCAACGACATTAAGAAGGATTGAGGCTGAGGCTCAAAGAATGTGAGAGAATGCAATGTTAAATAACCATAACCTAGGTTTCTAATACATGGCTTGTACATCCTTGCAATAATTTTTACTTCTTTTCAAGTGTTTGTGTGTGTTTTTGTTGAAATCCTCTCTTAATTTCTTGTAAGATGAAGCGCAAACTCTCTAGTATGTATATGACTTGTGAGAAACTGCACTTGTGTATTCTCATATTAATAAGGCTAAATTGTTTGTCCCCTAATTTTTTTCATATTAATAAGGTTAAATTACACAAATTAACCAGCCCTTAGTTCACCCCTTCACCTTTGCGCAAATCCACCTTCTGCATTGAAAAATATGTTTGATCATCATTTATCCAACTTTGCAAAATTATACACCTATTCTTTTTTTAAGACATAGTTAAAGAAATAAGAAGTTAATTAAATTCCCAAAATATACACTAACTTGTTTAAAATAAGCTGTGTTTTATACCCTTTGCAAAGCTGAATAGAGGATGATGAAGTGCAATTTTTTAGGGGAATTTTGTGTCCTCCATAAAGCACAGCACAAGCATCTTTCGGCAACTTATCCTTCTCAAGAATCTCAACTAAAGGACCTGCACAAATTAAGCCAATGAGTTCGTATGAATAGGTACATGCGATAAATCTGTATGAATAGGTACAGGCGTACAGCACAATGCTCCCATGTAGAGTAACAACAACAACAACAACAATCCAGTGTAAATTTACTATATTTACCATAAGTTTTGGCCCATTTAATCAATAAATCTGAGAAAGTATATATATGGGCCTTGTTCTGGGCTCATTGAACGTCCACTCTTGAAACTCAGTTGTAGAAAAGTAAACACTTGATAAATGTGAAGATCGGTATATTCGGACATCTGAATATCCAGGTGTATCCGGATCGGATTCGGATACCAATTTTGAAAGAAAAAAATCCCGGATATCCGATTCGATTAAGCTGATCGGATATCCGGCTATAAACACCCCTACTTGGATGTGTCCAGAGCTTAATCGGATCGAATATTCGGTTATAAACACCCCTAGTTGGATGTGTCCAGAGCGGCCCTATAGAAATTGAGGTAAGTATCACTTGCAGGAACAAAGTTTAGAAAAATCTAGGGCAAAATGTTTGAACCATTAATTGAGAAAGGTTGTTGTTTCATACTTTCATTGAATGATCATTCCTCGAATTTTAGAAGAGGGCATTTTTCAAAGGTGTTTATCATTATCAACAAATTTATAAACCCTACATTTACCCCTATTCTTGTAATTCAAAACGTTATAACGAAAATATTTAAATGCTGTTTTTTTTTTTGTATCTAATAAAAAAAAATTGAACTTCGACCAAAAAAAATTGAAATATAAAACGAGAATTTAACAAGTTAGAGAAATATTTGCAAGCTACAGATTCGGCGGGACTCTCTTTAACGGTTGTCATTTCAAAATACACACTTTGAAAATCAAACAACTGTTTTTCATCCCCAGAGCAAACCAAACGTTCTTCTCTTCTTCTTTATTGAAGCGATATAGAGGAAGCAGAATCCAACCATTCTCCGGTTTAACCAGGTAATCACAATTTTAATCCATCGCCTATAATCACTTTCTGTATCATCAATTTCTTCTTTACTTTTTTAGTTTTTCTCAGAATAGTTTCCCTTTGCTGAAATTCTTTGCAGGTGGGTGCTCTGAAATTGGCGTCGAAAATGAACGATCTAATGACAAGATCGTTTCTTGATTATGTGGAATTGAAGAAACAAGCCCTAAAAGACCTTCAATCCGAAGAGCTGAATCACCCCCAATCAAGCGAATCTCTCAACGCAGAAGACGAAAAGAATCTCTCTTTCTTCTTCCAAGAAGCCGATCAAATCAAAACCCAGATGGCAGAAATCGCAACCCTCCTCCAAGATCTTCACTCCCTCAATGAAGAAGCAAAATCCGCCATGACTTTCAAACTCCTCAACGATTTGCGCGCCCAATTGGACTCCAAAACCACTTCGATCACTCGCAAGGTGATGGCTGCCAAGTCCAGGATCGAAGCCCTAGGCAAATCCAACATCAAGAACCGTCAGATTTCCGTTCAATTTGAGAAAGGAACAGCTGTGGACAGAACACGAATTGCGGTCACAAACGGGCTGAATCTTAAATTCAAAGACATGCTGAATGATTTCGCATCAATTAGGGGCAAATTAGTGGATGATCGCAAGAAAGAAACCCCCAGAGAAGAAATTGATGATAAAATCTGTGTGTTGGATGTGGTTGAGACGAAGAAGAAGAAGGATTTGGATTTGGAGTGTAACGAAAGGGATGAGGCAGCCATGGATATAAAGAGGAGTTTGGATAGATTGCAGCAGGTTTTTCTGGATATGGCGGTTTTGGTGGACGAACAACAAGAGGAGATTGATGATATTGAGAAGAATATGGAAAGCTCCGGGATGTACATTAATGGCGGAACCAACAGTCTTTATTATGCTAAGCAGATGAAGAGGAGAGGAAGGAAGAAGGTTTACTGGATTTGGGGTATTGGGTTTATAATCCTGCTTGTGTGCCTTATTGCTGCATTGAGTTCTTGAAGATGCCATTGGTAAGAACAGATAGGAAAGGAAATTTAGTGCTTAGTTTGGTTTCTTAGTAATTTAATAATGGATTTCTTTCCAATTCAGAACTTTGATCTTATTGTAGGTTGTACTTGGTTTGGACTAATGCAGAGTTTTCTTCAATTTGCTCACTGTTGATTAATTTGCTCTTCTGCTTGTAGAGTTTATTCAATTTGTCAGCATATTCTTCAATTAACCTGGTTTTGGAGTGTGTTCTTGAAGCTGCTAAAAAATTTCATTACCCATGTTTAGAGAAAGAGTCCAAAGCTGTCAAAATCAAGAACAAGTCAGGACAAATTTTCTAAATAAAAAAGGCCAACAAATAACTTATCCTAATTCTGCACCACAAAAAATCCTGCTTTAGCAAGGAGTTTCTTGACTTGTAGCTTTTGAGTAATGCTATTCTCTCTGCTATGAATTTAAGCACCATGATTCACGCAGCTCCATATGAACTCAAACTAAACATAAATGCCACAGCCGCGCAAACTCTTTCTCTACTCGAAAGATGTTCGAATATGGAGGAACTCAAATTGATCCATGCTCGGATGATCAAAACCAGGTTGGTTTTGGACACCATTCTTATAAGCAAGGTCTTGACTTTCTGTACTTCACCAAATAGAGGAAACTTGGCTTATGCAAAAAAGGTTTTCGATAGATTTCCATTACCCAACACTTTCATGTGGAACGCCATGATTAAGGGCTACTGCAACAGTAACACGCCAGAGGAAGCTCTTCATCTTTACATTGAAATGCTGGGTTGTTGTTCTTCGGTCTTCCATAACGCGTATACTTTTCCTTTCGTTCTCAAATCTTGCTCTAAACTGCCAGAAGCTTTGAAGGAAACACAACAAATCCATGCTCATGTGTTTAAGCTTGGGTTTGAGTCAGAAATCTTTGCCTCAAACTCATTGATTCACACTTATGCTAATTTTGGTGACACAGAATCTGCTTTCTTGGTGTTTAACCAGCTGCAGAACAAAGACATTGTTTCTTGGAATTCGATGATAGACGGGTTTGCAAAGAATGAGGAGGTAGATGTTGCCTTTGAGTTATTTAGAGAAATGCCTGAGAAAAACATTATCTCATGGACAACCATGATGTCATGCTTTGTTAAAGCAGGCTTGAACAAGGAGAGTCTTGAAATCTTCTATGAAATGCAATCCAGTGGAATCAAATCAGACAAGGCAGCGGTGTCGAGTGCTCTTACAGCTTGTGCTCAACTTGGAGCATTAGATCAAGGGATTTGGATTCATGCCTATGTCAAGAAACACGGTATTAAGATCGATTCGATTCTTGGCTGTGTTTTGATTGATATGTATGCTAAGTGTGGTGATTTGGAGAATGCTATTAAAGTGTTCTTGGAATTGGGAGGAAAAAGGGCGAGTGTAGAAACATGGACAGCCATGATAATGGGTTTTGGCATCCATGGAAAAGGAAGAGAAGCTCTTGAGTTGTTTACGGAGATGGAGAAGATGGAAATGAAACCGAATTCAATCACATTTACAACAATACTAACTGCTTGTAGCTATGGAGGTCTTGTGGATGAAGGAAGAATGGTTTTTGAGAGAATACAGAGAGTTTATGAGATAAGGCCTTCAATTGAGCACTATGGATGTATGATTGACCTTTTAAGTAGAAAAGGGCTGCTAAATGAAGCCAGGAAATGGATTGATGAAATGCCCATGAAACCAAATGCTGCAATTTTGGGGTCAATTTTGAATGGTTGTAGAGTTCATGGAAATCTTGAGTTGGGTAAAGAGATAGGGAAGATTTTAGTTCAAATTGATCCGGGTCATGGTGGTCGGTACGTAAATCTTGCAAGTGTTTACTCTGCTGATGGGGAATGGAATGTAGCAGCTGAGATAAGAAGGGATATGAAGAATCAAGGAGTTTTGAAGAGTAGAGGATGTAGTGCAATTGTTGGCTTAGATGGAATTGTACATGAATTTTCAGCAGGTGATGAATTGGATACATGTACAAGAGAGGTTTACAAGAGTGTCCTGATTCAGATGCTCAATAAAGAGGATTTTTAAACAAATTTATCCAATGCATCAGGATACATTACAAAAAGATGGTGCAAAAAAAAAACTCCTTTAGTTCTGTCATCCAATGCAGATCTCTTGGAAGAGAAGTTTCATAGAACAAGAAGCTGTTGTGTGGCTGTCCATGATTGCTCAGGCTCTAGATGTACTTCTCCAATCTGTAATACAAAAAGTGAAATGTCTTAGGGTTTTCAAACATATTTATTGTTGAATAATTTGCTTATCAGCAATTTAGAAGATGAATTCAGTTCATGTGTCAAGATGGAGCCTATTTTAGAAGAAAATACCTTGGCATTTTCAACACAAACGAAATCTTTGTAACAAGCCTCCATTTGCAAATGTGGGTTCCACAGGACAGCGTCCGACCAACTGCAACAGGATGAGTGAGCTTTAGAAATAATGAAGAAAAACTTGAAAAAATCAAAAGTATAGAAGATAAGGCCTCCATACTTGGTGTTCTTGATTGCTATTTTATCACCCAACCCATTTTCCAAGTACAACTCGCTTGGGGCATCAAGAAAAACGCAGTCAACAAATCCAGGAAAAGTCACCGCATCCCTGTGATCAGCAAAAAAAATTAACAGAAGAGACTAATAATAATAAATCAACAAGAATGCATCAAAGATTGCTTGAAAAATAGCATATAATCTTCACATTAGTAAGAGGGGAATATTGATACTCACCTTTCTTCCTTACCCTCTAGTGGATTTTTAGGGTCTGGATCTTTGTTCAGTGTTTTGCAACCTTTTAAGCCACTGACTGATACCCCAGTTATAGAAGCCTGCACAAATGATCATTATAACCATCATATGTTGTTCTAAGCAATTCCAGACAAGCATGCAACCAATTGATTAAACTTAAGATTCACGACGCTGCTAAGTTATTAACAGACACTGAATTGAATTTTTCATCCATACAACACGCTTCAGAAATTGGTTTCAATAGCTCAGTATTATTTTTCCAAGTTTGCAATAGATATCTGAGCAACTCACATATATAAATAATAAACCTCAGTTTTTCCAACCTCACAAGAACATAACATAAATATTCCCGATATCCTAAGTTGTTTTATTCTATTGAACATCCAATAAATCTGAATGAAAGGTGAATTTTAGTTGATGCTGCTTTGATTATATACAAACTCGTTATAACTATGAAAAATATAGAAGGAAAAGATGAGATGGATACTTACACGGAAGTATGTATGCAAGGCAGTAGTAAATGAAAACTTCTTCTGGTCTGTATTTTTAACGGTTAATTCTGTGAAAAGACCCGTTGAATCCAAGATTACCTGTAACCAAGTAGATACAGCAAAATCAAGCTTTACAATGCATAAATAGCACAAGAGCTGATGACTAACATGTCAAGCTAAATTTTGCACTTCTTGAAACATCAGCCAAAAAGAGGACACACCTTGTACAGAGCTTGAAAACTGAAATCCCACATTGCACGACTGTAAGGGCCATCTTTTAGTTCAAGAGTTACAGTGGGTTTTCCGTCCTCATTTTCTGAATCAACAACAGACCAGTTCATATTCCTTCCAAAACCATGCTGCAAAGTTCAATGATTTTAGTATTAAATATCTCCATCAGGTTAAAAAATATAACAATGACAGGCAAACCTAAGAATTAAAGAATAAAGTTTTTTTAAACAGTAGCATTGTAGCATATAAATTAGATTCTGAAAACCATGCCAAATTACCAATGCATTACTAGTACCTGTTGGATTGCCCCAGGTCCAAATTGTGGAAAACAATGAGGGATCCCACCACTGAAATAATGATAACCGTGTTAGTATCCGAAGACCGAAGATAAACAAAAGTTTGATACTTCAATCCCCTTCTCCACTATCCCCTCCAATATCCTCTCACTGTCCATACTCAAAACAACATATGATGGACAAGACAACATAGGCTTGTAAACTTTGATTTCTTATATATACAGCAAAAACCTAACCTTATTGGTTTCTGTCCATTGAAAACAGCATCTGGTCTAACAAAGAGAAGATCCTTGCCACTTGGAACTTTCCATGATGTGACACATGCTCCATATAGATATATCTCAGCCTGACTGCACATAAAGCAGTGATCAATAATGGTAATGAGCTATGATTTCACATCCTGATGAATGAGCTCAATAGGAAAAAGGGGAAAATCAAGTAGCCTATCAAATGCCTTGTGAATTTATCGGAATCAAAATCCTTTACTACATTGTACTAGTACCTTGTGATTATAGCAGAATCAAATTCAAGTATCCATCCTCATAATTTCACTTGAATCAACCAAAAATTTGATAGTGCATTGAAGAAGTACACATACCTACCCTGAGGAGAAGTGAGAACAACTTTAGGCAAATCGCCAAGCCCTTGAGAAACTGTCATTGCTTCACATACAATTGACCGTCTTTTCGGAGTAGCAAAGGCCACAGCTGGCATTCCTCTACACACAGCAGATCAAACAGATAACATCGATCATCAAAGACGGTAGCTTCTCCGATAGAAATCGAACGTTAAATAAGTAGAATCAAAGTGAAATTGAAGCTGAAATGAAGGCGTTGGATTTGCAATTAGTCTAAAATCAGAAGGAAAAACTGAGGCGGAGAGTGGCGGAGGAGTACCGAGTAGTAGGTCGGCGGAGAATCGGAAGCGAGCGAGTTGGAAGGGGAGAAGCCATTGTCATCGACGCCGTCGCCATTTTTGTCGATCAGGTAGAGCGCTTGAATTTGCCTCGGCAACGAGTGAGGAATTCAAGGGTGTGGTCAAGAAGGATTGTATTTTGGGTGAGACCTTGACGGCCACTTTGGTATAATTCTAGGAATCCAAATAGAATAAACATCATTTTAATAAAAAAAGTTTTTAGAAAAAAAAAATTACTATAGTATGTTGTAATGAAATATGTAAAAATTAATTAATTTTTACATATCTCTAGACAAAAAAAAAAAAGCGATACATTTGTATCGAAAAATATGTTTTTAAAAAAGTATTAATGTGCTTTTATGCTCTTTACACTTTTTGGGAGTTTTTAATAGAACTTTTCCTTAAAAAAATCAATCTTTAAGTTAATTTGACGATTAATGGATGTTAATCTTTTGATGGTTTTATGGAGAGTTTGAGCTTCATGCATCTCGGTTAGGGTCGTGAGGGCTTTCGTGTTGAAAAAACAACCATTAAGCTTATAATTGCCGATTTTTTCACGTTGTGAAGACGAGCTTCTGGTTTGGATGTTAATTTTTTGATTGTTCCATAGAGAGTTTGAGCTTCATGCATCTCGGTTAGGGTCCCGAGAGCTTTCGCGTTGTGAATACTACCATTAAGCTTATGGTTGCGGGGTTTTCACGCTGTAAAGACGAGCTTATGGTCACTAGAACTTTCATGCTATAAAGATGAGTTTATAGTCATAAGGGTTTTCACGTCGTGAAGACGAGTTTGACCATAATCCTTAAAAAAGAATGATTTGATGTCGTGCTACGTACACTTGCTTATTGCACTTAGCACAATAGATCACTCGTAACTTAATCTGTAAAAAAAAGATAAAACTATCTTTTCTTGAATACTTAGTAATTTTTATTTTCTATATAAGAATAAATTACGCTCATACGAACAATTAAAGGTATCATAGGTGATAGGTTTGACAATTAGTGAATTTGGCTTCATTGTTTGATAAATAAAAAAAACCATCTACATGGATATCATCCTCTACATCTGAAAAATCGTATGTTTTGGAAGAAGCTTGTATAATTTGAAAAGAGATTTTGAGACACATTCAAATTCCTAACAATTGGTAGCAAATATAGATATCTCTATAGTATCGACTTAATTTCTTAAATTAATCTTGGCAGTTTATTGGCCCGATCTAAATACTGCTTCTTTTGCCAATATGCAAGCTCGTGGTGGTCATTTGGCTTTCGTGTAGTTGAGAAACTTATTACTACTCATATTTTGCACTAAGATCCTAAAATATTCATCTAGGTAATGCTCATAAATAATGGTCAACGTGATTAACTTCGCGCACCTACACAACCGTGCATGTGATGTGAAGGATGCTACATTTGTGATTAGAATGATTTACATATTTTCAAGATCATTAGCCTTTTTATGGGCAAACACGTGTGTGTGGTTCCATGGAGCAGATTCTCCATCATACACTTTAGATGGGATAGAAAACTAAACCGATAGATGCCCGGCTAGCCCAAATGCACAATAGATCGACTAGGAATCAGGACCTAAGACGGAACCGCCTAATAACATGTGAAAGTTTAGGGGTCATAAACGAAGATCGTGTGTACATAGGCTCAGTACAAACGACCCATGAACAAAGGTCGGAATGGGTATTATCAGTGGCGGGGCCAAAGATTTCCGCTAGAGGGGTCACAAAAAATAACAACACATTATATTAAAAGTAATTTATTAATACCAAATAATATTACTTGAACTGTGGTATAATGTTTACAATAAAAACAAGATGTAAATCTAGCCTACAAATTACATTAATAACCATTTAAAAATTTAAATTTTTTAAAGGATATTTTTCAGAAACATACCAATAATAATTTGAATTTATGATGTTTATTATATTTTTTAAAAAATAAAACAAACAATATCACAATTCAATAGTAATATTACTTTTAAAATAAATTTGATAAAAAGAAGAATTTAAACTAATATAAGAATGTATTTTTGTGATTAAATAGGCCAAAGTATAATTTGAGAAATTTAATTAAGTGGGTCATTTACGTTTTACAAAGTTTTAAAATAGTTTGAAATTAATTATGGATGTAAATGTTTTGGATTTAGAAGTTTGAATAAATTATGTTAATCACACAAAAATATGGGACGCGTGTGTTAATCCATATCCATATCCATACTACTATAAAATTTTGGTAAGCGTTTAATATGGTTACTATCCAACCGTTCAATTAAATCTGATTTATCGGTCTTATCCGAACGTTGGTCTATTTCACGCGCTTAATTTTTTTCTTCCTCTTATCTCTGTCTTTCGTTCTCCTTCGTTTTGCGTTACGATCTTCTCTTCTTCGTTTCACTCTTTTTTTCCTGTAATCAATCTTTCTTCTCCTCTCATAGTTCTTCTTTCGATTTGTTGCGTATACTCTGATTTTTCCCGACTGTTTTTGGCCAAAAATCTACCCAATCTTTAAGCTTTGTTTTCTCCTTCGTTTCTTAAAGAAAATCGACGATTCAAAGCTCAATTTCTCAAGGAGAGTGTTGTCTACAAAAGCCCTAAATCGATTTGGGCAAAAACATCACAAAATCGAGCAAGTTTTGTGGAAAATCGGTCTCGGAATGCTTAGGTTTAAATTTTCGAAATCTGCAAGGAGCGTGAGCCGCCATTATGCCGCCTCTCTTGACGATTCTGCCGCCAGTGGGAAGGTGGAACTACGAAGATTCTGCTGTCGCACTTCTTGCACCACCCCATCTGATGTCTCCGCCGCAAAACGCCACCAAAGATCGTTGGAATCCAGCCTCGTTGCTGACGCTTTGTCCAGAAACACGAATGGTGACTAGCAACATTTTACGGTTGTCGAACGTCGTCGTTCGGCCACAATGGAGGGCGAAAATGCCAACAGTATTGAGAGGGAATCGTGGTGGTTCTACTGTCGCATGAGATAGCACCGTTCGTGATGTGTCATCGCCGCCAAGGTCTTGTGAAGGTAGCTCGTTGATCGGGTTTTGCTGACTTTAGAGTATGGCTTGCGACGAACAATATTAGAGGCCGTCGTACGATGCCTTCCCGCCACCAATCCTGCCGCCACTGCCGACATTTAGTAGAGGGTGATTTGGAGCTCCGACTGTCGCAAATCCCAACGATTTTCTTTGCCTTGTGTTGCCACCAAGTGCTTGTTAATTCAGGTCCAGGACTAACTATTATGCTGAAGAGATGAAGAGATAAGAGTGGATTACTCTACTTTGATTGAGGGATGGATGAATTATTAACTTGATCATCTCGAAGCTATGTCTTTTGCCGCTTTTCAGCTTTACAACGCAAAGCAATCTGTTTTTAGGCTAGCAAGAAATAGGCCTTGAGGTGATTAAAGCCACTTCTCCTCAATGATCTTATGAGAATGCTTTATTCAATGGACCTCGCGCTCTATTTACAATGTTTGATTATTACTACTATTTTCTTTTATTTCTATATGGCGTGAAATAGTTTAAGAACAAAATCAATTCAGAGCATACTACTACATTTACATTAACTTCTGATCTTTTTTGCTGAAACTATATATGGTTTGTGAGCTCCCTTTATGACCTTCAAGCCCTTTGTATCTTTATCTTGTTTGATTATTTTTCTAAAAGAAGGAATTCAATATACAATAAACTTATCTTGTTTCTCTATTCTTGCTGATTGTTGCATAGTTTCCTGCTTTAAGTCAAGTTTAGTTGTGAAAGACAACATTAATGTCCGAAAAGATGTGGAGAGTGTTCACATATTGTTGCTTGTGTTGTAAACTATTCTTCAACTTTGAAAAAATTCAGAGCAAGGAGATGATTAACTGATTAATAAAATTTTCTAATACAAGACAACACTTTTATACAAGTGTACGTAAGCATATATTACAATTAGTTCTTGTGTTATGCTATGTTAAATCTCTCTGGATAATATTGCATTAGTGCACACTACTGAGCGTGAGAATGCAGAAGATATTAATGGAATGGCAGGGACAAGGACACGAAAAGATAGATTTTCTTAGTGCTTCTAATCACCTTAGCGTCTTCTTGTATATTTTGTATCCTTCACTTATATATATTAATCAATAATTTAGATTTTAGTTTCTTCTTTTGTTACCTTATTCACCCTGAACATTTCATTCACTTTCTCTCTATATCTTGGACTCTAGATTTACTAGGCAAATTATACCTTCAAGATTAGTGCCTCATTACATATCCTAATTTTTGTTTGTTTTCATGTCCCTTGCGCATCCTTGCCAGTATCTTGGTGCTATTTTCAACTATTGGCTTTATTGTCTGCTCTTGCAGATCAGAAGCTTAGGAGCCAGGTCCATGAAATAGTTGGAAGCATTAATGGAAGATTTGACACTCACTTATATATATGCATGTCTCATGATCGAGAATGACACTGTACCTTGTTGGGGAAGTTTTCATGAATGCATCAGTAAATTCAAACCCCGATCATTTTTTGGAAAGGGATACATATAAAGTAACTAACCTGATTTCTGCTGAATTGCCTCTAGAACAGATGACTTGAGCCCCAATGATTCTTTCGTACCATCTTTGGATGTGGATGGAAGTGATAGAAGACTTCTCAAAGCTTTTTAATGATGATTTAAGGGTATAAGTCACGTGCTTTTTAGTTGAATTTGTAGATTTATAAATTTTCTTGGTGCAAATCAAGCCAGTATTGAGTTGCGAAATATATTTTTTGAATTTTTAGCCTCAGTTTTTGAGCTTCAATATTTTCTGAATATTTAGCTTCAGTTTTTGAGCTTCAATACTTACATGTTTGATTTCGAGGTACGAAACTTCTCTTTCATGGAGTGTATTTTCTCATAGGTAGGTGGTTCCAAGCTTGACATTATTTGCACAAGCTTTTCTATATATAAAGTTTCACTCTTTTTTTTTGTTGGTGCTCCCATTTGAGCTTCTATATTGGAATAAGTGAATGAAAGACGAGAAAGAGGCATTCTTTCTATCCGTATCTTAATTTCGCGCTTTTCTTTTGAAACAACTCCATCTCTATTTTGCTTATTTAGGTGAAGGAAGATGAGATCTAAAATGCTCTCAATCTGGCATTCGATCTCCATCTCTTCACCATGAAATTGCATTACCAAGGTTGAGCTTACAACTGAGGAATTTATGAACCTCTGAATTGTGGGAGGTTGTCTTTGTGTATTGTCTGGGGTTTCTAGAATCAGCTATTAGAGTGTTGTGTCATGAGAGCATTGTAATCAATTGGGGTTTTTGTGTAATAAAGGGTGAAGTCTGGGTATCAATTGTAAATAGCCTTAAAGTTGTTAGTTACATGTTGACTACCTCTTAATTTAATTTGTGTTCAGATGCGCAAATGGCTTTTTGATTCCTTTCTTCCTGTGGTAGCATTCCATTTACATTTATGAATTATGAACATGAATGACCATGCAATTTAATGAAAAAGCATTGTGATAATTGTGTACACTAGATACATGTGTTTTTATATTGTTTATTTCTTATGTGCTCTATTCATATGCCATCTATTGCTTACCCGCCATTGCATGTGTAATGCACTTGTACTACTAATTCGAGCTCCAATTTCAATCTGCCCTCTTGTCATATGTAATGCATCCACATACTGACTGTACACATTACCCTTGATAAAACTCTTGAGTAGCAGTTAAGTTGAAGCCTTTATCTTTCTTTTATGTTTATCAAATCAGCGTATAGTTTCAAAGGCATGATCCACGTTGTCACGAGCTTCATTTTGTATAATTATGAAATCTAATTGGTAAAGTGATCGTACCTTTTTATACCTTTCATACCTTCTTTTGTCACGAGCTTGTACCCTACCTGGTTATTTGTTATTTATGTTCTCTTCTATCGAGTTACTATGGAAAAGTTGCAGATGTAGTTGTTTACAAGGACATCGAAGAACAGTATGAAGGCCTAGAAGTTGAACCTACTACTAAAGAGATTCACTTGTTCCTAAAAGTTAATACATGTATGCTGATGTTTTGGGAACTGCAATTGGACACAAACCTGGTGTTCTTATGCTTGCATAGATTAATTTAGTTTCTTTCAGGTATATAAATTTCTTACATATAGCATGCTCAGTGACTTACTCATTTCTCTTTATTACTGTACTATCTAATTAGAAATGAGCAATTACTGTGTACTACCAAGTGAAAGACCTTTTTACTTTGAGATGATGTGCTAGCAACGTCTATGAGAGCCTATCCTCTGTAGATAGGCTTTGTAGATAGGTTTTGGGAACTGCAATTGGACACTAATGCAATTACTGTGCACATATATGAACTTTGTAGATAGGCTTGTTAGCTGGATATGAAAGCCTATCCTCTGCTTGATGAGTTGATATCAAATATCAGTACCATAAACATGGACTGTGTTCGACAACAAAGATAAACTTATTGTGCAGACTGAAAAAAAAAATTATATTTATAGGCTTTTTGTTTAGGATGTTCGATGGATTCATCCTTGTGTTAACCAGGTTGTAGTACTGGGACAAAGCTACATTTTCCTCATTTTTGTAGATGGTTACAATTAAAACTGCTTTTATTTTGTGCAGTCCCCCAAAGTTCTCCCATGCTTCGCATGGGACACCAATCTAGTAATGGAAAAACGTGGCCAACTTTGTAATTTTGTCTTCGTTTCCAACTTTCCACAAACACAACTGCAGAAGTACTCCCATTTTTTCCGTTAATGGAGTTCAATATTCCAACCTTAATTTTGAACTCATCTTAATATGAAATCTAATTTCGTAAAATCAGGGATAATACCCATGAGATTATCTACAATAGCCCTCTAAAAATTAGGATAATTAGTTCCAAATTTTGTCTTGCAAAAAAGAAGGGTTTTGCCGGTAGTCTTCAACCTCTTCCTCCGACCATATTAGCGGTTTTCCGACGGGTTGAGGGGTCACTTGACCCTTCAGGACCACCCCCAGCTCCGCCACTGGGTATTATGTGTTAAAAGACCCATGAACGAGAAAAGGTCCAAAATGGGACAAATCAACCCAAAATAAAAAAAAACCTAAACTAATTCTTATCGCAATTTTATAAGAGAAGAAATGTAAATGAATAAGCCCAGGTAAGCCTAGGTTGTAAATGACCAAAGTCATTTACAAGTAACTTAGTGATTGGTTTGGTTAAGTTTTATGGTCGTCTTGATTTATAAATAAGTTGAGCTTCAACACAATATAAAGACTTGAAAGGTAAATGAGTCGAGCTTGAACACAAGAAAATTCGATCTTGTTCATGAACAAGATAGATTAGACGTTCACAAACAAGCTCTGCTATATTTATTATATCATGTCTGATGTATAGTTTAAGTAAATTTACGTAGTTTTAATGGTCTCTCTTAAACTACATAGGTTAATATTTAGTTTTATTTGCTAGAACAAATGAGTTTGTTCGATCACTAGGTTGTCTCACGAAGAAGCCAAACGAACGGCTCACGGATTGAGCTTGAGCTCAACGAGTCTTTTCATGAATCGAGCTTCGAACTCGTCTATTTTTAATCAAACTACGTTTGACCAATTCAAAGTTTGCTTAGATTCCATTACATAAGTCTATAAAAACTCATTTATTGAATTTTTGAATGTTGAAGGTGAATACCAAGGATTAAGCCCCATCTCCCTGTTAAAAAGATCTGAGTCAACGATCCAAATTCTAAATATTGACCTCATCAAATTCAATGTAACCGTATATGTGTCTTTACATAAAATTTGTTGAACTTTCTATGAAGAAGTGTCACACGAAGAAAAAGTAAAAGATCTTAAAATGTGCATGATGGAGATGGACTACTTGTAAATTATCTTTATAGCGAATGAAAAGTAAACTCGTGCTCACAGATCTATATTGAAGTAAGATCAAAAAAATCACATATTTTCTTTAAGTTATGGTAAGAAGAGTTCTTCCTACTTTCAAAAAGTGGAGTAAAAGTAACTTTTAAGTCAAAGTAAAAAGTTACGATTAAATGTTAGAACTCACATAAGAAGACAAATATAAGTAAAGCAATTTTTTTTCACCTTAGGTTTATAAATGTGAGATATACATTCAAAAACAAAAAGTAAATAAACTATAAGTAAAGCAATTTTTTTTCACCTTAGGTTTATAAATGTGAGATATACATTCAAAAACAAAAAGTAAATAAACTGTAAGTATATTCTATATATGTTTATGTAAAGTACACTTTTTTTTAACCGGTAAGAATTATGAAGTTCTCATTACGGAAGATATTTTAGTGACACGAGCTGAGACTTTTCTCGAATATGTGTGACTCTTAGCTAAGTCGATTTTCACTCGAGTAGCTAAGTCAAGCCTTAAAACTCCATAGGAGCTATGGTTTTGTGGGAAAGGGCTTTATATTATACAAGGAAAGCTTTACAATGCTTTACAAGATAACTTGCTTTGGATGCTTGAGGATGTTTGGATTTTCTTGGATGCCTTGCAAATGGGAGGGTGAGGCCTATTTATAGATGAGGCCACCTCTTTACAAGAGAAAGATCTAGAGAAACCCTACTCTAGATTATCCTAGACTCATCCCAAGGGGGACCGCGATCGTGTCCGCGTCGCCCACACTAGAAGCTTCTAGACAAGGGCGCACCTGTGTCGTGCCCGCGTCCAGAAAGGACGCACTCTCTCTCGAAGGTTCTGGAAAGGGCGTGCTTGGGCATTTCTTCCATTTATGGGGTGTGCCCTTGCTAGAGAGCTCCGGAAGGGACGCACACTTTCTAGAACTCTCTAGAAGAGGTGAACCCTTGCTCTCCTTGTCTCCACGCCCTGGATCTCTCCCGATTCCTTCAGGATCTTCCCGCCACCAGCTCTAGAATCCTCTGGAACGCCCTGTGATCGGTCATGGCACATGGATTCGGACGTCTTTTTGGACACGGGACCGCGGTCTGTGTCACTTTCGGTGAATAACAAGAAGTTATGGACAATTCATGATGAAAATTGTAGACGAGCTATGACCTAATTTAGCGATTTTATCGGCCACCACATTAATTTTACCGTCACATGTTTGATACGGATAATCTTAAACCACAAATTAATGCAAGATAAAATGATATGAAATGATGATATCGGAATCCTATAAACAATGGCCCGTTTTTCAAACAATATTTATAATTATTAGATTATCTCCTTTTATTTTTAGATTCTTAATCTCCGTATTTTTAAAGTACACATTATGCATAAACACACACACACATCTACCGAAAATATACATTCTTTTTATTAAAAGAACAAACATGAAATTAGTGCAAATTTAGTATAAAAAAGTGCATGATTAACATCTTGAAGTGCACTTGTTAATATATTAAAGTGCATATATCGATTATTTTTGGACAATAAAATAAATAAATTCACATTATTTACCAATTTATATTCCTATGATTTTTTACATTTTTCTTTTTAATCTTAAGTGTCCATTTTTATAATCTAATTGTCATCTTACCTCTCCACTGTTCACTTTATAAAACCTACTTGTATAATCCAAACTCTCAAAGGCACACAATATCGAAGACATCGGTAATTAGTTTTCTAACTCAAAATTGTTAGAAATCAGTTAATGATTAACCAAATTATTTTTCTAGACTTGTATTTGACTCGTTTAATTTAATTGGTTAATATCGCTCTACGTCTAAACCTGCTACCTACCATTTAAATTGTCAAATAGATCAGAAATTCACACTTCTCAGAATCTAATTTGTTCCGGCTAAAGTTTACTTTGTGATCTTGTCCTCTCGTAATCACTACCCATTCTAATGTCCTTTTTCTTTTGGGCCTTTTCTTCTCTTAATTATTTGCTTTGTTTGATTTTCGAAGAGCATTTTATTATGCCACCCCCTCTCAATTTCTCTTCCCAATCGATTCCAAATAGATAAGAAAACAGTTGTATATGATGACATTGAAATTGAATGATATCTTTTTTGGGGGGGTCAAGATTAATCATATTGGTATCTCTTTAATGAAATGTAAATTAAATTTGGATCAACGACATAAACGTTTGTACAAACAAATAGAGATCCCTTCACAGTTCACATAAATCAAAAGATTTCTAAACATTCTAAAATTATAACCAATTTATTCATACTAGCCATTTTAGTCCTAAAATTTTACTCGTATTAATAAATATTTATTATTTGAAGTTTAGATAATTATATATTGGTGAATTATAATATTTATTAATAATTATATATATTGACTACTTTTATGCAATTTTTTATTATTCATTTTAATTTTAAAAAATATTTATGTTGTTTTAATTTAACAAAAGAATTACTCAACAAATATATTTTTAATATGATCCATTCCTTGATAGGCTATTAACAATTTAACATACATGAAAAAAAACTCATGTAAGCCTTAGCCAATGCTTATTTTAAATATAGTAATCTTCAAATAAGTAAGAAAAAAAATTCAAATTCTTTTGTAATTTACGATTTTAACAAATTATTTAGAGAAGAATAGAAATTTTATATATACATATAAGATTGGTATTGCCATCATTTATACACAAAAATGGCAAATTATAATTATTAGATGAAATGAACACATAGATTTCCTTCTTAGGCAGCTTTTGTAGTGTCATGCTGATCTCACATGATTCAAGAGGAACACGTCTGGCTCAAATCTGGCCGTTCAATCTCCCACGTATTCAAGCAAACGAAACCTTGGCCGCCACGTGGCTCACGTAAATTCAATTTCATCGTGGATTCAGTGAACATGACCGCACTGAATTCCTCCACCCTTTGAACATGTTGGGACACGCTCTTATTAACATGATAAGATTAGGGAGGGTTGGATTCCTCTCAGTTGAACGTTTAGGGCTCCGATTGAGACTGTTTGTTTGCATCTGTTGAATTCTCTCGAATTCGACGCCGATCTGAGTTCTTATTGACGGATTCTCTGAACCTCCGCAAAATTCAAGAAGAGCTTCTTCGATCTGTTCCCGAGGCTTTTTCAACTTCAATTTTTTTCCCATCGGAAGTTCTCTATGATCTGAAGAAGCTTGCATTTTTGCTGTCTGGCTGCGTTTTTCTCTCCTGGTGGTAGCGATTATTGAGGTCTTTCCTCTCTGTTCCTGTTCTTTTATCCATTTGATTGTGTGCTTGCGAGGTCTCTCCTTCCTGCTCGGTCTATGCTTGATTTTAGAAATTTCGGGTTGTTAAATGTTAATCTCAAATTTGGGGGTTTTGAACCGATCTAGTTGGTGATTGTAGATCATTAGTTGTTGATGCATTATGTGAGACATCGGTCTCGTAGTAGAAATTTGAAGTATGTATTTCTGATTTGCTGCTGTAGAACTTAGTTTCCTGTCTATTGAGGTGTCCATTGAATCACTTTGCTTTGTTTCTATGAATGAACACCGGCCTGTCTGGTTTGTTTTTGAGGAGAATGATAGATTTTTACAATATTCAGCAGCTTTGCAGCATCCTAGGTTTCTGGGTATGTATTTGCTCAGCCCTAAAACCTTTAACCACAAGAGGGAATTTTAGCACCTTTGTTTCTTTGGATGAACCAAAAATTGTCCGTCCAGTCTAGAGGCTGTTCTGGAGGGGGGGGTAAGGGGGGTAAGTCTTTCACATGATATTTGGTGGATAGATTGGTTATGATCAATGGGCTATGAAGCTTGGCTGGTTGCTTAGTTGTCTATGCTAAAAAAATTCTTAGGGCTTCTACCTTTTGAGTGGTTTTGGTATTGCTAATATGAAAAAACATTATGTGTAAAGGGCCATGAGAGAACTGAGAAGCAGAAAATCAGAAATTGGACATGTTAATAGTTCGGAAGGTTATGAAACATAAGCATTTGAAAGAGCACTTGAAAAAGTCAAAACAATCTTGTTAAAATAAAAAGTAGGCCATGGTTTGATGATATTTATTGCATTCCCTTTGTAATGATTCGATACATAACTAATGCTTCTTTGGTATCCTTTCAGTTTCGGATGACTCCCTTGTCTGGTGGTCATCTCAAGATTTCATAATTAGAAATGTTGTATCTTTAGCTATGTTAATAGAAAATTAATCCTAAACCTGTCTTCTGTTTTGCATTTTAACTTTACAGGCATTGTGTGTTACTGCTGTACCCTTGAACAGCAATGTCCTTCAAAGGCATTGTCCGTGAACTGAAGGAGATGAAAGATGGAATTGGAAACTTATCGAGGAGAAGCATAGAAAGAAAGAATTGGCGCAGCCGAACGAGGTCACATGTTGCTCCTGATCAAGCCACACCCTGTGAGTCTGTTGAACAGGGGCGGTGGGCCAACTTACCGCCTGAGTTACTTTTGGATATTATAAGACGGGTTGAAGCTAGTGAGACTTTTTGGCCTGCTAGAGGAGTTGTTATATCCTGTGCTTCTGTTTGCAAGTCATGGAGAGAGGTTACAAAGGAGATTGTCCAAACTCCAGAACAATGTGGAAGACTGACTTTTCCAATCTCACTGAAGCAGGTGATTGTTGTATTAGTTTGATTAAGTTTTTGTATGTCGCTTTGTTTTTTGTATCATTCTCTCATGAAATTCCTATTGCAGCCTGGCCCTCGTGATTTTCCAATACAATGCTTTATAAGAAGAGAAAGGGCAACATCTACATTTCGCCTATACTTTGGACAGGCTCCTTGTAAGTCCTCCTCTACCACTTGTTTCTTTTTTGAAATTCCATTTACTTTATGCTTCAGCTGCATGTAAATAAAATGTATTAAAAGACAGTAACTACATTATATCCGTCATTTCTATCTTATGTTTTTGACCTTTTGTAGCCTTTGAACTCATGTGAATTCCATACTCACAAGTCACAAACCATTGTCTTGGATCAATACATTCGGTTGATTCTGCAAATTATCGTATGTGATGATTGCATGATTAAGAATATTATCATTCAAGAATTGTTGTGTACTTCCTTTTATGGGGAGTGGCCTCATGAGAGATAGATTTAAAGATAGTTGATTATTTTATTGTCATACTTGAATAGTATAGGTTATAGGTATTTGAAGGGTTTTTTTGGGCATGTTTTCTGGAAGACTGAACAAAACATTCGTAATGTAACAAGTGTTTGGGTTTTGTGTGTGCAGCTGAAAGTGAGAATGATAAACTGATGCTGGCTGCAAAAAGAATCAGAAGAGCAACAACCACAGACTTCATCATTTCATTGGTTGCTGATGATTTCTCCAGAGCCAGCACTACATATCTTGGCAAACTGAGGCAAGTTGATTTTAAAGCTTCAAATATCATCTCCTACACCAAGTTAGCCACATTCTCTAACATAAAATTTTTCAGGTCCAATTTTCTGGGGACCAAGTTCACCATCTATGATAGTCAACCTCCATCTGACACAACGGTCAAACCAAGTGCCCGATCTAGCAGAAGATTCAATTCAAAGCAAGTCTCCCCAAGATTATCTGCATGTAATTACAACGTAGCCTCCATTTCTTATGAGCTTAATGTCCTCAGAACAAGAGGACCAAGAAAATTAAACTGCACAATGCATTCAATTCCTGTCTCTTCAATCCAAGAGGGAGGTAATGCACCAACACCCATCTCTCTTCCAAACTCCATTGATGGAGGACTTTCCTCACCTTCATTAGCCTCAAAAGAAAAGGGAGCAATGATTAACTTCAGCTCCACAAGCTTAGCTGAGCCAATTGATTTTCAAGAGCCATTGGTATTGAAGAACAAGGCTCCTAGATGGCATGAGCAGTTGCAATGCTGGTGCTTAAATTTCAGAGGGCGAGTTACAGTTGCATCAGTTAAAAATTTTCAGCTTGTTGCAGCTGTTGAGCCACACCATAATATTTCAGAAGCTGAGCAGGAAAAGGTGATTTTGCAATTTGGGAAAATTGGGACTGATATTTTTACCATGGACTATTGTTACCCACTTTCTGCATTTCAAGCCTTTGCCATCTGCCTTAGCAGCTTTGACACAAAACCCGCCTGTGAATGAATGTTCAGATTGCTGTTTGATTAGCAGAATCCACTTAACTCAGAAGATGATCATTGGAACTCTGGATTTTGCTTTTAATTGTACAGTAATTTGCTGGTGTAGCTGAGAATGTCCAAAGTTAATGTACTTAAAGCCTTGAATAGAGGCCCCTTTTGTATAAGATCTATTTATTGCTTTTATCCTACTCTGTTAATCTGTTTATGGCTTCTCAGATTCTCTCATACTTTTAAATCTTATCAGATAATTCGATTTATGGGAAGATTTTTTTTTAAAAAAAGGGCCTTCTATTCAATATCCATAAAAGTCAACTTTAGAAAGATTTTCTAGATTTGTTGATTTAGACTTTCTTGAAAATTTCTTATAGGGTTTATCTTAAAAAATTTAAAGATTGTTTCTAAAAGCCTATGTAGTACAAAGAATAAAAAGATTGTATATTAATACTGAGAAAGACAGATATTTAACCTTTAAATTCTTATTAAAAAGTTAAACATTGTCTCAATTTAGTTTTTTTTCTTCAACTCTACTATGTGAAAGGCCTAAGCAACAATATATGCACATCCAAAAATTCATTTTATCAACAAGCATCATCACAGTAAGAACTGGAAACTCAATTTTTTACATCACACAGGTTTCATGTCTTAACAATTTCAAAGAACACTATAAGGCACAACACTGAAAATCCATTTGAAAAGATCATCATGATGAGAAATTGATGTGATCACACTAATGGTTGCAACTACAGCTATTTTCCATCTGTGCAAAATCTCCACCATCTTGAAATTCAGATGTTTACAACAGTAGAACAGCCTAGCCAAACAATCTTCATCTGATAGCAGAGTACATGATAAACTCAGAAGAAGTGAACTGAAATGGCTGACGCGGAATGGGGTTCCTGTAATCAAGAAGACATTAATGTTAAAGGGACAAGCTATGAACAAGACCATAAGTAGCAGAATTCATAGAATGAATCACATACGGTCTAGGGCCATAAACTTTGATCTGGCGCACATGGGTGTCTCTTCCATTCAGATGATTTGACAATATTGCAATTTGCAACATGAAGGTGTTTACAAAAGTTTCCCTACAAAACAGATAAAGTCAAACAATAATTCAAAGATTAATCAGGTCCACATTCTAGAAACCAAATCCACTTTCAAAATATTGCAAAAACATCAGTTCTTTGAACAAGGTCAACCAGAAAAATATAAGGGAAAGTTGCTTCAAATAATACAAACTTCACGAGTAATTACGTTTTCCAACATCAACTTTGCAATAATCTAAGAAAAAAACCCATATTTCCGGGAGGTAACTATCTATGGCACGTGGCAGAAAACGCTACCAGCCTACCACCCCCAAAGTTCATATTACTTGAAGTAATTTTCAACAATAAAATCATCATGGTTTGAACAATACTTTAGATGATCATTGTAAAAATGTATCTGAGTGTCAGACAAACATATTAGATGATATACAAATTCATAAACAAGCCCATCTTCCAAGGATAGTTTCTCATTTCCTATAGCCAACTCCTTTAACCAGTTGTCCATAAGATTCAGGTAGAGAAAGGTCTTTAATGTCCCCAAATAATTACATGTATGACTAACTGGAAATAAAGATTGATTGCATACAAACAAGTGGAAACAACCAGTCAATCTCACCGTGGATCATTTCCAGATAATGATATATAAACCCAGCCAGTTGGTTTGACAAGTTCCACGGTTTTTATTTCCTGCAATAATTTGCAAAAATGGTTTCAAATTGCTCCACTAGAAAACAAGCTGAATTTGCAATTATGAAGCCCTTCAAATTATGTACCTTCAAATTATGAAACCCATCGCCAGCACGAACAGAAATCTTGCTAGGTGTGTAGCTCTCATCGAGCTTGAAATCGACATACAGAGCAATCAGCTGAAATTCACAAGCTCCTATAGTATCATTAACTATACACAAATTTGAAAACAAAAAATAGCAACAAAATCAAGTAGAACTGTAGAAGGATTTGGGGGAGAAAAAGATACATACTTGCAATTTCACCTTCTTCTGAAATTGGATATTTACGAGATGCGGTTGTGCTCCATCGGACCTGCAAATCAAAACAATTCGTTCTTTCAGTTAAGAAAATTGAAGGGGAACTGAAATTGCGGCTTTAGAGATCGTAGAGTTTAACTGCCAATAGGTCTCGATATTGTCATCTCGGAGGGAGAAGACGCCATTGCCAGGCTTGCAAGAGCTGACGCTCCAAGCGGCGTTCTTAGTCATCTCTCTCAAATCTTCATCCACCACCAGATGCTTGCTACCTCCAACCAGCTTTCCGTCATCTTCTCCGCCATCCGAACCCTCCGTCGCCATTTGAATTTAGGAGGATCACAGAATTGGGGAAATTTATGGAAGTCAGAAAATTAGGGTTTCTATTAAGCCACAGAAATAAAATTCAAGACGGACTAACTCCGAATCTGTCCGGCGGGGAAGTTGCAAGTGAGTCGCCGGGTAAACAAAGTAAAGGTTTGAACTTTGAAGGTGAGTGGTACTGAGAGATCCCGCTCCCCTCACAAACGCCAGACGCCATCGCCGGCGCTCAGCGTCCACCTACAAGTTGGGCTCAGATCCAGCCCATTAGGCCCATTTGGGGCCCAAAACACAGTGTGAGCTCATAAAGTAGTTACACTTGCACCTCCTTTTACCTGTTTTCAGTGTTGTAAACAGTGTTAACTAGAGGTTGTTCAAATTTTATTTGGAAGCATTCACTCACTGATAAGTAACAAGGATAATAATAGTTTACCTTAGCATATAAATATCTTTACTGGCTATTGTTGGGGAGATGACCCAATACAGGTTAAAGTTGAATATGAAAATCCTGGTCAGTTAGCATGAACAAGCAAGTCTTTCAAATCCATCATTGATGGTTTATTTGGCTAATGTTTTTGTATCCTCCAAAATCTCTGTTGTTTCTCCTCCCTTGATCTAATGTTTTTGTATTTCGTGTTCGTATGTCGGTTTATTTGGCTACTGAACATCTAGGTGTGGTTGACACCATCCTAATTCTCATTTGTTAATTTCTACTCCCTTGATCTATTGTTCTTGTATTTTGTGTTTGTAAGTCAATTGATTCGGCTACCAAATATCTTGGTCTCTCTCGATCTACCAGGTATATCTGGTAAATCAAATATTTTCCTTATCATAAAGAAGACTTACAAATCCATACAATTTCTTGCTGGAATTAATCATCAAACCACAATACTCTTATTTTGTGACAAAAAACACCCATTTCTAAGATTTACAGTGTCAATGTCAGGGCATACACAAATCACACAGATTACATATCTGTCTGTGTTCAACTTATTATACAATTACAAGCAGACATGTATGCAGAATACTAGAATCCGAATCAAAATCTCAAAACCACTACCAAAATAACTCTAATAGGTACAATTAGAGACCAATTTTACATTTCCTAACTCAGTTAAAAGCTAACTTTCAAACCCAAAGCTGAAACTTATAAGCACAGAAGCTATACATTCTTGGCAAAGAGGAGAAGAATTAAGGTTAAGATTTCAATAACCAGTTAGTGTTACCTTCTCTTCAGCTTCGCCGATAACTTGCTAAACATTCCATTTTTCTTGGAAAAAGTTTTTCCCTCAGAGTTTCTAGGACTCCTAGACACACTTCTGTCATATGATTTTTTTTTTGGTGGAAACTTCTGTCATATGATGAATCTTCTTTTTCTTCTTCCTCGTCTTCTTCTGTAAAGTTGTTCAAGATCCTGTATAGCTCAAAAGCACCCGCTTTCCCTCTTTCGTTTCCACTGACTTGTATACAAGCAAGAGTTGACAGAACCCCTTCTTCAATAATCAACCTACAACACTCGTTACACTGTGAGCACAAAGTTAGAAGAATTGACACTCCATGTTCTCGTTCCTCGCAACTTCCAGTGTCAAGCAACTCTACAATGGAAGAAATGCACTCTTTTGTTTCAATTGCTAGAAGCCGAGCTTCCTTTGTATAACATAACTTCTCCATGATCTGTATACATGGCCCAGCAAGAGAGGTGTCTTTTAGTAAAGGAGACAATTTAGAGATGCACTCGGCAGGTAAATATCTGAGCAAACAAGGATCTTCAGTAGTTGAGGACAAGTTGTAGAGTAGCTTAATGGCTGATTCATGAAATTCTTTGTATTGTGTGTCTAGGATTTTGAGGATGGAACTCAGTGCACCAGATTGGACAAGCTTGGTCCCACAATTTCTTTGTACAGATGATTGGAATATGGCGAGCACGTCTTTAGTCATAGCTGTTCCAAGAAATGATGAAAGGAGAAGATACACATCTTCATCGATGAACTGAATTGCACTCCTGCAAGTAAACAAATCAAGGAAACTAGTATAAATCTTGTGCCTTTTTTAAAAAATAAATTATATCTGTATAACCTTTTTAAAATCCAAACAAAATAGCATTGAGAGATGGTCAATAAAGATTGAGAAGCTGGGTGATTTATTAGAAGTGGGACAAAAATTATAAATAAATTGTAAAATAAGTGCTGGGACATTTGTATAATCAAGAGAGTGTCACATAACTCAATTTTGAAATGAAGAGATGTCTTTAGCTTTAATATATATTAGAAGGTTGAAAAAATTGCAATAATTGGCCCATTTCAAGTAATTTAATGCAACTTAATGCATTAAATGTTGTTCAGCTAAAAAATGAAACTAAATTGGAGCTATTAATTACCTGCTTATGTGTACACCTGTTGACAACAACCGTGTTGCAACGGTCTGAGAATTTTCATCTTGCCTTTGAACCGAGGCCTTCAGAAATCCAACTAATGGTTCCACAAAATTCTTGGACGACATAGGAAAAGAAATATGACTGCAACAATCCAGATAATTCTGCATATCTTCAATAGCCATCAATTGGGATTCCCAAGGAATTAGACTGATATTGGACAGAAGGGTCGTTTCCAGCTCATGTTTGCTTGAGAAGAATTTGAATTCTGGACTCGAACCAAGATCATCATCATATTTGGAATGGAAGTTACCAGAGTCAGAGCTGGTATCCTCAGATCCAAGAGACAAATTGCTGATATCTATTTGAAGATTTAGACCCGCTAAAGAACCACAGCTACTAATAGAAATGGAAGAAATGTCCAAAGAACTAGTCTCATAAGAGCTGATTCCTTGCTCCTCATGTGTTTTTAATTGAGTTTCAGTGTCAACAGAATGATCATTTACAGTACTCTTAACCGACAACACAGGGAAGAAGGATTCATCATGATTTATAGATGTGTAATGTGTTTGCCCTTCTAAAATCAGCTTGCCATGCTTTTCAAGGAAAAGCTTTAAGTATGTTAAGACATTTTTTTTGGGTTGGTGGTCAGCGTCGCTGATTCTATCTAGCATCTTATGAATTTCTCTCTTCTCTATTAAAAGATCTTTTTGAGATGTAAGATGAATTCTTGAAGCCACAAACTGGAAAGCCCTGATCTTGGAATTACTAAATGAGATTAGAATAGACTCGTCCTGCAGGAGTATTGCTTTGAGGACTTTCGATGCCTCTTGTTCTGATGAGCCTATGATAAATACTATGCGCCTTAGGTCATCAACAATTTGGGATATCTACAAGTAAAGCACAAATAAAAAATTGTAAAAGGCAACAAACAAATAAAATATGTATGCAAAGAGTGGAAAACTAAAGCCAAAATGATTGACAAACCTCCAATTCTAAAGTCATTGGGACCATGGTTTGAAGTTCACTCAAATCTTCCTCCAGCTGTTTCTTTGCTCTCTTAAACCTTAAGACAATATTATCACCTGTGATGGCCTGAAACACCAAGCAGTATAAATCTCAAAACCACAATGATCAGCAATATAGAGGAATAAGTTCAATTTTCTTCATCTCTAATTTTTTACAAAATTCTACTCAAACTTTATAAATACTCATAGTGTGATTTGTTCTCTGAGTGATTGCCCTTAGGTACTTCCTTCTGGAAGCTCTCTCAAACTTTAATATTAGTTTTTGAGCATCTCAAGCTAGCAGAAACTAAAGTTGACCAAATTAACATTAAAAACCAGAATCAAGAAGAAAGAAGATTACCAAGTAGAACCTGCTAGACTTGCTGCAATAATCAAGCAGATTTTTGGCAGTTTCAATACTATCCTGTAAGCGACAGAGAGCTTGGATTCCAGATGAGCAACGAGGCCGAGCTTCTTCAAGTTTGGGAAATATCCCCAAGATTCTGTCAATCAGTGTCTTCAATTGTGTGCACATGGCACCATGGACCTGAAATCATGCACTTGAAGAAATAAGCCATCCAGAGAAAGAAAGGAGATCACTAGTTTTAGAACAAGAAATGACTTTTATCTTCAACTCCTAAGGCTAGATTTGATCAAAAAAATTATATTGATGTCAAATTCATACGATGAAAGTAGCTACTACATGAGAAGAATACCTTCATAGAACATGAAGAGTCTAATGTTTTCTCCACTTCACCAAAATCAGTCCCCATTGAAGGGGTGAGCTCCTGGATCACTGCATCCATTTTAAGATTAAAAAAAATTGGCTTGCTAGGAAATCAGGCAAAGAATACGGGCATAAGAATGCACATAGAAAAAGCAGATCAATCTATATAAATATGACTATGGTACTCCATCCAAAGGCATTGCTTTGATTTAGGGAATATGCAATTATACATTAAAGTAAACATAAAGAACTGTTGCTAGATCAGAAAATTGGACGCATTAACCTGTTCTTGGCTATTCCACCATGAAAAATCTAGCATATAGCTTCAAAATGATTGATATCCACAGCCTTTAATACCACAAAAAAAACTTGAGGTTTGAACCCATTTGAACATTAAAGAAGCCGGTCCCATTTCTCATGACCCCAATTAGCAAAATTATGAATTAAAATTATCTTTGCCCAACAGTTCTTATACAACTAAGTAACTAACGCCTATGAACAGTGATTAGTTTAGCAAATCACTCCAAAACAACAAGAAAACAACAAAGGGGCATGTAAACAGGGCAATAGAAGAGGAATTACAGCAAGCAAGGAATTCAGAAAAGGCATAATTGAAAGGATGAAGGAAGAATGTTTCTGGGTTTACCTGTACTATGACAATTCAGCAGCTCCTTCGCTGGTTCTTGAAACCCAAGGCTGAAATTCAAAGCAGGAGGGTTTAAAAGAGAGATTAAGTGAGCCGAAGAAAACAAAGAGGAATATTTTAAGCCTTTAGTGAGCCGAAGAAAAGTTTGCTTCCTAGAAGCTTACAAACCCAGGTGGGGGAGGAAAAATAATGAAAGCAATTGGAGGGCTTTAAGCCTTTAGGGAGTCTGGGAGTGTGCGGGCTTTGTTTGATTGTGGATTTGTGGTGTTGAAGAAGAGGATTGAAAAGAAAAGGTGACAAGGAGACTCAACAGAAACTACAGTAGTCAATTTCAAAGTAGTCAACAGGCGACTTGAAGGGGAAACCTGATACTCCCTCTGTCCCAGAGAATTTGTCCAAAAGGACAAGAAGCTCTTCAATTAAGAAACTTTAGATCACATACAGTGTTTACACAGTCCCTTTTTTACAATTTAAAAAGCAGAATTCAAAAGGGAGGAAATTAAATGGGGATCCAATACCTTTTCTCTCAACCAATAAGAGATCAGCATTTTGTTACACTCAACCAATCAAATTACAGCATTCTAAAGCACACGGATTGGGACAATTCTCAAAATCAAAAGCTTTCATAAAAAGGCCATAACTGTACAAATTTTATTCTTATTCTCCCAACTTCAACAGAGCATTTACTCCTCTTCCTCTTCCTTTTCTCTTCACTGCATCACTGCTTGGCCAACATGGCTTCAGTGTTTTTTGACTTGAATGAAGACCCACCACAGTCAGATAGTGAAGCCCCAACCCACACACAGAATTCCCTTTTGATCTAAATGAAGCACCAGGGGACATGGGACAAGGGGCAGGGCTTCACACATCAGAAACAGGGCAATAAAACGCAGCAGCTTCACATCATCAGCCATCGAAGTCCAGGCTCAGCAGTGAGAAAAGGGTTCATATTTTAATGAAGCTTCTGCACATAGCAAATGGGGGACAACTCAAAAGGAGTGCAATGCAAGAGGTTGCAACAGAATTCAACGTTTCAACAAGGACCACATCTAGAATATGGAACCAAGCCAAGCAACAAATTCAAGCATCTCAGAGGCCCAATGTAAGCACAAATTATCAAAACAGTGGTAGAAAGAGAGTGGAAATTGATCAAGCAGCCATCACAACAATAAACATGGGGGACAGGTTATGCATCAGAGATTTAGCAACAAAGCTTGGCATTTCAAAGAGTGCAACACACAAACTCATCAAAAGAGGAACCATAAGGCCACATACAAATGCACTGAAGCCTGAATTGAAGGAAGCACACAAGATAGCAAGGTTGGATTGGATACTAAATCTACTACAAGGAGGCACACTAGAAACAAAGAGAAAGTATTATCCAATGTTTGATTTTGTTCACATAGATGAGAAATGGTTCCAATTAAGCAAGAAATCTCAAAGGGTTTATCTAGCACAAGAAGAGAAGGGCAAGTACAGGGCAGCAAGCTCAAGCAAATTCATACCCAAAGTCATGTTCACTACTGCAGTAGCAAGACCCAGGTTTGATTCAGAGGAAAATTGCACATTTGATGGGAAAATTGGAGTATTCCCCTTCACTTACAAGGAACCAACAAAGAGAAAATCAAAAAACAGAGACAAGGGTACAGTTGTAACAAAGCTCATTGAATCAGTCAACAAGAAAGTCACAAGAGATATGCTCATAAACCAAATTATCCCAGCAATCAAGGCTAAATGGCCTCAGGAAGGAGGAGCACACAAGGTGATTTTCATTCAGCAGGATAATGCCAAGCCACACATTTCTCAACAAGATGCATAATGGAAAAAGGTATACAAACAAGAGGGCTTCACTTTCATTTAATTCAACAACCACCAAATAGTCCTGATTTGAACATACTAGACCTAAGTTTTTTTTAAAAGCATTCAATCTTTGATGCACAAAAAAATGCCTAAAAACATTGATGCCTTGTTGGATGCTGTGCATGAAGCCTTCTATGAGCTAGACCCAAAAACCCTAGGTAATGTTTGGATGTCTTTACAATATGTCATGAATGAAATTCTAAAAACAAAGAAGTAATGACTTTGACCTACCACATGTCAACAAGAAGAGATTACAAGCTCAAGGAACTCTACTAACACAAGTAGAGGCACCTATGTGGGCTGTAATAGAAGCATGGGACTTGATTCATGGGGCTTCACATGGAACACAACCAGAACAAGCAACATCAAATGCAGAGCAACAGACTCAAGGGACTCAAGCAAGCAATGGAGATCATGAAAGTCAAGAAGACTACTACATTTAGGAAAATGACCATGTCATGCACCATACTTTTGTGTAACAATCTAGCAAATGACCATGTCATGCACTTTTGTGTAAGATGGAATATCAAGTTTAAAAAAGATCTCAGCTGTCCCCATTCCATCATTGATACAAATCCATCCAATTTCTCTTAACATTCAGGAAAATTAGGGGACTACTACATTTAGGAAAATTAGGGGACATGTATATAAACTTTTGTGTAAGTACCATACTTTTGTGTAACAATCTAGCAAATGACCATGTCATGCACTTTTGTGTAAGATGGAATATCAAGTTTAAAAAAGATCTCAGTTGTCCCCATTCCATCATTGATACAAATCCATCCAATTTCTCTTAACATTCAAAAGGCCTCCTAGACCATAGAAATGATTGGTGGCCTAATGAATGAAAAGGCAATGGATATTCAAGACTTGAATCTCAGATTATATAGACTCGTCATTGATCAAAAAAATGGAAAAATATCTCAAATGTCCCCAATTCCATCATTGATGGAAATCCATCCAATTTCTCTTAACATTCAAAAGGCCTCCTAGACCATAAAAATGATTGGTGGCCTAATGCATGAAAAGGCAATGGATACAAGACTTGCATCTCAGAATATGGACTTCATCATCGAAAAAAAAATTAAAACATGACTCTGTAAGATCCGACAGTGGGATTTCCAGCATAGACTGGTACCCTTCTATCAAGAATCTCCTGGCCTTACCAGTGACAGACGCAAGCAACAGATCAATGAAGGCAACAGATCATGTAATGAAGATGCAAGTGAGGGAAAGGGGACAAATCATTCAAACAACTTGTTCAAGCTCAATATGAAGCAACAACAGATCAACTACAATACTGCAAGTTCATTTATGATTATATTAAAAATAGTCCAGGAATGTAGCAAGAACATAATTCATTAGAAATAACATCAACAAAGGCCTCAGTTAGCCACACATACAACTTAAACATCAACAAAGCCATCATACACACATAGATGCAAACCAAAATTCACCATCAACAACAACAACTACACTGAACATATAGAGCAAGCCAGCCATCAACAACAATCCAACAAGCAACAACGCAAGCAATGTACAGAGCAAGAAGGGGAAGGGGACTTAGCTAATCATCAATCTCAGAGTCAGAGACAACACATCCCTCAAGGGACTCGGAATCAACAACAATCACTGGATCGGAATCGACATCAGGAGAATCAACTTCAGGAGAATCAACTTGAGGACTCTGTGGAGGCTGCAAAACGCCCTCAACGGACTCTTCAGATCTTTGGGGACTATAAGAATGGATCCCCTTGCATTCACCTCCCCACTCGCAATTTGGATCATCCGAGCAAGCATAGGAGCTTGAACCATGAAGCTCTTCAGAGCTTGAATCAGCGAAAAACGCATCAAGAGAATCACAACTCATCTTTGAGAAGTCGAAATTAACACCTCAAAAACCAGCCAAGCCAATATATGGGGACTTGAGATTTTTTGACCACAAAACTGAGCGGTTGAGAGATTGTGGGAGAGATCGAGAGGGCTTTTGTGAGATTTGGGGAGTTTAAGCCACAGAAAACACAGATTAAGATGTTTTGTGAGAAATGGAGTGGATTTGAGTGAGATCGAGAGGGGTTGGGCACGCAGAAATCAGATCGAGAGGGGTTGAGGACGAAGAACTCGGATGCGGATGAAGACAGGTTGAGCTCGAAGAACTCGAATCGAGAGGGGTTGAGCACCATAAGGAGTATTTCGAGCTTTTGAGGGATTAAGCAAAGGAGATCGAGATAGTTCTTGAGAGGGTTGGAGAAGAAGAACGGAGAGCAGCGGCACAATGAACTCAGATTAGGGTTTATTGGCTTTTATGCCATGCGAGATCAATCTCAACTGGATGGGCCAAGACATTTTTTGGATCATCACCATTATTGGACTACAAACCCTAGCAACAATGGGTTATTTGGATCATTCAGGAAAGTGGACCAAAAACCTAGCGAAAATGATCCAAAACAGCAAGTTTAATGGGTTGTTTTAGGGTCCTGTGTTCATCAATAAATCAGAAATGAGAAAAAATAAATAAAGGTGTTAAAATGGGTTTTTTTTTACACTTGAATCATTTTTATGTGAGTGATTGTAAAATTATTATTAAATTTCATGCATTTTAATGGAGATAAAGAGGTAAGGAAGATGATGTATATATAGATAAAATTGATAAAAGGTGGAATTGGGTAAGGGTAAGATTGTAATAATAGTATGGATATAAAAGGAAAGTTTTAAAAGGTGGACAAACTTAACGGGACGCCCAAAAAGGAATACAAGACGATCTTTCGAGGACGGAGGGAGTAAATTTTAGTGTCAATTCAACCCGAATGTTAGACTATGTTTGACTCGACCTAAGTATGGAACCAGTTAAAGAAGACTCTGCCGATGAAGAGTTTGTCCAAACGCATTTTGTAATAAAATGGCTTGTAACAAAACTCACTCAAATCTCAAACTTGCAATTTGTAAGATAATTTGCAACCCTCGACCCTCAACTTTATAATGAATTCTTAATCTCCTAACATCAACTTTGTCAATCTTCCACCTAGGAGATTTGGTTTTGAAACCCTTACACTAAAGACAAGTATCATAACTCGTAACTACTTCTAGTGGCGTATATAGGAAAAAATTGTATTTTTCTATATATAAAAAAAATTATATAGAGATTTTTTATTTTCATAAAATTTAGTAATTTTCGGTATAAAAACCCAGTTTAATTGATTTTATATATATGAAAAAAATAATCTTCTTTTTCTGACCAAATAAACTAGTTTTTACTCCCTCCGTTTAGTTCTTTTTGTCCTTATAGTAAAATGCACATATATTAAGACACGTCTTATTCTTACTCAATTGCCCCCTTTTAAATTTATATTAATAAAAGGTGAATGGTGGATACATTTAATGTGTCTTACTTTTGATTAGATAAATAAAAAGGGTAATATTGGAAAATTTTGGGCAAAATACGTAGAAGGACAAATAAAACTAAACAAAAAATTAAGTCTAGATGGACAAATAGATCGAACTAAACGGAGGGGGTATCAAATAACATACTAACGTTTTTTTTACTATATTTAATTGTTTTTTTTTGAAAATCCCAATGGGGAGCCCCTGATGTAACACCCCGACTTCCATCGAGGCGCTACTAGGGAATAGACCTTACCAGGTACTATTATTTAGGTTGGCAACTACACTGTAGGACCTTACAACTCGGGCACGACGAGAAAACATAATAAAACATCCAACCTTTATTTAGCAAAACTTAGAAAAACGTATCATGCATGAATCCCCGAAAATCATAAATATCCAAAAACGTTACCACACCTACCGAAACTGAACTATCCAAACAAAAATAATAATTAACGAAACGCAATACCAACTCTATCTAACAAATATTAAAATCAACACCCTAACTATTACGAATAACTAGTAAAAACCGACCCCACTATGACACGCGCTCTTTACCGCTCCGGCCCGCCATCTTGCCTCGGTTCCTGCACGGCTCCCTGATTCATACCTGGAACTGAAAAATGTTCCCCGAAGGGTCAGCGTCTAATCTACCAAGCTAGAAAGAATACGGAACTGTAGAACGTTTTGAAATCAGTTATCTAATGTCAGCATACAAATCCACAATCGCAATCATAACTCTAAAGGCCAATACCTAAATTAGTTATATCAGTCACACCAGTCACATTCACAATCACAGTCACACAGCAAAGCAATTCTTCCTTTGTCCACAATCCGTCTTCCAAGGCGCTCATCACCGCGCCGAGTGCAGAGGCAGGCCCTCCCACTCCACTTCCCAATCTCCCTTCTAACTTCGGGCTAAGCCTCCACTGGAGCGCTTGCCAAAAACACACAGATAATAATTTTCATTTGAAGGGGTACGGTTTTTCCCAGTCATACGGGTCAAAGTAGCCAACTCTTCCTCAACACCAGCTACAATGGGCCGTGTCGGAAACGGTACCAACACAGAGAAAACGTTCCAAAATATTTTTCGATAAAACACATTTAAAATCATTTTCGCACACAACACTCAAGGAGTTCAAAACAATTTAAAAGGTATTCGGGACTAGTTCCCAAAACCCGCCCTACAATATCGATACGCAATCTAACAAGGGAGACAAGAACCGAGCAAGTCGAAAAAACGACTTACCTCGAATGTAAGGTCCTTTTGAAGGAGGAAGATCGGAATTAAGGACGCGGAAACAGCGAGACCCTAAGAAAAATATTATGAGACAAACTATATTAGAGTCAGACCATGCCTCACTTAACGAATATTCGCTTTTCGACCCCAACTCCCCAATTCACAATTACTACTATTCTCACAACTTGGTTAGCCTAATACTACACTAATTCACCTACTATACTATATATCAACTCGTGGACGCAACAATTTATACGATCAACTTCTATAATATGAACCTGCTAGAATAAAGTGATTACTCTTCTTAATTAATTAATGCTTAAAAAAAAAAAAACACGACCAACTCGGCTTTCACTCAAAACCGATCAAACACCTTACCCTCTTCCTACCAATTCCAAGATTTACTGATTAAAATTAATTGAAATAACAAATCACACCAACACTATCCTGGGAATGACAACTCTCATCTAGTTAAACTTACACATGGCCCAAATAAAAGAAATAAATAGTGATCCATGACAATACTATAAACAATTTAAGTTCATCCCCTACCCCCGCTCAAAACTGAGTTTTAACTCTCCCCCTGTACACAACCCGAACGAGCCCACAACCGGCTTTACTAGCTAGCCTAGCACTCAAAAGCTCCAACCACCCCTGACCCAACCGATCTTAACTTCGATCACCGCTCCAACCTAACGGTCGACACCAGCAACAACCCGCGGAAAGACCGAAAAAGAAACATCGGAACCAAAAAGGAAGTAAGAGGCTTCGAAGACTCACTATAAGGTCGGCAAAGCGATCGACGGTCGTTTGGCCTGTCGCTCCAGTAACCCATGTATGACGACCTTGTCCCAACGGAGAAAACGACGATCTCTAGGACGGAGTAGACTCAGTGGCAGCCAACCGATCAACCCAGCCCCGGCGATAGAACAGAATAGACGACCGGTGGTTTGATAGGATAAAACGACGGACAACGATGGGTGAGACGAGGGAGAAGTTTAGATATGGATCTCGATCGGTAGCTTCCGTTAATATAACGAGGGTAAAGGTCGGTTTAGATATGATAAAAATGGTTAAAGGAAAAAAAATATCAATTGTTTAAAGATAGGGTATTTAGTGTAACCGAATGGAACTAATGGGATTACTTAGATATATAGCTAGTTGTTTAAAGATAGGATTCCCATCCTAGCAGATAACTTTTACGGTTTGATTACAATTATTATTTATTCCTAGATATGTATAACTACTTGGATTAGTTTTGTTCGGATTATGTTAAGCATATATATAGTTCTGCCCCGTCAAACAAACGGATAAATGCTATATATATAATGTATTAAGGCATTGCTAAGCTTAAAGAATTTTAGTGAGTTAAATCCTACACCGAAAATTACTAGGGTCAACATTTCGATATTTGTATCTCAAAAACTCGTTTTTTCCAACTTAAAATTAAACCGGGTATTACACCTGACTACTTCTAGTGAAACCAAGGAATATCATGCAAGAGTCAAATTTCTTATTCCATTGTCCCAGAGACTCCTTTAAGCCATATATAGGTTTTTAAATCAAGCATGCACGACCAGGTTTATTCTTATCAATGAAATCCTTAGGTTGCCTCATGTAAACAGTTTCATCAAGATCACCATAGAAGAAACCCTTAGGTTGTCTCATGTAAATAGTTTAATAAGAAGAAAGTCTGAGTAGAGAAGTTGATACGTTATAATATAGCATTGAAATTATTATTAGTAATTAATTAATTAATGTATTTTTTATACAGAGCTTTATAAACTCCTATTCGGGTTTTCTTTACGGTTCTTTCCAGGACGCTTTATTTGAACCGTTAGGGCTTAGTATTATAAATAATCCTATATTGTTATGTTTAGGAATCAATGAAGAAAACAAATATCCCAAACCCTAATCTTCTACCTCTCCTCTCTCCTCTCTCTGTTCTCAATCTCTTTTTCTATTTCCCCAATTCCCCTATCTCATCTAAGTCACTCTTTATCCCCGACTTCGGCCCTTCTTCCCTTCACTCGGTTACTTTATTCATTGAATTCGATACAAGATCTATACGGTCCTGTATCAATTGGTGCTTTCATTAAGAGCTCTACAATTCCTGTATGCTAATAATATAAGCGTCGTCTAATGGAGTTATTGCTCGAGAATCGAATCGATGCTAATAGAGGTAATCCGGTGGAACCGAACTCTGTATGTCAAGATTCATTGGGAAATCTTTCCAATTTCTTGCAACGTATTGGAGCAAGTGTTTTTCGAATTCGGAATTATAGAGGACCTTGAGCTTTTAAACCCAAAAATAGGATTTCATTCCAAAATTCGCTTCAATAATAGCGAATCAGCCATGGATGCTTTCAAATTTTTGAACGGGAGAAATATATACGATGGCTGTTGTGAAATAAAATTGATTTTAATGAGTACTCTTGATAGTTCATCTTCAAATCACAAAGAACAACAAAAGGGTTCAACGAGGTTGAGTCAAATTGTGTCGTGTCCAACATGTCTCTTTGGACGATGAGCGTGATTGAGGATCACACGAGGGAACGCTTTGGTCAATCGTCAAGGAAATTGGCGAATCTGATTGTCTTGGGTGACGCTTGGGACCTTGAAATTGACAAGCACATGAAAGACACTGAGAAACCTCGCACTAGTTTGAAGGTAATTTCTGAATCTGTAGAAACCTTGCATGCGTAGCCGCGCCTGCCGCTTGAGCACCCTCGATCGCCGCTTGCACACCCGTGCTCGCTAGAACTCGTGAGCAGTTTACCTTCAGCGGATCCTTCATCAGCTTCAACAAATGCGAGTCTGAATTCGCCCAATTGGGAAATTCATAGCATAAGAGCGTCGGAGTTGGTGTCATTCCTCGTGTCAAAGGAGCTTCCGGTGCCGATAGCTACTCAAGTTAAGGAGTCGTCAAAATCAACCAGGGAAATGGAAGACGCCCACATGGAGTGTGACGAAATGACAAACAAAGAAAATGGGGTGAATCTTGACACAATTCTTTGTGTTGGTCATGGTGATAAGGCAAAGGACATTGCGAGTTCAAATCCGGTTTTGATCGATCAGCTGTAAGAAAAGAATGATAAGAGTTCTACTGAGAACTTGAAGGAAGCCCCTCAGTCTGATTTTTTTGCCCGAGCTTGTGATGAGTTTGATGTGTTTATTGGCTCAGTTTTTGATGGATTATCGGTCGATTATGAATTCAGAGGTGATACTTCTTCCTTAAATATTGCACTGTCATTATTTGGACGCCAACCCAGATTCTCGAAGGAAGGTGTGGCAATGGCTGATGAAAGTTTGAAACACGTACCCTCGAGCCAAGCAAACACCATGGACGGGCCTTTCTCCAATGAGTTTTTAACAGAATTTATTTCATCTAGTGATTGGTGTTTGACTTTTGATGCTTATACTAGCGGTACAAATCATTAATCCTTTGAAAGAGTGGCTGAATTTGAAGGGAAATTCTATAATGAATCAACTTATGCAATGGTTTTGCTTAAGACACATTAGAAATCCAATGGGTTGATTTTTGTTTTTGACCCGGGTAACACCAAGATTCAAGAGTCCAAGGATTATGGGATCTTATATTTGCCAATGTTGTTGGGCAAAATTGGAGTCTTGGCTTTGAATGGGTCTGGTGTACTCAGCTCTATGAGAGCAAATGGAGAGCCACATTTGATGCCTTTAGATAGAGGAAGATTACAAAGATTGCATAGTTTAGGTGTTGTTGATATGGGTGATAAGCAATTTGCTGAATTTGGAGAGCTGAGTGTTGATGTGGGAATTCCTACGAGTTCACGTTGCACATATTATGGGCACTATGGTGGATTGCTAGAACATATTAACAACCTTAATGTCCTATCTTTGATGGTATGTAGTAAGGATGAAATGGGTTTGTTACTCTTAACTAATGGGATCATGATTCTTGATGTGGGTGGTATTGTTGACCACAGAATGCAATGGGATCTCAGAGGGTCGATTTCTATTGAATTGCTCAACTTGGGTTTTGATGGGTCATTTGTGTTTGAACTAAGTTGTAGAAGACTTTGTTGTTTGGGAAATTATGCTGATGTGTGTGCATCACTGGTGGTTGGCACAAAAGTGTTAAGCAATTGTGTCATCGGTGTTGTGGTGTCATTAAAAGCTAGTTCAATGGAAGAGAGTTTCAGTGGGGGAAGCTACAAATAAGCCTGCAAATCACCCACAATAGTCAATTGTCAAGTCAATGGGAATTAAAAGATCTTCTTTTCATGGTGCAATTTCAAACTTGGGGAGTATTTCACTTTGCTGATGTTTGTACACTTGGTTTTCTCGAAGTTGCTGTATCAAGTTGAAACTTGCCTTCATGAGCTTAGTTGGTGGAGATACAACTGTGCCCAATTATAAGTCAGCAGCTCATTAGTTCTTTCCCGAATTTCCGATTTGAGGACAAGTCGTTTGTCAACAGGGGAGAATTGATACGTTATAATATAACATTGGAATTATTATTATTAATTAATTAATTAATGTATTTTTATACAGAGTTTTATAAACTCCTTCTCGGGTTTTCTTTACGGTTCTTTCCCGGGACACTTTATTTGAACCGTTAGGACTTAGTATTATAAATACTCCTACATTGTTATGTTTAGGAATCAATGAAGAAAACAATTATCCCAAACCCTAATCTTCTACCTCTCCTCTCTCGTCTCTCTGTTCTCAATCTCTTCTTCTATTTCCCCAATTCCCCTATCTCATCTAAGTCACTCTTTATCCTCGGCTTCGGCCCTTCTTCCCTTCACCCGATTACTTTATTCATTGAATTCGATATGAGATCTATACGGTCCTGTATCAGAACTTTAGGATTTCGATATGAGATCTATACGGTCTCGTTCCACCGCAGATCTCAATTAATTAATAAGTCAGAGGCATCGTCTTCAACGTCGTCGAACAATTCCATCGCAAGGTTCACTAGATAAATCCTTTATCCTTCGCTCTCTAGAATTCAATCTCACGTCGCCGATCTTATCTCACTTCGAATGAGCCAAAAAAGAAGCAAGCAAGTCTTTTATAGCTAGGTCAAGCGGAGACGCACCGAAACAATATCGTTCCACTTATCAACATTCACCACCAAGGATATGAGCCATTATCATTGGGAATCTTCAATGTCTCGAGTCCATTTAACCGGGTACAAGAGAATATAGGTCCGTTTATATAATCTTGGTTCAATCTACCTCCAAACAGATCTAGACCAGGGAAGCCAATAGATGTGATTCGATCACGAGCAAGTCTTGAACCTTTGGTTTGAACCCGATACCTGAAATTAGAATATCTCTACCAGTAAACTATTCATACAATGTCATGCCAATCTCTATGTTGCTGAGGCTTATACTTGATTTAATCTTTACAAGGACAAACCAAGATCGTAGATATAAGTTAATCAATGGTGATGATTAAAAAAATTATGTTTTTGGTAATTTGTGTAAATCACAAGATATGATTTTTAGTATCTTCAAACTCTAACTATTCAACCAAATTTATCTCCCTAAAATTATCTTATTGCTCGAATACGGAAAATCGACGCCAATGATAGATAGCAATCCAATTTCCATCACTTCTACACTCGAAGCCAGCTAGTGAGTTCCTATTTCAGTCGGCATGTCTCTAACTTCAACAATGTCGTTTTGCTCGAATTTTTTATCACAGTCGGCCATTTCCGGACCCAACTTGCATCGATCTATCATTTGGGCAAAATTAGGGCTAGGAATTTTTATTTTTTAGGAATTTTAAGGGGTTAAATCTTGTTCTCTTACAAATGCCTAATTGTTCAGGAGTCATGAGGCAATTCTTGCATCTAATTAATTTTAAACGTTGGTTACTTGAATTTTTCATGGAATTGTATTTGTTGTTTGTGAACAAATGAGTAGTTGCTCATCTAAATGGTGATTTCTTTTGATAACTTATTTGTTCTGTTCTTAATAAATAGTTGTCATTCAAAAATATTATTTTGTTCATACTTTTTAATTGTGTTTTAAGGGCTTTACACCTTAGAGTGTTGGTTTTTCGGTTGGAGGTTTTAGGTTGGTGCTCTAATGTTCATAAGTTTTACTTGATTGAAAGTAGTTGGTTTTGAAAAGAATACGTGTTCTTGTAATGAAAATTATGCATTCTTGTTTATGTTGTTGTTCTTTAAAAAGTGAATTATTGTTCCTTGTATAATACAATGTTGTTCATTCAAAAATATTATTTTGTTCATATGTTAGTTTCAATTGTGTTGTAAGTGCTTTACTCCTTAGGGTGGTGTTTTTTAAGTTGATGTTCAGGGATTTATAAATGTTCATAGGTTTCATTTGATTGAATTTTACTATTTTTTACAAGAGTATGTGTCTTAATGGAATTTATGCATTCATGTTTATATTGTTGTTCTTTAAAAAATAAATTATTGTTCATTGTATAATTAATATGAAAACAAGCTACATTATAAACAAAGTGTTAAATGTACAACTATACTTACACGATGAACAACTCTATAAGACAAAATGAACAATTCAAATTAAATGAGAGGATTGTGATTAAAAGCAATTTGTGAGTTCTTGAATATTTTCAGGAATGGATGCTATTGTTCACAACTCGCAAGTAAAAAACTAATTAGTACATAAATTCTAAAATGAATAAGATCTCATAGTAAAGCGTCTTTTTTTTCCCCAAAATTACACCAACTCATATCACTACAATTACGTTACTGTATTTTTAATTTTCTATTAAATCATTATTACTATTAAGTCATCAGTGTTGATTATATTACATCTAGCAATCCTGGTGTCTCCTCTCTATTTAGCATAAGAAGGCTATGTACTTGATCTCAATCCTATGTATACATAATATCTAATACAAATGTAGAGCAATTAGGTTAAGATTCATGCTATTTTTAGAATCTAGTTTCTATTCTATCAACAAAAAAACTTGGGTTAGTGTCCCTTAATTTAGGGTATTTTCATTGGTACCTAAAAACTATTTTTTTTCATTTGATATTCTTAAGGTTTTGGGTTCGTTTGCTCTATAACATTGGTCAAGAAGAGGTCTTTCTAATGCTGGAACATGGCTTAAATGAGCACGTTTGGGTATGGCTCGATTATAGCTCGACTCACGAGATATCAAGGAAGCATTAAACAATAGCTCGATAGTAGGAGGCATCATGAAGGAATCAAACAAAGGCTCCAAAAATGATTTCGAGTACCCTTACAATGAAGGATTTGTTTAGAAATTCAAATTGGAGTGATTCAAGTATGAATTTTAGTGTTTTAAGTGTCAAGTCCTATTAATTTGAGAATGAGGAATACAACAATTGGCTTGGATTTAATCAATTTAAACTGACAAGCTAAGGTAGACTTGGGTTGCGGTTTGGTTCACCGGTTCGGAAACCGGCGGGAACCGGAACCGGCCTGAACCGTCGGATCCGGTTCCCGCTACGATTCCGGTTCCGATTCGTCCACCCCCGGAACCGGTGAACCGCCTGTTCCCGTTCCAAACTTACGGTTCCGAAATTGGGACTGGCGGTTCCAAACCACCGGTTTTCGGTTAACAACTACTTTTTTGAACAAGTTTCGAAACTGTGACTGTGGCCTGAGACCCGCGGTTGCGGTTTTTTCAACATAAAGCTTCGGTCTTGGGCAAAAACCAAAATCGTGACCGCAGTCGCGAAATGGGAAACCGCAAATCCGTGACCTTGGGTCTCAAGCCGCGGTCGCGGAATTGGAAACCACGATCGCGTCCCTCAGGTCGGGGTCGCGGTTTTGGTTTAAATACCAATGACTAGTTTTTAACGACTAGTTCATAATTCCAACGACTAGTTGATAAATTTACCCTATAAATACCTACTAAATGATCTTATTCCCACCCACACTACCAATCTCTCTCAATCTCTCAAGTTTACAAAACTCTCTCAATTCTCAATCTTTACTAGTTTTTACAATTGCTTTCATAATTGTTATTTCAAAAAATAGCACAATTGTCTCTTACATCTTATTGCTTTGTAATTTTAAGGTTCATTATCTTCTTAATTACATATTTCTTTACCACACCTTGCTCTTTGTACTTGTTTAGTTACATTTTAAGGATAAGGAAGGATTTCTTAACATTGATCAAATTTTTGGCTCACAAGAGAGTGGTGCAAATGTAGAATTTGTACCCTCTATTAACTTGTCGGACTTCTCGGATCCCAATGTGGTATAACCGGATCGTCCACACCCGATGAAAATGAACGAGTGGATGTGGATCGTGGATCCGAGGCGAGCGAGGCTCCAACCCTTAAATCCGACATTTTACAAAACATTTTCGAAGGGGAGCTTATGATGCATCTACCAAGAAATTTAAAGTTCATTGTAACCATTGTCCTAAGCATTACACATGGTTGTCGGGATCGGGCTATGGAATATTATCCGGTCACGTGAAGAAAGCACACCCCAACAAGATAGGCATGATGCGAGGACAATCCCAACTCTCCGGGTTTGCAACTTCTTCTTCCCTTAATCCTCATTATAACCCTCATTTATTTACTTATAACCATAATGATAGCACGTATTCCTTCTCTGAGTCTATTTGTGTTGATCACTTATCATTTAGTTTTGCCAAAAAGTTAGGATTTAACAATTGGATGACTAATCATGTACAACCCGCTTATAAACCGACTACTAGGAAGTCGGTAAAAAAATGTGATGAAAGCATATAAAACCCGTAAAATGGCATTAGTGAATTTTTTTGCTCAAAATGATATTAAAGTTTCAATTTGTAGTGATATTTGAAGTGATCATTAGCAAAATCATTCATACATGGGCTTAACATGTCATTTTATTGATGATCATTTTTATGTGCAAAAACGTATTTTGGCTTATAGAGTATTTTATTTTTCTCATACCGCTTTGATGATTAGTAACATTATTCGTACTATTTTGGAAGAGTATAGACTACTTCATCGAGTTTTTTCTATCTCGTTTGACCATGCATCTAACAACACCGCTTCAATCCGAGATTTGATTCCGCATTGTCAACCAATTCTTGGAGCGAAGTATTTTCATGTAAGATGTGTTTGCCATATTTTAAACCTATGTGTCAAAGATGGTTTAAATATTATGTCAGGGTTAATCGCTCCTATTAGATATGTTGTTAGTCGTATGTGGGCTAGCCCCCGAACCGCCCAAGATTGGACGGCGTTTTGTAATAAAAAAGGTGTTCCACACGGAACTTTTCCAAAAGATGTTTGCCACCATTGGAACTCCACTTTTAAACTACTTCATGCGTGCATGCCTTACAGAGAAGTTTTGACTTCTTTTGCGTCCATATATTTTCCTAACAATGCCATTTCTTAATGTTGGGATTATTGTTATAAAATCTTAGAAGGTTTGAGAATATTTCATGATGCAACATTAACTTTTAGTCATGTTTATAAACCTTGTGCTCATTTGTTTTGTTTTGAAGCATTGAATGTGGCGGGCGGTTTTTGTGAGGGGCGTAAATTCCCCAAACTTTGTAGTGCTATTAATGCTATGAAAGTGAAATGGTAGAACTATTATAAAGTTATCCCCGATATTTATCTTGTTGCATGTGTGTTTGATCCTAGGTTTAAGATGAGTGGTTTAGAAATGTTTTTGAATGGTTATTATGATGCATTAGAGTTGGATGGTAATGATGATATTGCTAGTGTTGGGGATATACTTAGTAAAGTTAGAAGATCAATTGAGGAATTGGTTACCGAATATTCATCTAGTGTTCTTCTCCATTACCTCCACATTCATCCTCCTCTTCGAGCTCTAGTACCCTCGGTGCTACTAAAAAGTGGGGGCTAGTATTATACATAGCCTTACAAGAGATCGAGACATTCGAGCTCGAATGCGGAGTTTGAAACATATCTAACAACCCACTTTGAGTTTGGTGAAGGAGAATTTGATATTTTAGCTTGGTGGAAGACCTACAAGAAGACTTTCCCAACATTGGTCAAGATCGCGGCTCAAGTGCTTGTTGTTCCCGCCTCGACCGTATCGGTAGGCAAATAATTACCGAAGGAGGACACGTCCTAGATGCAAAACGATCGAGTTTAAAGCCCAATGTCTTGGAAGCCCAAGTGTGCGTATGTGATTGGAAGAGGCTAGGGCGGAAATTCTTCAACAAAAGGCGGAGGCCGGTATCCGAAACATCCGACTCGAACGGCCAAGACGATGACTCCCAATCCCAAAGCGCTTCCGCCAGTTCCGATAAATCGACGTATATGGTAAGCAATGCAGGCTTTCATATCGAAAGATAAGAGAACTACGTGGGCTTTGATTCCTCTATAACCCCGAGAGGATATGTAGGAAACTTAATTTTAAGTCCAAGACCTTTAATTATCCAACTTTTTTTTTGTTTTAAAGAACAATTGCCTTGATCGCCTTGATCTGATCTCCACGCCGCGATCTTCTTTTTTTTTCAACAATGTCGGGACCGCGATCGCGACACCCAACCCGCGATCGCGGCGATCAAGGGATACAAGGCCCAATTTTTTAATTTTTTATTTATTTAAAAATTGTCGGTTCCGAACCGGAACCGGGAGAAACCGGTTCCGGTTCGTTGGTTCCGAGGAACCGGAACCGCCGCTTTGCAAACCGGACCCAGTTCTAAGCTAAGGGACGCCAATAGAAAAACCAAAAACCTTAATTAGAAGCACCAACAGAAAAAAGACGTCAATCTCAGGATATGAACCGAAATACTCATAAATTCAAGGACACCAACCGAAATTTCCCATAAAAAATTAATTACCCAAGTTGATATATAGTTCACCCATAAATCCTAGATGCATCTACCTAACCTAGCTAATACTTTAAATTTTACCCATTGTAAAGTTAAATTTAAAAGTTAGTAAAGACCTCGCCACCCAAGTTGATATTAAAGCAAGCCATTTTGTTTTAAATATGGGTTTTTACTTTGAAACATTCAATATAGCTTTCTTATATGCAATCATACAGTTTGTTGAATTTTGCTAGCAATTATGATGAACAGTCATGTACTTAAAATTTCGGTAAAAGTCGATGGCATGCGTCAAATATATAGCTTGTCACTCAATTATGCTAGTGGGGTAGTGGGTGAATATTGCTGCATGATCGATGAATGATGCATGCATAATTTCAGCATGTAATTAACCTTGCTTCGATAATTATACAATGCGTCCTTGAGGGTCCTTCGTATCATCATATGTACCACAGATATTGGTAAGATGGTCCAACATAATTACAAACTTTTTTTTGTGTGTTTAAATGTGGCTTATTTTTTATAAGTGTTGGATCGTACGTAAGGGGTTAGCGAGAGCTTGGGAACTAGCGGTTAGGCTGTTCCCAAGGCAGCGGAAGTAAATAAAAGCAGGTAAGCAGATAGTCATGAACACAGTTCCCTTATAGAGGAACCCCACAATAATCAACTAGTTGTATGAGTAAACCTCTACCTCCACTTGGAGGATTTTGAATGACTTACTTGTATTATTACTTGTTCCTTAGTTACAACTAGCCAGATTCAAACTTCTCTGTTCCTACGAGTTCTACCTAACTCTAGCAACACTAATGAATCTTCTCAACTGAGTTCCTAAGCGAACAACTCAACTAAAACAAGAAAATCAAACCTTACACTTTGACTATCTCAGTTCCCTTGCTCCTGGCATGGGAACTTAGCTTCGCCGTCGTCGAGATCAGACACTCGCCGTCGGGGACTTCTCTTCTTCTTTCTTTTCTTTCTCTGGGAGTATATGTGAGTTCAGGGAGAAGTACTCAATCCGAGCACTATTCACTTGGCTGTATACTTGTGATGCTTGGGCTCCAATCTTGACTTTCATTTGTGTCCGAAATGCCCCTTGTCTTGTATGTCAAGTCGTTGTCCTTCACATGTGAATTTTTGAATTGAGTCAACTTTGAGAGTTGATCGGGCCGTTGGATCAAACGCCTCAGTCTGTTCCTCAAACTGAGCGTTTGTTTTGTCTTGAGACAGGATCCCGTAAATCTCGCTGACTTGTCTTTGTCTGCACATGTGAGTTCCCATCACATGAGAACTATCTTCTTCAGAGTTCCTTTGAGAGGAACTCTTTATCATGTAAACCAGTTTTCTTGAGCGTTCAGGAAGATTCTTTACTGGACCTGTGTTCCTTAGAAATACTTGGACAAGGCACGTTAGTTCTCATATGGTGTTTGTCATTATCAAAACTGGAGGATGATATCGTTGTTCCGATGCTTAGAACCAGATGTCCCAACACCGTCCCAACAATCAGTTTTTTAATCCCATATCTTAAAGACATATGATAAGAATCCAAATGTGGAAATTAAAACCCTATTTAGAAAATCATAAACCCTTTTAAAACATAATTAAGAAAATCTAAATACAAAATTTTTACGTTCTTTCTAAAATTGAGGTTCTTAGGTTAAAACAATTGTTTCTTTTATTTCAATTTAAAATGCCTTTTTTGAACGAGCAACCCACCTTGGTAAGATTAAAATCTATAATTTGCTTTATTAATATCTTAAATATGTCAATAATAGTGACTCGGAGTCAATTAACTACTACACTTTTCTAATAGTTTGACACTCGTCCACTCGATATAACCCTACTCTCACTCACATGAGTCACAGAGTATAACTAAAGCTCTCTTATTGAACTATAAACACGCGAAAATACTCTCTCGAATTATGCAATGTAAGCTCGCAATGGTACTTCATCTATCAACAATCTACTTAAATAACCAAAACTTGTAATATTTAAAAAATATTTTTTATTAAACAAAATAATACAAAACTAATATATATTTTTAGAGTTGGTGGCATCTACACTACTAATTAAAATACTTGTTTTTCTAATTTTTTTTTTAGACTTCACTAGCTAATTTGTAGATCGATAATATACATAACATAAAATAACTTTTTTGGATTGATGATCAATTAATCTCCCACAACTCCACAAGCCATATGTAGCAACGACATTGTCGTTTTCGAGCTCAATAAAAGAGAGAAATCATACGAACTTGCACGGAAGTCGGAAGGGATATATATCATATACGATTGTGAAATGTAAGACCTAAAATATACCCATCAATTATCCGTTTTCAATTCATTTTACGTCCACTCACGTACTATAAAGATTACTTGACTTATGCCATTGGTTGACAAAAGAAAGAAGCTAGGAAAGCCAGGGGGAAGAAGACAAAGATTGCGATGCCCTAATATATGGACGTTTTTTATTAAGTGACCACACGCGCGTGGAACTTTACTTTAAAAATCTTTTTCAAGTGCACTCACGAAAAAAATACTAAGGAGATCATATTTTAGGTTGACTAGTTTTATCCGTCGTACCATGTACGACTACGATTCGATATTTTATAAACATTATAAATAAGATATGAATAAATAAATAAAAATATATATAATATAAACTTTAATATAAGTAATTCATTTTTCGTAGAATGTTTATACAGTTTTTTAATCAAATATTATATTTTTCCTATTTTATTAATTTTTATGTACGTAAATTTAGAGTTTATCAAATATTCAATATCTATTCAATATTTTATCATCTATTTTTATTAATTTTGAAAGTTTTAACTATTTATTCATTAACTTTTTATAAAAGAAAATCACTATATTTCTATAAATAAATTCGTCAAAAGATATATGATAAAATATTTATTTTTATTTTTAAATATTTAAATATTTTATCTTTAATTTTAAATACTTGTATAAGGATGTTTTTTAAAAAAATATTGTTATACTGAGTAGATATTTTTTTATGTTAGAGATAAATTTAAATAGTTAAAAAGAATTTAATAGAAAGAAGTTATAATAATAGATATAAAATTAATTTTTAAATATAAGGTGGGGCTAGAATCGTTCTAGTGACTTGAAAAGGGACAAATTTAATATATAGCTATAGATATTACCTATTTTTTAATTTTTTAACATTATAAGTATTTATCATTAATTTTTTATTATAAAATAAAAAATATATCTATAAATATTTTCGTGAAAAGACATCAAACTAAAAGGTAAAAGATATTAATACTTATTTTGAAATAATTTAAATTTGTTATCTTTAATTTTAAATATTTGTATAAGGAAGTTTTCAAAAGATATTGTTATACTAAATAATTAAAGAAGAATATAATAGAGTAAAGTTAAAATATTAGAAATAAAAATTAATTTTGTAAATATGAGTGGGGCCAGAATCGTTCCAGTGGCTTAAAAAAAGACAGCTTTAATATATAGTTATAGATTTTCTTATTCAACAATATTTAATGGTTTATATAATTTACTATATTTTTTTCAATGTTATCCTCATTAATTAAAAAATATAATAAAAATATATATTTCTAAACAGAGAGTAGTTGTGTAAACAAATAAAAAAGAGCACCTTCAAGGATTTTGATCAAGTACACTATAAGAAGATACTCACTCTCGTTGTTAGAGACACTATACTGATTCAAAAGCCATGTTTTCATACATAAGTAACATAACACTATAAAAGTCTAGCACCATATATAATACGAGTAATATGAATTGTCGTCTTTTCCTGGTAAACACAGTAAGAGATTTTTTATGAAGATGTCTTGAGGAAGAGGAGCCATATATGTTTACATTCTCATTGTTCAGTAATTACGTACTTTTAGACAGTAATTAACATCGATCGAGATAATTAGCCAAAACGCCAAACCCTAATTCATAATTTCGAATTCAAAGTTGTGTTACTTTTTCAGAAATTCCAGGTTGGGTTCTCTCAAATACTCCGTAAATAAATCTATTTTTTTATTGGAAATAAATCTAAATAATCTCGATAAGATTATACTTGTTCACTTGGAAGTTGGAACTATTAGTGACACGTATATTAGAACAATCATAACTATAACCTAAAACGGAGGTTAAAAAAATTATTAAACGATACATGTCACTTTTAGATCACACCGCCTTTTTTTTGATAATTTTTTATTTTTAGATATGATAAATTCTTATTTATGTTTTTAGAATATAGGATACACAATCCCATTTATTAAACAATCTTTTATTTTTGGATATGATAGATAGGAAGATCATTATGATATATTTTTACGCAAATCATAACAAAAAATTTATATTTAAGCATTTACATGATTATTTTTCTCGGATATTTGAAAATATTTTATTATTAATATTTTATTTAAGAAAATACCGTACAAGGTACGGGAATACATACTAGTTTAATTCTATTAACCAAAACAATTTTTTTTATAAGAGTATTTTCTGAAGTGCCGTTGACGAGAATCAGAATTAGGTTACAACATTGGCTTTATCTTCTGTCACGTTTGAGAAAAAGATATTACGCATATTTGTATTATTTTATCTATATATCTTTACGGCATATCTAATCCTAGTATTGAGTCATTGACCTTTATTTAAAGGGACGTTTATGAAAATCAAGCATTCATCTGTCTCTCCAAAATTCATCTTCTTTTCCACTTACAAAATATTTTTTCACTTTAGCCAGGATGAGAAACCAGGTGCAGGCAAACGAGTTTTCTCTACTCGAAGATCTACTCATTGATATCCTCCTTCGACTTCCCTTGGAATCACTACTTGCGTGTAAAAGTGTTTCAAAGCATGCAATGGAACAATCTCATCAACAACCCTAGGTTTGTTCAACTCTATCGTAACAAATCCACCTTCTTGTTTCTCACTAAAGGCAATCTGTATTACATGTTTCATGACAACAAGATGAAACCACGCCGCTTACCAATCGACCAGTTAATTAATCAAGATACAAAGTATGATGACAATTTGCTTCTTGATTCGTCGAACAAGAGAGTTTGTGTTAGAGCAGCCAACGGTGACTTTCTTGTGTTTGACCTATTAAACGGAAAATCATACAGAGTCATCCCGGAGATCTCATCAGAGGAAGAAATATGCCTCTACGGCTTTTGCTACAATCAGTATGTCGACGATTATTATATCGTATTGTTTTCGAATGGGATGTTTTCGACTGGGATTTGGTACGTATATAGCTTCAGAGATGGTGATTGGGAATCATTCAGAGATGGTGATTGGGAATCATTCGAAGGCTTCTATGATGCTACATGTGATTCTGATGATGATGATGATATTTTTTATTGGGGAGTGACGCATCATGCAGGCTACGGTTTCAATGGTAATGTTCATTGGGTTGTCGTTGGTGTCGATGGTCGTCAAAAAGTTGGTGCTTTTGATTTGCATAGGTGTAGGACTAATGAAATGGCGTTGCCCGGGTTCAATGCAACATATGATAATGATGTGGTTCCAACTCTAGCTGAATTAGATGGACACCTTTGTTGTTGTAATTATCATATAAATTACGATGGCTCTGGATTTTTTGATGTTTGGATAATGAAAGAGTACGGTGTGTAAGAGTCTTGGACCAAGCTATTAAGCATTGATGATGGTCGTAAGCTATTAATAGCTCCTACGCCCTTTGATTCTGAGTTTGATTGGATGACGCCCCCCGTGCTCTGTTCGAGAGACGGGGGCGAGAAAGTAGCAATATGCTTGGGTCATGACTCCACATTGCGGGTGTTTGAGTACGACTTGTGCAAGGACGAGATAAGAGTGTTGCATAGCACTACTTGGGTCATGGACAAGATAGTACGGACGTTCAAAAGGAAATGGATTGCTGCCATCTTGGTCATGTCGATACTGCTCCTTGGTTGGGGATCATTAACTTTTGTTTATCTCTTTGGTTAATGTATTTTTCTTGAATGAGTTTTAGATTGAGTTTCATTGTATACAAGGGATTAATTATGTACTATATTTCAATGCTGAAAATCCATTAAAAATGATCATCCTAATGAGAAATTCATGCCTCTGTGTGATGATTTGACAATATTGCAATTTGCAACAAGGCAACAATTAATCAGGAACACCGAAAATTCGATATATGCAACTACCAAAAATTTGGCCAACAATCATGAAAACTAGATTTTCCAATTGAATAAGAAAATTCCTCAAATCGATTATTAGGTTATCTGCATTTGGGGTTTTGAGGTAATTATTAGTTTGGGCATTGAATGGGTGTAATTTTGGGAATGAATTGGGCAGGGAGATAAACCTTTCACATGTTACAAAAAATGAAAGATCTTTAAACAAAATCAGGAAGCATTGATCTTGTGGGTTCTTACTACAGTAACTTCTTAGGGTAGAAAAAGGAAATTGTTCTTCTGGCTTTATGAAAAAATGAAAGGAATCTAGAAAAGGAGAATCTATTTTTAAATGCAAGAACAAAAACTGATGATAATGGGCACTCACATGCAAGTCACAAATTAGCATATTTATATATTCTAGCTAGAATAAATTTTACAGAGCCACCCATGAATTATATCGATCAGTTTGCACGAAATCACCCTTGAAAATAAAATTTTGCCAAAACCGCCTGTAAAAAGACCATGATTTTGGCTAAGATCATAACAAATGGGCATGTTTGTAATTATTGAGTTATAATTAATGGTATAATATTAATGTCACTTTTTGTGTGGTTTAGTGAAAACCCATACCATTCACGACATTTTGTGAATTTGACCATTCAATATCATATGTTAAGAATTTTGAAATAAAAATATTTTGTTAAATTATATTCATGTAAGGTGATTTAATTTTATTTATTAGTTCCTTTGTTTTGTTTGGGATTTTAGGTTTAAAAGTAACAACATTATAAATTTGCATACACTAATATACTTATATGAACAATTTGCTCGGTGTGTTTTCATGAACATCGTTGCTAATTAATTAAAAATGATGGCAATGCATTAACTTGTTATTTTGTGATGAACCGATTGATCATCAATTTTTTGAAATTAGACTATGTTGGATTCATTCAAGGTTAGGTTTATAACAAAAAATTTAGTGGCTCAATTCAAATATTACGATTTATGCTTATATTGGTAAGATAATAATGCCCATAACTGAATTATATAGCATTCCACATCAAATTATGAAAATATATTCATGAAAATTTACTCATACGAACTCAATTATAAATCTGCCACCTAAAACCACCCGTAAAAAATACTCCACTTTTCAAATAAACACACTATGTATGACTATTTATTTTCACCTACGTGGGATTTTTTTTCTGGTGAAGCACAAGGATGAATAAGAGAGACAAGTGGGATTCTTGACTTGGATTTAGGTTTTAAAGAAGGAGCAACTTCTGTATTTCAATTTCTTAATAGAGGGCAGAAATGTAAATGCACACATTTAATAGATTTTTTGAAGGAATAATGTTGTGGGTAGTGTTTAGCTAACATAATGTCTTTTAAGGGTAGTTAAAAATAAACAGTCATAAAGTCGAGCCAGATACCTCAGTCAGTTCAGACGGAAAGTGGGGTATTTTACGAGTGATTTTAGGTGGCGGACTCAATACTTAAAGTGGGTGAAAAACATAGTAGCATATAGCTCTAGTTTAACCTCCTAACTTCCTCTTGAATCTTGAGCTTTTGTAGTTGATTTGTGATCGATCATTTGAGAAGACTTTCCGATTTTGCTAAGTCGTTGCAATTGTCAAAGTTGATGAGCCTTTGTGATCTCTTCTTTAAGGGATTAATCTAGTAAGTCGGAGATGACCGAACAATCCCATTCTAGAAAGACAACTAGACCGATAAAGGCACTTTTAAGCTAAAGAAAAATATGACTAACAACATAAACTGAGAGCAGTATGTTATTGATTACCTTCACGAGGATAACACATGTGATATCGATAAATTACTCCACGATTTAAACCCTAAGAATATAAAAGAAATCTCTCAAATCGTCATACCCATCAATAAAATATCGACCATGATGTATTGGTAACCAAGCAAGAACGGATGATACTCTACACAATCCACAATGCTTTGAATCCATGCTAACAAAGGTGAGCCTCATATTAATTTGGATTGGATTATAAAACTGACCCTATCTCCAAAAGTGAAAAACTTCCTTTAAAAAGTGGTCAGAAACAGTCTCCCATCCAAAATAAGACTTGAGGCTAACCATATCCTTGTAGAACAAAGATTTATTTCTTGTGATAATCCCAATGAAGACATCACACACATCTTATTAAAATACCCTCCTACAAAAATAACAATAAACCACACCAAATGTTAGGGGGAATCTACTCTATGGCTTCTAAGGCCGAAAATGAAATGTTCATCAACATATAGTGGTGCATTTGATACTTTAGGAATAGGAAAGTCTTTGACCACAAGAATGGGCAAAATCCACATACATAGAGTAATATTTGCGAGTTTATTCGCTCCCATATTAATGATTGAAAAATCATTGACGAATTAGACAAGGCTCCTCTTAGTTAGGGTGGCCATAAAGGGATGAAAAGAAAAACAAAGTCACAATATGGGGAAAACCTAAACATAATTTCATTAAGCTTAATCGTTGTCTTTCTAAACAAAGCTTCATAATTGGACATTCTCTGTTCCCGTTTATTTTTTCTCATTTAGAACCCTCACATATTTTGTTAGTGTACAAAAATTCGCCTTTAATGTACAGATTGAATGCTCCTCTTGATTCTCCTATTCACCTTTCGCTCCATGCTCCTTTTCAACCTAGAACCTGCAAAATAATGGACACATGGGGCGGGAACCCCTAATCCACCTCCGATGCCTAAGTCAAAAGAGCAGTTTGTTGATCGAACGTCGAGGTAAAGGATAAGGCTTGCTAGTGAGCTCAACCACTCTGAGTGTGCTTATCATACATGGCGAAGACATGTATTTATAATGGAGGAGAGGGAGAGAGGAGATCGAAAAGCTATTCTCTAGGGCCGATTGATAATGCTCTAGGCCCAACAAGCGATTTCTTGTTCTCCAATTCACGCAGAAATTCTATCTTTCGAGTAAGATTGAATCCTCTAACATAACGAATAACCACCATATTTAATTTTATAACAAAATATATAATTGAAAACAAGCATAATAAATATAAGTACCTTTATGAATAATAGCGAAAATAATAACAATAATGAATTTTACCTGCTCACATATTTCTCTATTTAATTCTCGTTAAAAGCCCCATATAATTCCTCACGAGTACTTTATTTATCATCTTGTAAGTATATTCATTGTTTATAATATTAAACTCGAAAATATTAATATAAAAAAATGATATAAATGAAAATAGTAAAACTATAAAATTCGAACAAGTTAACTTTACGAGTTTTTCATCAGAGATTTGTTTGTGTTCTCTAACGGGGATTGATTCTTCTCGTATATTTTCAACAAGGACAAATTTTGTGCGAAAACTAGAACAGAGACGTCTGTTCCAATTTCCGCCCCGTTAAGTGAAATATTTTTTATCCTATTTAAAAAATGTCTTTATATATCGAGTACAATCAGTATCAATATCAGCATCAAGATCAGGACTGATTTGCCGAACGCACCCGAAATCTTCATCTCCATTTCCACAACAGAGAATTCCGCATGGAACGGGGATTTCCTTCCCTGGACAACAACTCAACAAGTCTCATTTTCCTGAGAGTAAAAAAAGGTAATAAATCTTTTTGCATTTGGGTATTCATCACAGCCCAGCTCAATCCAGGAGATTGAAAGTGTCGGAATCTTTTCATTCCTTTTCTCGTTCCCTACCTAATCCTACTCTCCTCTTCCCATCTCTTTTTCATCTGGCTCCGAAGATTGTGGCTAGTTAGATCCAGGCTGAAATTATGGCGGAGGAGGAGGTTGTCGCTAGTTAGATCAGGCTGGAATTATGGCGGCGGAGGAGGTTGTGGCGGTGAATTCTCCCGCTCCGGTGGATCACCATAAGAGAAAGCTTGAGGATTTGCGTCCGCGTGTGGAGGACGCTGGGGCTGAGCGGGGGGAATTAGGTATTCTTCTGGCTTTCAATCTTGTAGGTTGTAGTTTTGTGTGAATTGTGATTGTTTGTTTCTATTGATTAATACTTTGTCTATGGAATGTAGTTAGAATACGTAATAGCTGATAGAAAAACGATTGGACGATCCCTGTTAATGTGAATTTGTTTTGCTTTGCTTGGATCATTTCTGATTATATTTTGTTGCATTTAGACGATTCATAAACTAGCTGAGTGATCAGTATATTGATTATTGCTGCGTATATCTCTCATCTGCTGCTTAGGATGTTATTATATAAATGGAGGTCCGAGTCAGATTGCTGAAACATATACACAGCCGCCAATGGAAGTGAATGACGGGCCTTGGAGCGGATCCTGGGAGCAGCTGCTCTCACTGATGCAAGCGCCTTCAGCGGTGCCTGAGAATTTCATGGCATACAATAGTATGAGAGCAACAAATGAGAATCATGTTTTGATTTCGAATTCAGGAAACCAAAGTGAGTACTCTTTGTATTCTCAAGGGGGCAGTAATTTGATGCAGTCCATGATGAATGTACCAGCTATGGGTACTTGCAATAGTTTGCCTTGCACAATACAGGGTAACGAATTCTAACTTATGCTTTTAAACTGATTCTGATATCAATATTCCAGGCATACTTATGATCTTACACTGTAGTTTGGCTTTATGACAATACATTGGAGTTTGCTCCATGCATAAGATGGTATATCAAAGCAATCTAGAGCGGATACTTACTAGAAAAAATGTTTGACGATTCATAAACTAGTAGAATGATCAGTATATATTATTGCTGCATATATCTCTCATTTTTGTCTTAATCTGCTACTTAGGGTATTATTGTATTGAAAGTAATGACAAGAATGCTGGCTTCCAAGAGATTGAAAATCATATAAATCACACTGAACAAGCAGCTCAGGGAAATAACTGTGAAGTACAGAAGTGCATCCTATGTATCTTTTTTTTTTGTCTCTAATCTAATATCAGATAAGCTTACTTTGCAGAGGGATTTCCAGTCTGCTATGATTTGAACAATTCATATGCTGATGCATCCTCAAGCATCACAGGCTCCTCACAGTTTGCACCACAGACTCCACAACTAGTCAAGAGAAGCCAACAATATTCAGCAGCAATGAATCCCTCTCTAGATCAAAGCCTGCACCAATACAAGGCTCTACATGATGATTCAACTTCGTCAAGCATCACCCAGTCCTTCCAGTTTGCACCAGCAACTCCACAATTGGCTAAGGCAGCAGACAACTGCTCATATCTAGCTGCACAGAGTCTCTTCACTGATCAAATTCAAAATCAAGACAAAGTTCAGCATGATATCATACCAAGCTCCATAGAAAATGAATCCACAGGAAATGACTGTCAAGAACTATTACCTAACATCCTGGAATCAACATCTATTGCCATTGGCACATCAGTGAATGAAAAGAATGGTTTAGAAATTGAAGAAAGCCAAAATATAGACCTGAATAAGACCCCATCAATGAAAACACCTAGAAGAAAGAAGTACATGCCAAAGGTAATAAGAGAAAACAAACCTCCAAGGAATCGAAAGCCTGCAAAAGAAAAGGTTGGCCCAGATGGCACCCCGGTGCCAAAGAGAAAATATGTACGGAAGAGCAAGATCAATGCAGTAAAGATTCCAGAAAAAGATGTAGGAGAAAATACCAAGGGCTCTACCACTAAGTCGGCATCAAAATCTTGCAGAAGGTCCCTTCACTTTGAGCTGGAGGACAATATCACAGACACAATAAGGCAAGTTCATCAGCAGGAGAAACAGTTTCAGGCAGAGGAGAACATCTTTCAAAATGGCATTGCCCAAGAACCAGGATTTCCCATTGGATCTAACCATTTAACAGGAATAAACTCAGCTCAACAAAGTAGCCAAAGTAATTTACAGATTCAAGGAAATAAAAGAGGAATTACCACCAGCATTCATCCCAATGTACATCAATTACGGAAAGTAGATACACACCAGTTTAACCAGCATGTGTTTGATACACACCCTGTGACAAGAGACCAGCAAACAGACAAGTCATACATGAGCACTGGTAAAGAAGTCACAGGAGCAACTGTACTATGCAAGAAAACTGCCAATGGATATCAGATACCTGGATATCATCCTCTCTATGCAGGAGCAGGCCAATCCCTCCATGGAATAACTGCTCAAGAGAAGCTAGAGATAACTAGGGAGACAATTGAACAGATACAGCAGAGAAGGGTTTCACAATACATTCAATCAAGGGGCTGTAAGAGAGATTATGCTCTAACTAAAGAACATGGAGGCATTGGTAATTCAACAAACACATCAAATTCCCAGTTGCGCCAAGAGATCTTTCAAAATGAGTATATGAGGACTAAGAGCAGGCTTGACCAATGTTACTCAGGCACTCAGAAGAGAAATAGAATTGAGCTCTTAAAACATATAGCCAATTCAAGCATCCAAAACTCTGCGAGATATGGAGATAGCAGATCAAACCGAGTTCAAATGAATGGATATGCTGTGAACCAATTTATAGAGGTGAATGGTGGGTCATTCAACTCGTATCACAGAAGCAATACATCTGCTGAATTAAACCTTGACCCTGCATCTCCATGTATAAATCTCTTTAGGCAGCCAGCTTTTTCTAAAGCAAGTTTCATACAAGAGAAGCTATCAGAAAAAGAAGCCGAAATTTCAGCCTTGGCTCAAGTAATAAACTCTGCAAATTCGCTGGCATACTCTAATATGCAGAATCAGATGCCTCCAAATCATGTCAAATCGAGGACTCAAAGCCTAGTGAGGGAAACAACCAACAAGGGTAACCATGCTATTGTGCCAATAAAGAAGCAGAATGGAGTATCTATTCTACCCAAGCCTGTAGCAAATATCCCAGGTAACTCATACATATTTATATATATCCTTCCCAACGCTTTAAAAAGTTCATGGTGTACCTAGGCTATGGTGCAGCTTAGTGCCTAGGCACGCCTGAGAGGCGAGGAATATATCTTACTGAACTGAGAGAAGGGAGAGAATAAATCAGAATGAGTTTTGTTTTTAGGTATGAGAAGAAAAAAAAAATGTATTTCGACCAAAAAAAAGGAAACTTATAGATTTAAATAACAATGTTGAAAAGATACCAATAAAGGCAATAATTGAATTAGATTTAAATTATATATGAGAAATTAAAAGATTAATAAAATCACTTTCAAGTTATATATGAGAAATTAAAAGATTAATAAAATCACTTTTAAGTTATATATGACTATATGAGAAATTAAAAGATTAATAAAGTCAGATTAAAATTATATATGATATATTAAAGATTAATAAATTAGATTTAAATTATAAATGGAAAATTTCAAGATATTAAAAAGATATCAAAAAATCAGCTTTTAATGTTTTTTGGAAAGGCGCATCACTTAGCGGCTTAGCGCCTAGGCGCGCCTTAGGGTGCCCTAGGGACGCAGGCCTCACCTGAGGCTAGGTGGCACGCTGCGCCTTTTCAAATACGGATCCTTCCCTTGACTTAAATTATGTTAATGAATTCTTCATAGTTTTCTGTAGATGAACACACTAGTGCATGCACAATTTGGCACTAGAATTTTCAAAGTCTTGGAAAGCATACTCAAGGAAAAAAAAGGGTCTAATAAGATGTCGAAGTAACAGCAAAATCACATAAGTAAACATGCATGCCTTTATTTGCGGAGTATTCGGATAGTTATGTATGATATAAATGACATGACTGAATGGTAACTCTTCTTCTATTCTAATGTCCTAGCCTCTTAAACAACAACAACAACAACGTTGAAGTCAATCAGGTTCCGCTACAACAGAATCTGGGGTGTCAAGGGGTACCCCTGTGCAAGAGAAGGGGTTACGCCCGATAGACTCAAGAAAAACTGAAATTCAGCTATGTGACAATAATAACTGAATTTAGTTAGAATGCACCAAAATTGTTATAGGGACTAAATTCATCTCAAAGGCAGTGTATAAAAGCCAATGAGCATGAGGATGCGCCCCAATAGTAGCATCTTCAAAAAATTCTAATAAAAAATTATGCACTCATATATCAACTTCTTGATTAGGATTCATGTTAGATTTCAGAGAAGGGTGAAACTAACACCTTTTGAATCCAGGAAAGCGTCTGAAACAGCAAAATACTGTTTCAGTGGATGACATTACACATCAATTGAAATGTCTAAATCTGAACTCAACAAACAATGAAATGGTGAAGTATGAGCAAAATGCGCTCGTTCTCTACAAAGGAGGCGGCACACTTGTCCCATATGAGGGGTTGGATCCTCTGAAGAGACGAAAGCCCAGGCCTAAAGTTGATCTTGACCCAGAGACTAACAGACTCTGGAATCTCTTGATGGGGAAGGAAGTAAGTGATGAAGAAAGACAAACAGATGAACAGAAGACAAAGTGGTGGAAAGAACAAAGGGAGGTGTTCCGTGGGCGAGCAGACTCATTTATTGCACGCATGCATCTTGTTCAAGGTAAAAACTCTTGACATCGTTTAAATAATTCTATAGATTTATAATTTATCAATAGAGAACAAGAGTTAAGAGACAACTACGAGTGACATATCTTTGAATGGCTTTTTTTGTTTTTTTTTATAAGGCTTGTTATAAGCTTTTCTAGGCCTAATTCTCACCTTTTTTCCCCCATTTGAGGTAGTTGTAACCGTCAAATAAGCTGCTGAAACATGTAGTTCAACATACGACACGCATTATAGATGCCCCAAATGAAAAAGGGAAATCTCATATAATGAAAAAGAAGTAAAGACATCAACGTGGTAATAAGAATTTCTAAGAAGATGTGGAGGATGTCCCAAGCACACATCAACTCATAAACTTGTTTTGCTGCTTTTGATAGAAAGGGGGAGCAACTTGACCAGAAAGACATTTCATGAAGTACAAATATGTTTTAAACTAGCGTGAACAGAATTGGCATGGTCATATTCTAATTAGTATAAGTTCATTAATACTTTACCATACTTGGTTAAAAGGACACTATGCTATCATTTTCTGTCCTTTTACTTTAGTCACTTATTAGAGGTGTTGTTATTCTCAATTATGGAGAAAAATGTTCATATTCTGCATTCTAACAAAAAAGCAAACAAATTTTAACAGGAGACAGACGCTTCTCACCATGGAAGGGATCAGTTGTTGACTCAGTCATAGGAGTATTCCTTACTCAGAATGTTACGGACCACCTCTCAAGGTATATTGGTATTTTGAGATTTCATTCTTCGAAAGCAGAATCTAAAGATTCGCAAGACATGCACAACTAAGTCTCCTTTTCAATTTTCATGATGCAGCTCCGCTTTCATGTCTCTAGCAGCACACTTTCCCCCTCAATCAATAAGAAGAAACATAGCAAGCGGCATTAACAAAGCAGATGCCTTGGCAGAAGAATCACAAATCTGCATAGTTGAAACAAATGACAACATGCAAGGAAACGAGAAGCTCAAAAATCAGGTCATTTACAACAGAATTCCTAATGAACCACTAGATCAGAGAATTAGTTTGGATGAGTTAGTTTCATCACAAGATTCTGCAGAATCTTCCATTGTTCACATGGACGGATTAGTCCAACCCCTCTATATGTCTGGTTTAACAGCAGATCGTTCGACAAATGGCTGTCAGTCCATCAGTAGATATAGCACGATGCCTTTCATTATTGAAGAAATGGAGAACCTTGATTGGTCCTCAAACTTCACCTGTCAAGATTCTGAAAGCTTATGCTATAAAACAGCTTTAGATGAACATATGCAACCACAAAACAAAGAGGCTAGCGAGTTGAAGAAACTAGATGGCACTTATACCTTCGATCTCAACACACCTCAGTTCCCATCTCCAGATGTCTCATCCAGCAACTTTCAATTGCCTGCTGCTGGAGGCTTACAATTGTCTGACTCAGATGTTTGCAATACACTCAGGAGCCAGCATTATATGTCTTTTCATTCAACCGCTGCATCAAAAGATATGGGTGTCACGAGCACAAGAATTGAGCAAGAGGCTCAAGGGAACACTAGCTCATTTTATAACGAAAAAACATGGCCCAGAGAACTACTGACAGAAAACTCTGTTCAGAATTACCATCACCAGAGTTCCTGCTTTGATAATGAGCAAGACAGAAGCACGAGCACCCAATTTGGAAGACAGTCAGACAAAGGTTCTATTCACCAGCAAAACGAGATGGTTAAAGATGCAACTATCTATAATCTTCCAGGAGATGCATCTGGTGCTCAAAAGAGCATTTCAGCAGCAGAGGGGGCTAGTAGGACCACGACAAATGTGTCACAAGAAAAAGTAAAGAAAGCACAGGGTGTGAAGAATACAGCAGTCGACTGGGATTGCCTACGGAGGCAGGTAAAACAAAGAGAAAGAAGTCAAAACACCATGGACTCCATAGATTATGAGGCACTGCATCGTGTAGATGTCAGCAAGATATCAGACATTATCAGAGAGAGGGGAATGAACAACATGCTGGCTGACCGGATAAAAGTATAACTATAAAATCTCTGTTAGTGGTTATATTTAACATGCAATTTAAATTCCTTCAGAAATAAATGCTAATATTACTTGCTCATCCTTTAGGACTTCCTTAACCGCCTAGTGAGAGATCATGGAAGCATCGACCTTGAATGGTTAAGAGATGCTCCTTCTGACAAAGCGAAGTAAGCCTTGACGAATTTGGAGTTAATATAATCCAACTACGAATGGTTTCCAATTATTAACCTCTTAGCCCTTATAATATGGTATATTTAAGAATGTAATGCATCCAACCTATGTCCAGGGACTATCTTCTAAGCATAAGAGGTTTAGGCTTAAAAAGCGTGGAGTGCATACGGCTATTGACACTTCATCAGCATGCGTTCCCGGTATGTTATCAACATTTAGATGTTATCATTACCTTGTTAGAACGTGAACTTAAAGAAACAACTTTCTTTATGGATGCAGGTTGACACAAATGTTGGGAGAATTGCTGTGAGACTTGGATGGGTACCTCTGCAACCACTGCCAGAGTCGCTACAGCTTCATCTTCTAGAAATGTAAATATCACAATGCCTTCTAATCTCAATGACATCACTGTTTTCTAACATTACTAAATACTGACTATAATTTTATATAGGTACCCATTGCTGGAATCAATTCAGAAGTACCTCTACCCTCGACTGTGCAACTTGGATCAGCCAACATTGTAAATACATAATTTTCATGCCTAAGCATTAAATTTTGCCGAACCAGCATATACAATCATTCAGTTGAATTATTCGTACTCGTTGCATTTTATTAACACATGCTTGCCGATCTGCTTGTTATTATAGGTATGAACTGCATTATCAGCTGATCACATTTGGGAAGGTCAGCAATAAGTTTAATTGCTATACTTACAACAGTGATAATTTGAAATATAAATGAAAAGCAACCATTGCTTTCTTAAATTAAGTTTTGAAATGACAATGCAGGTATTTTGCACGAAAACTAAACCAAATTGCAATGCATGTCCAATGAGAGGAGAGTGCAGACACTTTGCAAGCGCATTTGCAAGGTAAACATTGTTTATGTGCAAGAAAAAAGCCTATTATTGTCTACATGCAAAGATTCCTATTATTGCCTACATCCACCATACCATAAACTATGGAACATACCTACAATGAATAAAGCAAAAACAGGCAATATGCACGAAGATCTACAATGTCAAAAGGATACTATTAATTTATCAATTAAAGAAAAGTACAACTCTGGCATATGTAATGCCTGGTAAAAACTACTTAGATAAGCTGAGATAGAGGTTTATGTAATCATGAAGATGATTTATTCTGCAGTTCAAGGCTAGCCTTACCTGGACCAGAGGACAGGAGTATAGTCCCTTCACAATCACATAGCCCAATAGATACCAGCAGGAATCCAGCAATAGCTGTTAGTCGTCCACTTCCTCTGCAATCCTTACAGGATGCAAAACTTGAAGTAACAACAATTGCACACAGGACATGTGAACCTATAGTTGAAGAACCATCTACACCAGAACCAGAAAGCACAGAAATCTCCGAGATTGTTGATATTGAGGAAGCATTCTACGATGATTCTGATGAAATTCCTACAATAAGGCTGAATGCTGAAGAGTTCAACAAAAATTTGCAGAATTTCATGCAAGATTTGGCACTCCAAGAAGGAGATATGTCAAAGGCATTAGTTGCTTTTGACCCAAAAGTTGCATCCATCCCTACACCTAAGCTAAAGAACGTGGGTCGGCTAAGGACAGAGCACCAAGTGTAAGTTTCACTTTTCCACTCTTGCTACAATCATAAAATGTATACAGTAAGATACATAATCCAACCTACTCTAGAAAAACTATATGTTGGGTACCTTTAATTTTCCTTGCCATGGAATATATTCATGCTTTCAACTACTCAGGTGATCCAAGCTATATATCGAATGTTAGAATCACTTTTCTGATCTTCACAAACAGGCTAGCCTACAAGCCTATGTTTCCCACGCCCTTATGAGATTGGGAGGGCTTACAACAATCAACTTTGGAGATCTTGTCGATCTATGATTTTGTTAAGCATATTAAAATTGCTTACTGGTCTCATTTTAATGTAGGTACCAACTCCCTGATTCACACCCTTTGTTGAAAGAGGTACATGCAATTCCACATTCCAGAAGTTGTGAAATGGATTTAACTAGAGCTAACCTCATGTATTCGATTTTACAGCTTGATAAACGAGAGCCTGATGACCCAAGCCCATACCTTCTCGCCATATGGACTCCAGGTAGGGCTACCTTGTAATCACAAATGATTATCGTTTGGGATAATATACAATATCTATTGATCATTATAAAGAAATATACTAAACAGAGGACATGTGTCATAAAAAAGATGTTTAACTTAAACTACAAAAAATAACTAAAGACTAGGGGGATTCATGAAACACATGTTTCCAGCTGGACGATAGAAACTCCTATCCTGCCAGAACCTACATGCACATCATGGATGAAGAAATTTCTATTATCTGTGCTTATCTAGAAAAGCAATATCATACAACATTATGTTAGTTCATTGATTTAGTGTTGAATGATAATTTTATTAAATTATTAACATAAAAATGTTAAATAACAGGTGAAACTGCAAATTCAATTCAGCCACCTGAGGGGATATGCAATTTCCAAGAATCAGGACAGTTGTGCAGTGAGAATGCATGTTTCACATGCAATAGCGTAAGAGAATCAAATGCACAGACGGTCAGAGGAACTCTCTTGGTTAGGGAACTTCCTAGACTATCTTATAAGATCTAGTGTTAAAAAAAGACAATCTTGCTTGCTAACATTAAAAAGATACATTTACAGATTCCATGTCGAACAGCTATGAGAGGAAGCTTTCCTCTCAATGGAACATACTTTCAAGTAAACGAGGTATACTTAGATTCTCCCATTGTTGATTGTCTTTCTACAATGAATATATCAAGTTTTTGTCAAAGTTAAATACATTGAATGGTACCTCAATCTTTCCTTGTTCGTCAATACCTGAGGACGCCAAAGTGACAAGCCTTTTTTTCCCCATCCAGGTTTTTGCAGATCATGAATCTAGTCTCAAACCTTTTGACGTTCCAAGGGAGTGGATATGGAATCTGCCTAGAAGGACAGTATATTTTGGGACCTCTGTATCAGCAATATTTAGAGGTGACCTTTGATTTGAAGCATTTTGCTTGATTGTTAAGATGAAATCATAAAAAAATTTGGATATCTACTTTTCAGGCATGTCAACAGAGGAAATTCAGCATTGCTTCTGGAGAGGTAAAATTACTTATTTATTGCACGACCAAGCAAAATATTATAGACAAATCTTCCAGTAACTATATGATAACTATAAACAAAAAAAGAAATGAGTCCTGAACAACTAAAGTTGTTTGCTCTGCAGGTTTTGTTTGTGTGAGAGGGTTTGATCAAAAGTCAAGAATACCAAGACCACTTATGTCCAGACTGCATTTTTCAGCAAGCAAGCAGTTGAGAGAGGCAGACAAGCGATCAAGACAAAGGCAAAATAATTAGGAAAACACAGAAGACATTTACATTAAAAGATGGAGGGCATTGCCAACATTAATAACAAAAGATTTTGCAGCATAGGATGACAAAGAATTCACCAAGTGTTTGAACACATGACCATTCATTCAAAAGGGAATTGTACATGTACTATTTATCATTCAAAATTGGGCATGTCCTCTGTAAATTATAGCTTCTCTGTTCATGTAGGCAATTGATTATGTCAACAATTGTAAAGACCTAACTTATTCGATTTGTGGAATTTGATTCAATGCAAGAATAAGGGATTTCCCAAGGATTTTTTCTGTCCAAAACAGAAAATAAAAAGTCCATTTCCCTCTATTATTATTACTCTGTGAAGGAAGACAAACCACCCTTCATAGCTTGTTACATCAATCTTGAAGTTTTTTGGTTACACAAGTTCCTTCCCTCACAAGCTTTCTTCCGACCTAAAGTTTGGAATACGTTCCGTTTTCTTATTTTGTGTTTAGTTAAAAGTAATATTTTTGCACATGAGGTGTTTGGTAAAATCCCTTGGATAGAGCCCATATTTAGTGAATCAGTAACTTTATTTATTTCTCCAATTGGTTGATTTCGTTTGCTTGATTTTGTTTAGTCCTTCAACTTCAGGTTAGTTTTGATCGGTATGGAGAGGAGGTCCTCCGAGAATGAAAGCCTTCTTCGATGCTTCTGTCTCCAGGTTTGCTATTCCTCATCTCTCTTTGTAAGCAATATTTGTGTATCTCCTCCTTTTTAGGGTTTCAAGACCTTATTTTGGTTTATCTTCTTGTAAATATCATTCACTATATGCATGGGAGCCTTACGCTGCGTGGTTAGCAAACTCGGTGAGCAAGTTTGATGGACCGTATAAAGTAGTGAATTTCCCTAATATGTTCAATGCTGAAAGTTTAAGCAATGGAAAAAATAATGATGCAGGTATGATTGGTTGGAAAAATCATGATATCATACTTCTTATGGGCTGACAGCTTATGCTCTATGGCTTCAAAGTAAGTCTTTCTTGAGAATCACTGCTTATGAAATGGTTAAACTACTTGGTACTCATTTGTTTTAGTAATTTAGTCCCAACAATGAATGGGCTCCATAGTTTTGTCCTTGTTTCCAAGAAACCATTCTTATACAGGCTCCTACAATCATCTAGCAGTTAGTTAATTTGCACTACTTTGTCTTATATCATTTGTAAAATATAATGATCTCTTAACCATAATAATAATCCTGAACTACTTCCCATTTGTAACTTCTTGTAGTTTCTTTGGTTAAAAATGTGTGCTGTGTAAATTTTGCCTCTTCTGGGTCGTGCATTCAGGGAATGTTTTCCTTGCTGAACAAATCCAATTGGGTGGGATGTCTTGTTGCAAATCCATAATATCATCTTATAAGAATCTTAATTTGCTGAGCTTCTGACATTTTCACAAATTACCTAACTTCTGTTCATTTCATATGCTGTATGTCTTAACTTGCATTTGTGTCTGTTTCTTAATTTCAGGAGTCCCCCTTTTCCAACATCATGTGGAAACTCAAAGACAGCAATCATTGCAACTTTTAGTCCATCCTTTTGGTCAGTTGTGTTTGTGCCTCTCCTTTACTTGCACATTCCATATTTTATTTGCTCATGTTTTGACCTCTCAACTTGCAGCTCTATTTACTGAAACACCAAGCACTCTCAAGTTTGCTCAGCGTGCTAAACTTATTCAGAATAATGTACTCACATATACCTTGTGTCTTTTTCTCTCCTAATTGAGATTTATGCATGATACGGCTACAACAGCGACAGCTACAACAAGTTCAAGACCCGTTCGAGAAAGGCGTAAGCCTATTCGTTTATTAGATTATTATTATTATTATTATTTATTATTAGTATTATTAGATTATTATTAGTATTTTATCTTAATTAATGTAATTTTTTAATAGAGTCACTCCTTCTCGAGTTTTCTTTACGGTTCTTTCCCGGGACGCCTTTTTTGAACCGTTAGGGCTTAGTATAAATACTTTACTTTATCCTCATAATTAATAACAAGAAAGTATTTTGCCCTAATTTGTCTGTTCTCCCCTCTTTCACCGTCACTTCTCCCCCCTGGCCTCAGGCCGTTCCTTGGTTCGATCATTCAATTGAATTTTGGTACTTTCCGAGTCATCGGATTGTATCAACTGGTGCTTTCATCACGTACTCATTCGTAAATCATGTCGGGAAACGAGAAAGAAACTTCGGAAGTCACCGGGAACGAATCGGTTCTCAATACCATTATGCAGAACATCCAAAATCTCACCTTGGAGATCCGTCAGAACCGACTCGATCAAGAACAGCAGCGTCGACGCATCGACCAGGTCTTCCACATACTGGAAACACGCCAGATTATGGACGCTAATGCCCGCGGGATCGTCGCTGAGAACCCATTCCACGGAAACCCTAGGGCCAACCCACCGCCGACGAATCCTGCTCCAGCCAATCCGCAACCATTGGACCCGCCAGCCGCAAACCCTATGTCGGCACCACAAGCTGTCGTCGGACAGCAACATCAGCCGCAACTCGGTGGGATTCACAACGCGCCTGGGCGCAATCCAAAAATTCGGGTCGACCCCCCGAGATTCAACGGATCTGACCCGACAGGTTGGGTTTACAAAGTCCAGGATTACTTTGATTATTTTCAGACTAACGATCGGGAGCGTCTTCAGTTAGTCGGGTTACTGATTGACCACTCGGCTTCTGATTGGTTTCGATATCAACGTCGGAATCAAGGCCTTAGTACTTGGGAAACGTTCTTGGAAGCCGTTAAGCAACGCTTCGATCCCAACCACTATGAAGATTATGTGGGACTTTTGGCAAAATTACAACAGCGCACTACAGTGCTCGAGTATCAAACCGAGTTTGAAGCTATTCTTAATAAGGTGGACGGGCTGTCGGTCGAAACTCTGATTTCATTGTTTAAAGCAGGCCTCAAACAACCGATTAAGCGGGAATTAAACCTCCGAAACCCGACGTCCCTACCTCAGGCTTTCGCGTTAGCTCGCGAGTTAGCAGCTTCCTACACCGACACCGTGAGCAGCATGCAGCCGACTCGGCGTAATTGGTCTACATTCGGGTCTAAACCCGCCGCGTCGGGAACTCCAACAACAACATCACAGATTGCGGGTTCCGCTGGCCCTAGTTCGACGCCTAAAACACAAGGCGACGACATTTCTCGACTTCCTATTCGGCGTCTTTCCGTGGTTGAGCGCGCCGAACGTACAAAAAAGGGCCTTTGTTGGAATTGCGACGAACAATATGCTCCGGGACATCGTTGCAAGCATCGATTTAGCCTTATTGGGCACTGACGACATTGAGGATGATGACACGACGCCGTCAGATGAAAGTTTAGCGGTAACAGGAGATGTGTCTAGCATTCATACGATGGAGGGTCTTGCCAACCCGAAATCATTGAAAATTCAAGGGTCGATTTCAGAGGTACCGATCCAAGTCTTGATAGATGGTGGGAGTACACACAATTTCATCCACCCGTCAGTAGTAGAGCAATTACAGCTGCCTTTGTCAGAAATCCCACCCTTTCGGGTGTATGTGGGGAAGGCGCCTCATTATTGTGCACGCACCAATGTACAACAACACCCTTGCAGTTACAAGGCTACGATTTCAATATTGATCTCTTTGTGTTGAATGTCCACGGACCGCAGGTCGTGCTAGGCGTACAATGGCTTCAGACTTTGGGGAAGGTGTCTCATGATTACGCCCAACTCGTTATGGAATTTTCATGGCAAGGGAAGCTCGTGCGGTTACAAGGCGATCGTCAAGTTCCCCGGGTAATCTCATTCCATGCTTTACAATCTTTATATGTTGTTGATGTTATTGCCGAATGCTTTGAGATTTTGCCTATTACTGCAGACCCTGCGTCGCAGACGGCACAAGTGCACACGGATTGGCCACCCGACATCAACCCGACAATCCGTGACGTCTTATTATTACACGAGGATGTCTTTCGGGTACCCGTTCCGCAACGCCCCTGGGATCACAGGATTCATTTGCAGCAGGGTTCCAAGCCCGTTAATGTGCGTCCGTACCGCTATCCATTTTTTCAGAAATATGAAATAGAGAGACAGATTTAGGATATGCTACAACAGGGTATCATTCAACATAGTACGAGTCCGTTTTCGTCCCCCGCCCTTCTGGTTAAGAAAAAGGATGGCAGTTTCCGATTCTGTGTGGATTACAGGGCTCTGAATCAGGCTACCGTAGCTGACAAATTCCCGATTCCAACCGCGGATGAATTGTTTGACGAATTGGGTTCCGCCACCTTCTTTAGTAAATTGGATCTCCGTTCTGGTTATCATCAAATCAGAATGCACACATCGGATATCTATAAGACAGCTTTTCGCACTCATGATGGGCACTTTGAATTTCTCGTCATGCCGTTCGGATTGACGAACGCTCCTACCTTCCAAGCAGCCATGAATCAGATATTTTCAGCCTATCTGCGTGAGTTTGTGATCGTATTTTTCGACGATATTCTAGTCTATAGTCCGACGCTGGAATTACATGTTCGACACCTTGATGTGGTGCTCCAGATTCTGCAAGATCACCACTTCTTTGTTAAGGGATCCAAATGTTCGTTCGGCACATCTACAGTCGAGTATCTGGGCCATATCGTTTCAGCTGGACAGTTGTTGGCCGACCTGGGCAAACTGGAGGCCATGAGTAAATGGCCAACCCCAAAAACTATTAAACAACTTCGGGGTTTTTTAGGTCTGATCGGCTACTACCGGAAATTTATCCGGAATTATGCTACACTGGCTGCCCCCACTTACGAGTTTATTGCAGAAAGACAAATTCTTATGGTCTTCAGCCGCGGAGGAAGCTTTGCTCGGTTAAAGTCTGCTATGTTGAATCCGCCAATATTGCAATTGCCTAATTTTTCTATCATGTTCGTGGTCGAAACCGACGCTTCGGACGAGAGTATTGGTGTTGTCCTCTTGCAAAACGAAAAGCCAGTGTCTTTCTTTAGCAAAACGCTAGGCATCAGACGTCAGGGTTCTTCCGCCTATCATAGAGAATTGTTCGCCATTGTTTCCGCTGTACAAAAATGGCGTCAATACTTGCTTGGTCGCGAATTTTTAATCCGAACGGATCAGAAAAGTTTAAAGGAATTACTCTCACAGGTGATTCAAACCCCAGATCAGCAATTCTTCATCCGTAAGTTAATGGGCTACAAATTTCGGATTGAATATAAGACGGGCGCTAGCAATAGAGTTGTTGACGCCTTATCCCGCTGTATGATCAATGATGAGCCTGTTGTCCGACAGTTCTTTGCCCTCTCTCAACCGATGCCGGAATTATTGCACAAACTAAAGTTGGAAAATTTGGTTCTTAATGATCTGGTGGCGTGGCATGCAGCTGCACGCGAGGGCACCCTTCAGCCTCCTTTTCGTGTGCATGACGGAATATTATATTATGAGCATCGGCTGGTTTTAGGCAAAAATTCACCGCTCAAGCTTGACGTCCTGAATGAGTTTCATGCCTCACCATCGGCGGGTCATCCTGGCATCGACAGAACTTTTCGCCGGGTAGCTGACGTTTTCTATTGGGTCGGCATGCGTTCGGAGGTTAAGTAGTTTGTTGAGTCTTTTAGCACATGCCAAGCTACTAAGTATAGCACACAGAAATCCACGGGCCTCCTCCAACCGCTTCCGATTCCGGACAAGGTATGGGATGATGTTTCGATAAATTTTATTATCGGGCTTCCGCCTTCATGGGGCTTCACTACCATTTTCGTAGTGGTGGATCGTTTGTCCAAATACGCTCATTTTGGAGCCTTGAGAACCTCGTACGCCGCCGCCAAGGTAGCTTCTCTGTTTGTTGAAATAGTTGTAAAACATCATGGGACACCGACTTCTATTCTTTCTGATCGGGATGTCATCTTCACGAGCGCTTTCCGGAAAGAACTCCACCGTTTGAGCGGAACAACATTGCGTCATAGCACGGCCTATCACCCGCAAACAGATGGTCAGACCGAGGTCAAAAACCGCGGATTGGAACAATACCTCCGCGCCTTCACTCATGCTCGGCCTTCTCGCTGGGTTACTTTTTTTACCTTGGGCGGAACTGGGCTTGAATTGTATGTACCACGAGGGACTCAAAATGACGCCATTCCAAGCATTGTATGGGCGAGAACCCCCTCCACTGATTCGAGCCAATTTGTCATCCTCTGGCGACTCTTTAGCTTTTGCTACGGTTCATGAACGCCAGCAACTCATTGATATGCTGCGTTCGAATCTCAAGAAAGCCCAACAATGCATGTGCTCTTATGCTAATAGCCATCGCCGCGACGTTGAGTATAATGTCAGGGATCTTGTTCTGTTGAAACTCCGCCCATACCGTCAGCATTCAGTTGCCAAACCACTCTCGTCTAAACTAGCTAGGCGTTTTTATGGACCATTTAAGATAGCTGAACGTGTCGGCTCAGTCGCTTATAGGTTGGAATTGCCCTACAATGCCAGGATTCACAATGTGTTCCACGTCTCGCTGTTGCGTCCATTTATTTCGAACGGTAAGCTTCCAGTTCAACCATCTTTTCCCGCTGATTTCATCAATGATCAGCCTATCTCTAGGCCAATACGCACGATCAAGGAACGACAGGTGATGGTTGCTGGACAGCCGCGAGTCGAGTGGCTTATCGTGTGGGATGATGGGTTGGAACGGGATGCTTCATGGGAACCGCGGGATCAGGTTCAATTATCTTTTCCGGATTTACGGCTTGAGGACAAGCCGCTTCTCAACAAGGGAGAGATTGATACGGCTACAACAGCGACATCTACAACAAGTTCAAGACCCGTTCGAGAAACGCGTAAGCCTATTCGTTTATTAGATTATTATTAGTATTATTAGTATTTATTATTAGTATTATTAGATTATTATTAGTATTTTATTTTAATTAATGTAATTTTTTAATAGAGTGAGTCACTCCTTCTCGGGTTTTCTTTACGGTTCTTTCGTGGGACGCCTTTTTTGAACTATTAGGGCTTAGTATAAAATACTTTACTTTATCCTCATAATTAATAACAAGAAAGTATTTTGCCCTTATTTGGTCTGTTCTCCCCCCTTTCACCGTCACTTCTCCCCTCTGGCCTCAGGCCGTCCCTTGGTTCGATCATTCAATTGAATTTTGGTACTTTCCGAGTCATCGGATTGTATCAATGCATAACTTCGCTTAATTTTTGCTTCCTTTTTTGAAAGGACAAGGCGAATGAAGATGCTTCTGGTGATGTATCAGCATTGCAAGAGCAAGTCCAACAATTAAAGGCAAGAATCCAACTTAAAAGTGCCATAATGAAAATACTACAGCAGATTGAGAAAATGATTGTTTTTAACAAGATCAATTGTCCCACTTGTTGAACGATCAAGGACAATCAACAAATCAATTGCACAATAATGGCAACACACAATTGAGGCTTGGAGATTTTGCAGCAAAGTTTGAACCTTCAGTAGGTGGAAACAATATTTACAAATAAATAGGAATTAAAAAATGCAAATGAAAAGGTATAGAATATGCTGTTATCTAACTTAAAAGCTATAAGCCGAATGCTTTTTTTTTCCCTCTAAATCTATGGTGCAGATCAAATGCTTGGAATCTGCTTTCGCTTGCTCATTGAAAAGGGAAAAGATGGCTCAAACTGTTATTAAGAAGCTGGAAGCGGAACTTGATAGTAAGTGGTGCTACATAAGTATGTCTTGAGAGTTATATAGCTTGTTTTCTCAATGGTTTATACATATCTGTTAGGAAAATGGCAAGACAAAGGCATAGTATGTGCTAGGAAGGGTAAATGGGTCTTTTCTTGTAATGGCAGTTAGAATGAATATTCTAGACTATGAGCTGGCTAGGGAGGGAGTCGGTTTGGTAGACTATAAATAATGTGAGGGTTTCTTGTTAGAGGTATCCAGAAAAGTAGAGAAAGGATCAAGGCAAGTTGCCTTTGGGCTCTTGGAGATTACTCTCCTTGAGATTGGCTCAATTGGGGTTTGTCCCTTTTGAGATTGTTCTTATTCTCGTTTAATCAATCAAAAGAGTGTTTTAGGGCTTGTTTGTGAGTAGTTCATCCTCTCCTATCTAACAAATGGTGCTCTTGTTGAGAGATTCAACGATGGAGTTAGATGTGAGGGTGAACAAAACAATGAGTGTGGTGAATGAGATAATAGAGTTGGGTAAGGACACAAACCAGAGGTTGGAAAAGATGGAGCAGAAGCTGGCTACCTTCCAGGAGGAGTTCATTCGTACGTTAGAAGATATGGTTTGTGGTCACTTTGGCTCTCAAAACCGCTCGGAGATACCACCAAGGGAAAGGGATAGCGAGAGCTTCCATCCGAAGACAGCCATGGAGGATCTGTGGCCTCCGACTTTCAAGTAGTTGCCAAGGTTTCAGCAAGAAGACGAATCCAGCAGAATTGGCAAGTCAGATGAGGAATCGAATGTTAATGAGAAGAATGAATATGCGACCCATCTATACGGGGACGATGCCCCTCAGATTAGGATTGCTAGTAAAGGCGTCTCGATCAACGAATTGAATGAAGAACGGAGGGATAAGAAGAAGGCTCAAATGCTTGAGGAGAGGGTTGGTGTAGATCATAATACAGAGGGTGGCTTCACTACCGACCGGAGATTGCCCAGGGAAGCGCTCGCTAGAGAATCAGAGTGGGATCTCAACCAGCTAGGGCCACCGCCTTGGTTTCCGATCGATAGCTCCCACGAGCGTTCTTATGTGGCAGCCATGTCTTCAATCAAAAGCTCACTAGGAGGAAATGACAATATGAGCGATCATGGAATCGAACGATACATCGACCCATGTGAAGAAGGGAGAGGATTGAGCAAGATTAAGGTGAATAGGGTCAATTTCGGGTTCACGGAGGAGCTAATGAAGGATGGAAGTGACGCCATTCATGGCCAATCAATGAACACGGAGGAACTCGAAAGAGATTTCGAGAACAGTCGCCAGAAGACGACGCGTGGAGTACAGTCGCCAAAAGTTGTATGAGTGTTAGGGTTGGATGAACCCGTATTTCTCCTGGTAAAGGAAACGGATAAGTTGGGATCAGAAGATGGGCCAAGCCCAACATATCGTTATGAGCTACCTTTTGGAGAACTAAAGCCCAAATTGTATCGGTTTAAAGAAGAGACAATTCAGTGGGAATTCGGTAAATCTCTTGGGATCACGGGTCCATTTTCGTGGCTCGGTTCGCCCTTGGCTGGAAAAAGAAATTCAACTGAATTTCTGAGGAACTCACCATCATGGCCACGCCATCCATTCTATAATTGGGTGGAACCTACTAATAACGAGAAGAGTGGGCCTGATCTTCTATCCCTCAAAGATGGGCCTCTAAATGGGAATGAGGGAGCAGCCCATCGGACCAAAAGTCTTCTTCAATCTCAAGATTCTCGTTCTTCCATTTGCTTGACAGAGCACAACTACAAGACAAGGTGCTCTTTGCCACCGCCACCCTCAAAACCGCCATCGTTGAAACCACCATCATCAAGGCCACCTCCGCAACCGCCGGACCTTCCTTTGAAGTTCTCAAGGCTAGAGTTTCTTCCCTCAATTTCTATTTTTCCTACCGTTTATATTCCGATCTCTCTCGGTATCAATGGCAAGGTTGATGCTGCCGGTGATGACCCAGGCGACGTCCGATTCTCGTCTTTGGTGTCGGCTGTTGATTCCTCAAGCTATGAGGACAAGGCTGGTTTGATGGGGTCAGTAAGAGTTGTACTCACGAGAGGAAGCAAAGTTGAAGGTGAGGGCTTTGTTCTACCACCACCAGCGGAGCCTTCACCTATTTCACCATCAGACGGGGATCATATTGTGAAGAGACACATGCAGCTTATAATCTGGATTATGGCCGGGTTTGGTGACTCAATCATGAGCCTATTTTTCTACCATTCCCCTCGTCCTCCAGAGTATGGAATTAATGAAGAAATTCCTCTAAGAAATAGAAAAGAGTGTGATGGGCTGATTGAGGAAACTTGCATACAACTTCAGGTGGAGACAGAGTTCCAAACACTAGCTGAAGTGATGCACTTGGCTTCCAAGCGGAAAGGCTGCATTCCTCTAGACAAAGGGGATCTCAAGCTGAATTTGATGAATGTTCAAGCTGATTTCAAGAGGATAGATGGTCAGCTAAGTCACCCAGGCAATTGCACTACCAAGAATATGATCAAGCTGAACACAAGAGTTTGAAGATTTCAAGAAGACTCTCAATTCAACAGCCAGCGGATAGACTCATATCTAGGAATGTACACCCTTAGTTTCAGGATCTTTTTCTTGACTTCAACCTTGAGGACAAGGTTGTTTGAAGGAGGGTGGAATTGTTAGGAAAATGGCAAGACAAAGGCATAGTATGTGTTAGGAAGGGTAAATGGGTCTTTCCTTGTAATGGCAGTTAGAATGAATATTCTAGGCTATGAGTTGGCTAGGGAGGGAGTCGGTTTGGTAGACTATAAATAATGTGAGGGTTTCTTGTTAGAGGTATCCAGAAAAGTAGAGAAAGGATCAAGGCAAGTTGCCTTTGAGCTCTTGGAGATTACTCTCCTTGAGATTGGCTCAATTGGGGTTTGTCCCTTTTGAGATTGTTCTTATTCTCGTTTAATCAATCAAAAGTGTGTTTTAGGGCTTGTTTGTGAGTAGTTCATCCTCTCCTATCTAACAATATCAAAATAGGAGTTCATGTAGCTTGTTTTTTCAGTGCCTGATGCTTCGAAAGGGTTTATACATATCAAAATAGGGTTTGGAAAATGAAACAAGCTGATACCAACTCCTTGGTGAGAACAAATTACACTTACAACTTATGTAGCTTTTTACGGAGCTTTATTTTAAATTATTTTGATCAGCACAAATTTACTCTTATTTCTTGTATCTCTATCTTCGGTTAAGGTTCATATTTCTTAGTTTATTCTTGTCCTTGAGAACTGATAAAGAGCTTTGGCAAGAGCAGCTTTAACTTCGGCTACACTAATCTTTTGAATTCTTGAACTTCGTCAATTCCTTTTGTTTTTGATTTGCTTTAATTGTGTTGCTGGAGCTTGGGTTTCATGCATTCCGACTTGGAGACGGAAATATATATATATATATATATAGCCGTTCTTCTACTTTGATTCTCATGTGAGTCAAAAAAAAAAGAAGAAAAAAGTCTTATGGAAAAGTTTTGTTGGTCATGTTTGCCAAAACTAGTGATAGCGGATAGTTATAGCTGTAATACTAGTTGTAGCGTATATAAAGCGGTTGAAAGTAGTGGTTTAAAAAAATAAAACGCTAATGTGTGTTTGGTTTAGGTAGCTTTTGGTTCAGCTTATACTTATAAAATGACAAAATGAGGCATATGATTTATTAAAGAAGATATAATTTTCCTTGTTAGTTAAGTGTAGATATGGAACAAAAAACTCAAACACTACTTCAAATCCCAAAAAGCTTTTTGGAGTAGCTTTCAAAATTCAAGCTTCTAAACGCTAGTTACACCTCTACCGTTGATTATACCAAACACCCTAGTAGCGTTTAAAATGAAATTTTAAAAGCTAAACGCTAGCGTTTTGGGCTGCGGAAACAGGGTCTTAGTAACTGGTACTCCTACACACTGTTAGGATCGGGCCTTGTGCCCCTCGAGATTGGTGGTTCGACAATGATGGTTTCAAAAAAATTATGGATGTGGGATCGACACTTGAAGGCTCATAGGGTGAGTCCAAATCTAAGGCGTTCACAGTTGTTCTCCAAGACCTCGTATTGTGCATTTTTCCTAGTTGACGTAAAGAATATTGCAGCGTAAAAGCTTGATTATTATTACGTAAGAAACCAGTTTATATACATGTTACTAGCTACTCTATAAACTAGGAAACAATACATAATTACAATATTACGACGAGATCTTCGAGATATGCAATATCCGCTAAATATATACAATATCCCACAATATTCTCTAATACTCCCCCTCAAGTTGGAGAATGGGGATCTCGAATACCCAACTTGCCCAAAAGAAAATGAAATTGTTGAGAACCAAGGGCCTTGGTGAGAATGTCAGCCGGATGAGAGTGAGTGCGAATGTGAGAGGTCCGAATCGTACCAGCGAGGAGGAGATCACGGATAAAATGACAGTCAACCTCAATGTGCTTAGTCCGATCATGAAAAACTGGATTAGCGGCAATATGAAGAGCAGGTTGACTGTCGCAAAACAAGCGCATAGGAGCCAAATGAGATACACCGAGTGAACGAAGTAGCTCCTTCAACCATAATAGTTCACAGCAAGCGCTTGCCATGGCACGATATTCAGCTTCAGCAGAAGACCTGGAGATTGTGTGTTGTTTCTTAGTCTTCCAAGAAACCAGAGAAGATCCAAGCTGAACAAAGTAACCAGTAACAAAACGACGTGTAAGAGGACACGTCGCATAATTAGAGTCACAATAAGCAGTAAGATCAAGAGCACCGCTAGAGGATAGAAGAATGCACTGGCCCGGATGACTCTTGAGATACAGAAGAACACGAACTGCAGCATCCCAATGATCAACAGTAGGCTCTTGCATGAACTGAGCAAGAGTGTGTACAGCGAAGCAAATCTCAGGACGTGTGAGAGTCAGATAAATCAGTCGTCCGATCAAATGACGATATCGGTTATGAGCATCAAACAAAGGAGCAGAAGAAAAAGCAAGCTTGTGATTCTGTTCCATGGGGAACTCACACGGCTTACTTCCAAGCATACCAACTTCAGTCAGAATATCCAGAGTATATTTCCGCTGTGACAGAAACAGTCCCTCAACAGATCTGGCTATCTCAATCCCAAGAAAATACTTAAGAAGGCCCAAATCCTTCATATGAAAGCAAGAACTCAATTGCCGTTTGAACTTGGCAATGGAAGCAAAATCATTTCCAACGATAATCAGATCATCAACATACACCAGAACATGCACACAAATCCCAGAACGAGTGTAAGAAAACAATGAGTAATCAACACGAGATTGTGTAAAGCCTAACCTGCGCAGCGCAGTGGTCAATTTGGCAAACCAGTTCCGGGGCGCTTGTCGAAGCCCATACAAGGAACGGTTCAGCCTGCAAAACTTGCCAGAAGCACTAGCAAAACCCGGAGGAGGTCTCATATAAACTTCCTCATGCAAATCTCCATGCAGAAAAGCATTATGAACATCCATCTGGTGTAATTCCCAATTCTGAATAGCAGCAACAACCAGAAAAGTCCGAACTGACACCATTTTGGCTACAGGAGCAAAAGTCTCCTTGTAGTCAATACCAGCCTTCTGATTATTGCCCAGAACGACTAGTCTAGCTTTGTACCGCTCAACGATACCATCACATTTGTACTTAACCCGATACACCCATTTGCAGCCAATGGGCTTCTTGCCAAGAGGAATATCAGAAAGCGTCCAAGTCCCATTACACTTCAAAGCATCAATCTCAGCTTGCATTGCAGCTTTCCACAAAGGATCAGAAACAGCAGCAGCAAAAGAAGTAGGCTCTAGAATAGACTGAACAGCAGCAATAAAAGCAGTATGTGCAGGCGAAAAACGTGAACAGTTAACGTAATCAGCTATAGTATAGGATGTACTTGACAACCGTGATGGTTGAGATGAAGGAGACGATGAAGCTACACAACTGCGCACAGTGTTACATATGTAGCCTCTTAACTTCACAGAAGCAGTCCGATCACGAGTTGAACGACGAGGCATTTCTTGAACAGCGACAGGAGAGGATTGAACCCCACCTCCCCCATCAACTGTTTGCGTTGGGGCTAATGTGGAGCTTGGATCAGAGTTGACTTGAATAGAATCAGAGGAAGATTGAACCCCACTCCCCCTAACTGCTGTCTGCGATGGGGCATTTATAGAGTTTGGGTTAGGTTCTTGAACAGAATCAGAGGAAGATTGAACCCCACTCCCCCTGACGTTTGTCTGCGGATAGGAAATAGGGTCATGGATATCATCAAAAACAGATCGATGTGGCTCTGCACTTGATTGTGCTCTGGGATTTAAAAGAGCTTGAAAAGGAAAATGTGTCTCATAAAATGTAACATCAGCAGATACAAAATGCTCATTGGTCTCTAAATCATAGACTTTCCAAACTTTTTGACTTTTCGGATAACCCAAAAAAATGCATTTTCTAGATCTAGAAGCAAACTTATCAGAATTACGGGGAATAATGGATGCATAACACAAACAGCCAAACACACGTAATCGATCAAAGGACGGGGAACGTCCATAAAAAATTTCAAACGGAGTTTTGTGTTTAAGAAGAGGAGTCGGAGTCCTGTTGATTAAATAGGTAGCAGTCAAAATGCAGTCGCCCCAAAAATTTAAAGGTAAATGGGCATGAAAACGAAGAGCTCGTGCTACATTTAAAATATGCCTATGTTTTTATTCAGCCCTACCATTCTGTTGAGGTGTCCCAACGCAAGAAGTTTGAAACTCAATACCATTTTGCTCAAAGAAAGAACGCATGCATGTAAATTCAGTTCCGTTATCACTACGAAAACATTTAACTTGCTTTTGAAATTGACGCATTGTCATGACACAAAAATTTGAAATTAAGGATGCAACCTCACTTTTATTGACCATAAGATAAATCCAAACTCCTCTTGAAAAATCATCAACTAAAGTCAAAAAAAAACGAGCACCAGTTGTAGTAGGAGTCCGATAAGGACCCCATACATCACAATGAAATGAACAATCCCGGCACGACAGGCCGTAGTAGACGATCCATTAGGCAACAAAATCGTCGATGTATCAACATTCTTCAAGTCAGAAAGCAAAGAAGGATCACCCGTCATATGAAACGATGCACGGATATCCAAAATCCAGTTAGAAAACATACCCGAATTGTTATCGGCATTACCAGAATTATTGGATTGTACCATCTGCATTAAGTGTTGAAATTGGGCGTCGGATAGCCCTGTTCCGTTACGATAAGAAGTTGAAAAATTCCCAAAATTTCCTGATCCCGAGCCCAGCGAAGAGCCTTCGCCGTTTTGCTGTTGGCCCGCGACCGCTGCTGCCATGCCGCGCCCGCAGCTGCGCTGAACTTGCTGGCAATCTGCAGCGCCACCAGCAACGCCCTTGGATGATTTCGCCCTATGAGCGGCGATCCTATCCTCCGTCCACCAATCGGGGTACCCAATCAGTTGGAAACACCGGCGAGTCTCGTGTCCCGGATCTCCACATTGACCGGAAATCGGGCGACGTCCCTGCCCGCCAGTGCGCCCTTCACAGTGCGCCCTTTACTCGCGCCCTCTTGGCGCCGATACGAGCCACGACCGGCCTGCGCAGCAAAGGCTCCCCCTTCGGTTCGAATCTCCTTGCCTGCGTTGCCCGAACGTGCACATTCATCTTGTACGATGAGAGCATATGCCCTACTTAACTTCGGTAAAGGTTCTTGAGCGAGAATATGAGATCGAACGGTTGCAAACGTATCATCCAAACCCATCAGGAATTGATGGATCTGTTCGTCTTCCCGCTCTTTAGACAAGTCATCCGCCCACTTGCACTCGTATTTTCCGCAAGTACACCGACGAGCGCATTGATAATTCGACAACTCGTCCCAAATCTTCTTCAGAATTCCGAAATAATCGACAATACTTTTGCCTCTTTGAACACACCGCGCCAAATCATTGCGCAGTTGATGCACTCGCGGTCCGTTGCCTACGGAAAACCGCTACTTTAGATCCTCCCACAACTCTTTAGCGGACTCGAAGTCAGTTATGGTAGATCGAAGAGAGTCATCGATAGATCCAATAATCCAACCTATCAGCATGGAATTGACGAACCACCAATCGTCCATCGAATCCAGATCGTCCGACTTCATGATCGTTCCGTCGATGAAGCCAAGCTTTCGCTTTGCGCGAAGCGCATTCCGAATGCAAAGATCCCACTCTTGATAGTTGTCGCCACGAAGAACGACAGGACAAATCTTCATGCCGGGATGATCCGACGGATGAAGATAGTATGGTGAATTTGGTTTGAGATTTTCTTCCTTGCCCGACATTGTTGCTCACGGGAAGAAGAATTTTGAGGCCGAGAGGGAGGTAGTGCTGTCGAAAAATCCGGTGAAAACCGGTGGCGGCTGGCGGCCTGAAGAGTGGCGGCACAGGTTTAGGGTTAGGATCGGAATATTTCCCGACGCTCTGATACCATAAAGAATATTGCATCGTAAAAGCTTGATTATTATTACGTAAGAAACCAGTTTATATACATGTTACTAGCTACTCTATAAACTAGGAAACAATACATAATTACAATATTACGACGAGATCTTCGAGATATGCAATATCCGCTAAATATATACAATATCCCACAATATCCTCTAATATGACGTATGTTCTACTTCCCTTGTGGTGCCCCGCACAACCTACTCTTCATGTGCTTCCTCAATTACAGTTCCTACTTTGAGCATCGTTCTTTTGATGGTGTTTTTGTTGTTTTCTAGTAAGTTTGGTTGGTAGCACGACTGCTCTCCTTTGCAAGTTTATCCGGCTGTCGATTTTTTCGGCCTTTCGATCTACAAGACTTATTTGATACATCAAATTACTTTTCTTATTAAAAAAACATCGACCAAAGCATTCAATTTGTAATATGAATTTCGTTCAACGTAAACCTGCAAATCTTATCTTATAATTGCAAAAGCATAAAGGCGGATCAAAACCAACTCGAATCATGCCGTGCAGACTTCAAATTGAGGACGAGTGATGAAGTTTCTACCTACTTGGTTATGACGCAAGTCGTTATTAACTTTATGCAATTTGTCTCTTGATGGTTTTTTTTTTGAACAAAAAGATATGGTTCGCCATTCTGGATGAGATTTTAAAAAACCAAGTTTGCACGAAGGATGTTGGGTGGTTCCCATGTTCGATTCTTGTCTCCGCTCCGTTATTTAGATTTAAAATCAAGTTTCGTCATTCTTCCTTCCACTAGGTCGAGTTGCTCGTGCAAACAGGTTTACTTGGTTTGTGCGCTTTGCCGACTAATTTTTGGACTCGAAGTTTACCACCGAAGGTGGATCTCTCTCTCGTTAAAAAATGGGGTATGTCAGATCATTAGCTTCTCTAAACATTTACATATGTTGCTGATGATATCTGAATAAGATTTGTCTTAGCCCTTAGAACATTCTTTCAGATGAGATCTTGAAAATCCGAACATTATGAAAAGTTGCTTTGTGATTAAGTTTTGCAAGATAGTCTGTCAAAACATTAGTCACTCTGCCATAGATAATATCTAGACGTAATTTGTTGTTTTAGGGCATCCCTTCCGAAGATATCAAGCCGACTGCCGGATTAAACTTACTACTATTATTACTATATGATCAGGTTTTGTAATTTAAGTTGTGACAGCATAATAATTTCGGTCTTTCTAACCTATGCCATAAGGGCATAGGATAAGCATATCGATTTTGGAAACTAGAACCTTAAAAAAATTCTAAACTCTTAGGAAAAAAAATTTTAAATCACTAATAATAAAAAAATAACAAATATTTTCAAAATAAGATACTTATCCTATGATAGGCTCAAATTGCATATGGGCTTTATAGCCCAAATATACGCTCTCTGGCCCCTTAAATCCAGATAAAACGGCGTCGTTAGAGACCGCCTTCCTTTTAGTGACAGAAACCCTAAATCTGCGACGTTCCCAAGTTCATTCAACCGATCAATCAACCCCAACAGCAACAACAACAAAATCGAGGGTTGAGGTTAGAGCGCAGAGGAAATGGCGGAAATGTTGGGGAGACCGGAGAAGAAGAAAGGAGGAGAACGAAGAGGGGGACTCGAAGCGGCAATTTCACATGTGGATTCCATGAAATAAATCTGAGAAAATTTTCTGTGATTTTCTTCTGATAAATAGTTTTCAATCTGAATATTCAGAAATTGCTGCTCGTCTCCCCTCGCCGTCTCCATCTCTCTCTCTCTCTCTTTCTCTGTGATTCATCTCTCCATGCATATATATATATATATATATATATATATATATATATATATATATATATATATATATATATAGTTATTGATACCAAACGAGCCCTTGTTGAACCTCTTCCTTTCTCGCTCTTGGTTTCTCCCGCTTTTCGCCTCCTCTGATCGCTTTGCTCCCCTCTGAACCTTGTGATGATATCTCGTCTGAAGGTTCCGTTTGTAGCATTTTTCTTTGCTGTGGTTTGTTTTCAATGGCTTTACAACGTTCTGGATTGTATTTTTCGATTATGAAGTCAGAAACCCTAACCCTAATTTCCAATGAGTTTTTTCTTATTCTTGTCAGCTCTTCTTCTCACGTTTTTTTATTCACTGAAGTATTTTATATTACCATCATAAACGAACTGAGTTGAAGGTTTTGTTACATGCAAATCTGTACAATCCAAGTTCATAAAACTAATGCAGTTTGATTCAGGAGATAAAATGATCCATAGATTTACCATGAACTGTAAACCAAGAGAAGACAATAGATTTTGCTTGTCTTCTGTTGACAATCCATACATTTCGAAGCAACTTGACGACTTTCGATTGAACATTTGTAAAAATCTACATGGCATTTGCAGTTTAATATTTATTGATCCTTGTGCAGTGCCCATTGATTGAAATATTGAGGGGGTCTCTTCATACAATTGGATTGAGAAGTAAGCCCTTTGGTTTCTTGAAGCAATGCTTCAATTAAAAGGGAATGATATGCATAGGGTGGACCATTTTCTTAAGTGATGAAGAATAACAATCTGGGATATTTTATAAATGGTAGCTGTATTGGAACAAACTTGGAACTAGTGTTAGGAGGAGGGTGGAATAAACTAAACCAACTTGGAACTAGTGTTAGGACTTGTGAGGAATGAATGTTGGGAGATCTCGGGTTTAATTTCTGGTTTGTAGTTCTTGCTAGCTAGGTCATAAGCCTGGAATTTACCATTTAAGGTAGGTTCCTCGTCAATAAAAATTCTTTGAAAACTATGGCAATGTGCTTTCTTTTGTAATCAACGAATCAAAATAGCTTTGTAAACAAGTGTCCACTTAGCCCAATGTCCAAATTATTCCAACATTACTTAAGCTAAAACAAATATCGAGTATGATATCATCTTTCAACCTTTAATGTCCTCCAAAGCATCTTTCAGAAAAAGAACTAATTCAAGAGAGGCAGCATCTTTCAGGAACTTGGAACTAATTCAAGAGAGGCAGCATCTTTCAGGAACTTGTGCAAAGTGTTAATGAGTAGAAAATTGTTCCAATAGCTGCAAATGCTTACGTAAATGTGCATGAAAAAGCCACATTACAAGGTGTTTAATTAATGGAATCCAATAAAGGTAGAAGGCCTAGCCAAATTATATTAGATGGGCTCCCTCAAAGCATATGGAACATTAGTATATTACAATTGAAGTCCTCTTGTACAAAACAAAAAATATTGCAATGAAGTCTTAAAAGCAAAGAGGCATGCCCCCTTCATCAAAATGAAGCCTTCAAAACCATGATTACCATTGCTCATCAAAATAGCTGAAATGAAGTCTTCAAAGCCATAATTGTCATTGCTCATTAAGACAACAAACAGCAAAGATGCTGCTAGGAGTACTTAAGTTTTCTTTTTGAAGAAAGTAAAATCATATCCAAGGGAATTTAATAAAATCATAGGCTGGCCCTTTTAGTAGATGCAAGACAGTGCCTGGTATGTCTAGTAGTCCTGCCTAACATTGATGGCATTATTATGTTTAGCCCATCCACAATTCAAAAATTACTCAAAAATTTGCCACATCCCTTTTATTCAGTTTTGAGTTTAAACAAAATGCAACCATAATGACCATCATTGATGACAAATGCTGCATACTTATTTCATCTGCAAGAAAAGAGAACAAAACTAGTTTCTCTCCTTTTTCTTCAACCTAATATAGGTTTTATTATTAAAATTTTACCTGCTAAAAAAAATCCCAAACACCACCTCAAGCGTGGATGCTCTTATGTCCAATGATTGCAGCTATTTTTTTGCAGAATCATACCAATTTTGAGCAACTTGCATGATCAAATTCCAAATTCCCCCCTTCATGGCCCATTACAATTAGTGAATTTAATTAAAATTTCTTTCACTTGTGATGTCAAGCCTTATTCTTCTTCCCTCCCAGCCACAGGCCCCCTCTTTACTACTGAGTCCCAGCTGTGCATTTGCACATCCAAGCTCAGCAAAAAGGAGCTGAGATAGGAATCTCATCCTTGAGAACCAAGATATTCAGTTGTTATGCTTTCTAACCCACTTCCACATACTCTTGAAAAGAAGCTTTTCATATTCTACGCAAGAGGGTTTTCTTTTTCTCCTTTGACAGACTCTTGTTTTACACATGACCAATGAGGAGGGGAGTAGATACATGGCTGACCTGTGTTTTACTTCCATCTGTTGTCTCTTGTAATGTTTACCACCTGTGAACTGCAAAGAGCAAAGCAAATCCTAATCAATATTGAAATAATACGGTCTTCAAAATCGTACAGATACGAAGGAATCCTGTAAAAATGTAGAATCACAAAAGATGGATTAGATCGCACAAAATTTCTCTGAATAGACAATTGCACGTAAGATGATAAAGATTCGATAAAGAAGATAAGCTGTTTATCTTGAGGACCACTGTAAGATGTAATTCGAGTCTCTAAGCTCTAGCATGTCACCCTCAAATATTTATGCAGATGGCAAATTCACTCTCTTAACCTTCTTCCAATCAAATGAACACCATCTGAACATTCAACAGGGAGCTTTTTTGAGGACCTTATCTAAAAATATTGACTGTATAACCTCCATACTATAAATAACTGACACAGCATAGAACTTATCACTCATGCTTTCACAGAGAAACATTGAACTTTCAATTGAATATGTTACTACTCAATCAAAAAAAGGAAAAAAAATGCATCCTGACCAGAAAAGACAAAAATGGTTCCCACTTGCTCAAAGACCAGATACCATAAACAACTTGTTGAGTGAGGTGATAAAGAATATGAAGATATGAGCTAAAGTATATGCCATACTATCCAAGCAGAAATAATTATGAAAATAATAATAGCAAGTGGAAGAATCAGGATCCAAGCCCACCTTTTATAGAGTTATAGGAAGGAAGATCAATCAAAATCTAATAATGATTCAGTTCGAACATATATTGTCCACCAACATGGTATTTCTCTGATAATATTACTTAAAGAAACATTACATACATTGAAAGTTGTGTCCTCTGTACAAGGGAAGGCAACAATCTTCTTGCTGGCCTTCCATCAACCACAGACTTAAAACTGTGTAGGAAAACAACCTTATAAATTGGCACAGGATGAACCATATTCCTTTTCTAGCTTTTCTAGCTTGCTGTCAAATTGGTTATTTAATCATCTCTCTCTAATACTCATTGTAAGGGTTCCCACTTGTGCTTCAAATTCTGGACAGTAGGATATTAATAGTGGATTGTGGATTGTGTTTCTTTTGTCACTTGTCAGAGGCCTGTGATGGAGTTGAGACTTAATTGACAGCTTGATCTCAAAGTATTATCAAAATTGGAAGCAAGTGATCAGAATCACATATCATCAATTTATTAGGACTCAATGAGATCACTGAGCAAATGTTCAGAAAAGATCGGGGTTATTTATCACTATATCAACATGGGCATTTTTATTTGCGTGTCAATCTAATTCCAGAAGTTCCAAATTGATCACTCCCACATGAGATATCTGGAAAAAATATGTATTTCACTTTCTAGTGGTTGCTAGTGTCACCTTTCATTTTTTGAATTTTTCGTTGCAAGTGTCTCTTGGTAATAGCTAAAGAATTAAGAGCTGCTAACTTGCTCAGGTGCCTCCTAATGCAACAAATATAGATGCTCAATATCTAGCATAATTAAATGCAACCAACTTGCTAAAAACATAATTAGCGAATACTAGGAACATGTATCAGGTCTTTGATGCTGATTCTCACCGTCACTTTTCCCTGGTCAGTTTTTGTGGTCTAAGAAGCTAAGGAGTCACCGTACATTGGCTTTTTAAACGACATATTCTAAAGCTGGATGATCCCTAGTTCCCCACCATTCCACAAACATCCTTATTCTCCCAGTATATAAGGAGTTCATTCAATCATATCCTCCACACCCCATCCCTTGAGTTCAAGTTTCCTTCCTTGACTTGAACTTGTCTCCCTTTTTCATTTGATCCACCTTCCTTTGCTGATTCACTGCCCTGAACCTCTTCACTGTTTTTTTTTGTCAGCCTTCAATTCTATTCCTAGTTCCTACTACTACACAAATAAGCTAATTATCCATGGGATTTTCCACAAATAGCTCCAGCTCCTCATGGACACCAAAGCAAAACAAACTGTTTGAAAAGGCCTTAGCTTTGTACGACAAGGACACCCCTGATCGCTGGCAAAAGGTTGCCAGAGCAGTGGGAAAATCAGTAGAGGAAGTGCAAAGGCATTATGAGATCCTTGTCCAGGATATCAACACCATTGAGTCAGGACAAGTCCCATATCCTATGTACAGGTCAACTTGACATGACACCTAGTCGCAACACCACGATCATCAAATTTAGAAGGTAATTTCAATATCCCCTTTTTGTGGAAATTTTTTTACAAGCAAATCTTCAGTTTTAATCATGTTTAATTGCACTGTATAGCTCTAATTCTCCAAACATGAAGTCAGTCATTATATTGACCATGAATTTGGAAAATGTTCTTCCATTCAAACAAAATATTCCAGCTCTTTATCTCGCCATCAAGCACCTCAAAATGGACCCAGACCACCTCATTTCATTCTTTTCTATGTCCTATACTACTCTAGAAAGGTTTCATAAAGATTAATTTTTCAAAGCTAAAAAGCATCAATAACACTGGTGGTTCACTTCATCCAACATAAAAGATACTAACTAGCCTTCACTTAGACACATTTGCATTCATCTTAACTCCACGTACATCAGCATACTTTTGAACATGCAGATCAAGAAAGATAGTCTTATGCACGCAATCATGTGATAAGATAGGTCTCAAAGTTGTTCAAAATATTTACCATCCACATCTGAATCACTATATACAAGCATGTAGCAACTTGAGCAGCTAGCTAAATAGTCTACATCTACCCAACTTGGCCTATTAGGGTTCAATTTCCCTGACTTCTTCCCCTCCCAATACCAGAAAATCTCAAATTTATCACAAAAATGTTATGATACTGATCAATGTGAAAATTTCTTGTTGTTTATTGTGTCGCAGGGTGTGGAATTAGCGACTAATAAGTTGGCATCCTGGTACTCTCGATAAGAGAAGCAAGGGTTGGGTGTGGCATATTATCATTTCGAACCGATTATTATCTTGAAGATTTCTGTCAGATTCTATTGTTGTAGATTTGTATTCTGTTCCTATTAATGGTGTGTAATATTCTACTATCAAAAATCGCTCTTCTTCTTCTTCTTCTTCCGACAAGGAAAAACAAGGCTAATTGAAAGCGAGCAATTTGCAATAATGAAAACACAATCAATCAAATCGATGAATCTGCAAATTGGGGTATAAAGCACAATAGATTGATGAATGAGGCAAATTAAGTACGATTAAGTGCGAAAGAACCCTAAACGTACACGAGTAACTACAATCTACTGATTGGGAGTGACGAAATCATACCATGGCAGACTCAACCTCCACCTTGAACTTAATTGTGTGACATTTTAGGACTCGACGGAGCAGCTCGATGTGTTATAATTTCGCTCGTTTGGAAATCCAGCAATGTTTAGCAATTGAAAATAGACGGAAAAGGATGATGGAATATGGAAAACTAAAACTAAAAGGAAAAAAAAAAGCGAGAATGGAAGAAATTTTAATGTTTTTTGTTTGGATACCGTTAGATTTTGAAGAGAAAATGTGGCTAACATTTTATTTTTATTTTTTTTTATTTTTCATTAAATTCCACCAATTTAGTGAGATTTATAGTTTTTATTATTTTTCTCCATTTTTTTAATGAAATACCATCATTAATTTTTACATAAATTGCAGCTAGACATAAAAAAATAATTTCTACGATTTTCCTCCTTAAAATTCTTACCAAATTCCATCATTCAAACATATTCTAATTGTGCTTTGATATATCAACATTATTTTTCACATATTTCAAAATAAAAAAAAGCAATATTTTTTAACAAAAAGTGTTTTTAAACATCAAGTGTAACATGACTCTCAAATTTGAATACTTATGACGAGTAATTTCAAAGTCGTAAAACAGTTCTAACTAGTAATCTATTAGACTTTTAAATTTGTCCAATTCATGAATTTTTCTTCTAAATTTGGGACTTGGGAGTACAACAATATTAGACCGAATTGTAGTTTATTTTTAGACCATCCCTTGTATTATAAGGTGCCTATGAAGTTCAAAGTAATATAGATTTCATTCTTACAAAAAGTAGAAAATTTTCTACAACTCATTGTTACTCCACAAATTGCAGATGTCGTTAAAAATAGCGTCAAAGTCTATTATAAAGCTCTAAGCCATTGCTCAATCAATAGAATGACTCAAGATTACAAACATAAAATTCCCAAAATTAGGAAGAAAAGAAAATAAATTGGCTAAATAAATTAATTGCCACTATTGACTACAAATTGTTTAGCACATGGGGAATACTTGGGGGTGTAAGATGGGCAAAGATTACCAGAAATGACCATCTAACATCACACCTCTTACACGACACTTAAAAGTTGCAATAAAATCCAAAACCATCTTCTTCATCACCCGGATACGACGTGTCATGCATCTCCACCGAACCACCCTTCGACGGCGGCTTCCAAGTCGGATAGTGAGGCCTCTCCGCCGCCTTACCATCCCCAATCTTGATCTTGACAACAAAGACATGGCCATGATTTGGGATCCTCTATTTGATAAAAATGTCCTAGAGTTTAGATATATGTTTGAGTTGGTCTTGTTTCTTAGAGTTTAAGATCAATTATATATAGAGAGAGGATGGTTTCATTTTATTAGAGTTGGTACTAAAGATTACTTCATGGGTCCATTACAAGAGAAAAATCACTTGATGAGTCTATTACAAGAAAGAAAGCATTTAATGGCATTCTGCTTATGTACGTCCAAATCTAGCTTTAACAATTAATGGCATCTTTGGTGTAAGTGCAAAAAAAAATAAAAATTAATGGAGCATTGTAATAGGCCATATTTACTAAAATGACATTTCATTGCTAATAAAAAGTTAATCACTTTTTTTTTGGTGGAATAAAAAAAAGTTAATCACTTATTTTCACAAATTTAGTCTTTAGGTGTTTTGTTATTTAAAGTTAGTCCATTTCAGTACATTTTCTCACAATTAATAATAAATAAATATAAGGTAAATTCTTTGTATCATAAATTTTATACTTTTTTCAATTGGTGTTTGTAAAAATTATTCCACGTGATATCCTTAAACTTCTAAATTAGTATAATTTGTGCCCTAAATTACGATTTTTCGTTAAAAAACATTGTTTATTAATATAACAAATAATTTTATATATTATTAATTTAAAATCAATTATAATTTAAAAAAATGAATTTCACTTCTTCTTTCCAATCCAACAATTCTCTTCACTTCTCTTTTCCATTGGAATATTTCCAATAATTTCCCCATTTCCCCTGACGGCTTGTATAATAGTTCCAATATTCAATCAACAAACTGAAAAAATGTAAGGGATATTATATATGAACTCCAACATATTATTGCTCCAACAAGTTACATTATCTCAGCTATTCACACATATATCTAGTACTCGTATCACATATATGATTATAGATGATGAACAACTGAACATTGTAGATTGGAGGTAACTTGTACAAGGCGAATTATTCACCTTCTTCACCTCCTTGTTTTTATGTATGAATCATGGAAATTCACCTATACATAGAGCCGTCCTCAATTGTATAACTTACATCAAAGAAGAGTAAGAACTAACAATTGAAACATTAGGTAATAACTTTTCAAGGAAATGGGCAGCTATGTAGAAATTCTAAAATGAGAGAAAGATCACACAAAACCTGAGAAGCGCTACCACACTTTCCTACGAGTCATCTCGCGGACGGGCCCTCAAAGTGTAAAGGCATCGGCGTTTAATTCTTTTTAGCAGGGAAAACGCCGGAGAAAGAACCCTCAAACTGAACCACTAAACGTGAGGTTTAGGGTTAGAAATAAGGACTTCAAAGTGTATGCGCTCAACGCATACAAGGACTTCACGTAGAAATCTAAAAGGAAACCACGGAATGAAAATTAGTACGCGCTCAACGCGCCTATGGTCTCCCTTCCCCATCCGACAAAACCCTAGCAAAAACCAGGCAGCCGCCGCCTCCGGAACCACATCCGACTACAATCCAAGGCCCGATTGTCACCACCCACGCACCAAATAGAAGAAAAGACGATGTATCTCTTCGGTCAAAGCCCCTTCATCTCAGTTTGAGTCAAAAACTCAAGTGGATTGTTGCGTGTTCCTTACCTTGCTTTTTTGGCCTCGAGGCTTACCAAGTAAGCATTCTATCCGCCTCCAATGGAAGACGGGACTCGAACAATTCCCTCTACAATATAAGGCCGCTCGGATCTCTAATCCGTCGAGATCTCGTTGTAAGCTTTGTCGGCGTCTTGGGGCCGCTTGGCTTCTATTGTTAATGGCGCTCCTCAACAGAAGTGAAATTGCGTACCCCGCCAAACATAGCCGGAAAATATGCTCAGCAAATGGTGGTTTCGTAAATGCCCGCTCAACCAAGTGCTGGTTCTGGCAGTGCGCAGTTGTGTTGCGACCCGAGGACAAACAGGCTCTTCGTTGTGCCTTCCTTCCAATCCGACGTCCTCACTGTTCATCCCGACGTTGGGGCCCTTGTCAAGCGCCTGGGTGGTGGCCTATTGGCGGGCTTCTGTCGTCGGCTGGTGGGTGGTGGTGGCGGTGGGGTTTTGGGGTGGGAGTCTACGACGCTGGTGTGGCTTGCGAGGGCCCTTGTCCTTGTTCGTCCCCTTTGTTTTTCGTTCTAGTCTCCTCACCTTTCCGGGTACTATCTTGCCAAATCCAATTTCTGCCCACTTTATGTTTACCCTATCTAGTAGTGAACCTAAATCACTTTCTTTGCTTTGATCAATCTTCTAGCTGTTGGTTTTTGTGTTTGCTTGAACCAATTACTGTACTTAACAACTCCAAAATTGGTAGTGGAGGTTTTTCAACCTTTTTGCTCTACAAATGTGTGGCTACTGTTGAAGTTGATTCTCTAACCTCTATTTTTTATGGCCACATCACCCCTTGTTACTTTGATCTCTGCGTTGCTTTGAACAAGCAGTTGGTTCTTGTGTTACATTTAGTCGACACTATTATTACAAATTGTGGTGCTATTTATCAACTTGATATTAATCTATTGTGGTGGTGGAAGCATAAGGCTTTCAAAAAACCATGTGTTAAACAAGAATGCAATACTGAGTTAAGGGTCAACTCCAAACAAGCTCTCCCACATTTGGAATAGCACTTACTAGTGCTTACACCGACTCCCCAAACGGAAAAACTGTTGATTGCGATTGTGTTAGGCAATTTTTATTGTTCTTTAGACCAATTCGATACTCGGTTAGTGGTCAAATCCCCTACAAATTCTCTTGGGCATGTCACTGCTCAATGGTTTGCCAACCCCCGAAAACTGTTAAGGAGTGGAAACGCGGTAAACCCGCCTCACTCACTACAAATGCAAATCAGTGGAAACCGGTTCATCCCCAACCTCTGGGTCTGATCGGAGATTTCAACCCAAAATCTAGCAAAAAGCAAAGTAACATTAATAATATTATGGTTTTGGTTGGTGGTGATGCCACTACAAACCAATTATATTTTTGCGTGTACAATCACATTGTTCCTAAATGGATCGATCATGAAACCGAAAATCTAGTGACGGTGCCTGATTTTAATAGGTCAGCCTTGTCTTTGTTTGGTGGCCTATTGCATAATTGGTGTGTTAGCCCATCTACGAACCAGGCCAATCTAATCACTATGGCTTTGGGCCACCTCAAAAAAGCCTAAACGATAAAAAATTGCCATAAACTCGACCCCATCATCATAAATCGCGACCTAAATGAGTTGTGTAGAAACTACTTCCTCGTTCTGTTGCACAAGAACTGTCAACAGATGCTGTGTGGTTGCATCACCATTAAAATTAAATGGGTAACTTGTAGTTGGGGGTCAAAATCCCTTAAACGGATCATAAACCATAGTTTATGTATTAAAACCAAACAAAATTATAGGATCAATACTCATCCCACGATGGCCAAAAGCCACAACACATCCGGTTGCTTATGAAAGTCTGCACTTGGAACTGTCGAGGCACTAAACACAAGTCCATTTGGACCGAAGTGAATGGGTTTTGTCGCCTGGAACACATCAAACTTATCACCCTCATGGAAACGAAAGCCCAATACCCTCCCCGACTGCACACATTGGCAAAAAGTTGGTTTCGATTCCATTGGGTTCATCCCGGCGAACGGGTACTCTGGTGGATTATGCGTCCTTTGGAAAGGCTCATCACTTACAAATGAAACCATCAAAACCATTCATAAAGATAATCGCTTTATTAGTTTCCACTACGCAGACCTAGAGAATAATAGGGAAATGATCCTAATATTTGCATATGCTCCCCCGAGGGCGCAAGAAAAAGACCAGTTCTGGATGAAGTTGAAGGACTTCATACAACACTGCAACCTTCCCTGCTTACTCATGGGGGACTTAAACGAAATCCAACACCCAGACGAAAAACAGGGAGGTGCTAACCCCACCCAATCCAGATATGAAAGACTCATAAAATTCAAAGACGAATGTGACATGTGTGACATCCCGTCTTTTGGATATAAATTTACATGGAGAAAATCAAAGAAACTGGAGAATACTACCTTTGAAAAAATAGACCTCACCCTTGTCCATAACCAAATTATCCAATGGTACCCGTCCATTGCAACAAAAAATCATGTGTTCTCATCTTCAGATCACTGTCCTATATCATGTGAAATACCCACTGGCACACATTTCAATGCACAACCTTTCAAGTTTGAGATGATGTGGACATCTAGAAAGGATTTCCAAAACGTGATTAAACAACCTTGGCGGTTCAACGCTGGAGGCTCCCATATGTACAACCTTACCAAAAAAACTCAAATGCTCAAAACGAAAGCGAATGCATGGAACAAACATACTTTTGGAAACATATTTGAACAAATAAAGAAAATTGATGAAAAAATCATCAATTTGCAAAAAGAGATCATTGAACAATCAAATATGCATCTAATCCAGAAACAAGAGAGACTATCAAGGAAACGAGAATGTCTATTGAACTTTCACAATTCCTATTGGAAACATAGGGCAAAAAACACACACATAAAACTAAATGACAAAACTACGAAATATTTCCACCGCATTGCCTCCGGTAGGAGAAACAGAACAAACATAAAAAAAAATCGCACAGCGGAGGGCACACAAATCACTGGTGTTGACAACATCCGGAATGAAATCAAACGCGATTTTCAAAACCGATTTCGGGCTCTTGAAGTAAACCACGATAAACTCCAAAACATGACAAAAACCGTCCAAAAATAAATAACTGATGCAGATAACTTAGAACTCATCAAACCAGTTTCTAACACAGAAGTCAAGAACGCCTTGTTCGATATTGGGGACGACAAATTCCCTGGCTCGGATGGAATGCCAGCTAGTTTTTACAAAAAATACTGACATATTGTTGGCCCGGATGTAACAAAAGTTGTTAAAAGTTTTTTTCACACTGGCAAAATCCTAAAACAAATAAACCATACATTCATCACCCTACTGCCAAAGTGTGAAAATCCCAACTCTACCAATCATTACAGACCAATTAGCTTGTGTAACACCATATATAAAATTATATCAAAAATATTGACAAATTGTCTTAAAAAATGTTTTAGAGAAACTAATCCACCCAATGCAAGGTGCGTTCATTCAAAACCGAAGTATCCATGACAATACCTTAATCGCACATGAGATTTTCCACTCCTTCCGTAACAAACAAGGGCGGGAGGGGTGGATCGCAGTCAAACTAGATATGGAAAAAGCCTGTGACCGCATTGATGAAACCCGAAATAACGGCTACGCTACGAGACAAGGAACAAGATTATTATATTTGAGTGCAAACACTTGCTCCTTTATTTATGATTTTCTCCCAAATAACGAGGTTACAAACCTACGAGGCTGATGAACAACTTTGAGAATTACACCTAGACCTCCTACGAGGTTCAAAGATCAAACCTAAATGTTGCGAGGTTGACTCTAGGGTGAGGTAGATTTGGGTACGTGGTGTAGAGAGTTTTGTGAGATTGTGTAACGAGGTCTTTAGTGTGGGCGAGGTCTTTTGTATGACTTGGAGTCTTTTTGTGGACTTCTCCTGTCTGTAGCGAGGTCTTTTGACGATGTTTCTATCACGTCGATCTTCAACAAGCAAGAGAGTTCTTGAGTTCAAGTGGTTTTTCGACCCCTTCTTCCTACGAGGTTCTCCTCTATTTATAGAGAATTGGGAAGCCAAGTTTAGGCCAAGGTCCGATGTGGGACGCACGGAATAGGGGTTTTTGATTGGTCCGGGGACGAGGCCGCTTGTGATTGGTTCGGGGATGAGGTCGCTTGTGATTGGTTCGGGAATGAGGTCGCTTGTGATTGGTCTGGGTGGACGGGTGCGTTAGTAGAATCGGTGACGAGGTCGAGACCTCGTCCCGGGGATTTGGGAGACCTCGTGAGGGTATGAGTTTTGTTTTAAATAAACGAAGGGTATGGATGTGGGTCCCTGAATTGCCCTTGGGAATCCCTCCGATCCCACTTCTTATTTTACTGTTTTGGACATCATCACGCATAAGCTGGGAATTCCTAGCTGCAGTTCTACAAAAATTCGGTTTCCACGAGAAATTTCTAGGGTGGATTCGTGAATGCGTCGAAACCGTAGCTTTCTCAGTCCTCGTGAACAACGGGCCAACAGAACAATTCTTTCCCCAATGGGGACTTAGACAGGGATACCCCCTTTCACCCTACCTGTTCATTATTGTTGCTGAGATTCTGGCCAGACATATCCATCTGGTAAGTACCAACCCAAAGAGCGGCATCGGGATCCAAATCTCAAGAAATGGAACAAAAATACCATTCTTAGTCTTTGCAGATGACATTATCATCTTTGCTAAAGCTAAGTGTCAATCATGCAAAAACATGAAAGAAATCATTAATGACTACTGTCAGATATCCGTCCAGAAAGTCAATTTTCATAAATCCGCATTCCAAGTCACAAAAAATACTAACAATAATACGAAAGAACAAATAAAACAACTGCTCCAGATAACAAACACAGTATCTCTTGACAAATATCTAGGCTGCCCGATAATCAATGGGAAAGTAACACAAAACACATTTAAACCCCTGATATTGAAAACCAAAGCTCAATTATCAAAATGGAAAGCGAACACACTATCACATGAGGGACGAAAAACCCTAATAAAAGCGAACCTTTCTGCACAACCAAACTATATAATGCAATCCTTCATGCTACCCCAAAAAACTCTAAAAGAATTGGACCAAATCAACAAAAATTTATTTTGGAACAAGGAAAAATATTACAAGCCTCTAACTAGCTGGAATTCCATCTGTCCCCCCCCCCCCTGCGCATGGGGGGGTTGGAATTTCTAAGGCGGAGGACATGAACCAAGTACTCCAGATGAAACTGCTATGGAAAATCTTAGCAGAACCAAATAACCTCTGGGTCAAAATAGTCACAGAGAAATACCTCAAAACGGATAACATCCTGAATTATAAGGAAAAACGTAATACATCATGGCAATGGTCCAAGCTTATGGGTCTTAGAGATCTTTTTCTGTCTGGACTCATCTGGAAAGCAGGGGACGGGAAAACCACATTTTTGGAAAAATAACTGGATCGCGTATGACCCTATCCAACCAAAAACTGGAACTGAGACTCACATTAACTGGGAGGAACGAGTCGAATCGTACTTACGAGAGGACAACTCATGGAACATAGAAAAATTAAGTAAGGTTGTTAATCCCGAAGACCTAGATAATATAGCCAAAATAATAAATCCAATTAACAAAATCCAAGATAGGCTTTATTGGCAACCAAGCAAAAACGGCTGGTATTCTACCCACTCTACTATGCAGTGGATGAACCTCGCTAAAAATGAACCGAAAATCAACCTTGAATGGATTAACAAACTCAATGTCCCACCTAAAATGCACAATTTCCTTTGGAAGGTGGCAAGGTCTGCCAACCAAATCGAGACTTGCTGAAAACCACATCCTGGTACCACAAGGTTGTACTGCATGTAATAACCAATGCGAAGACATAAACCATATTCTGATGTCATGCCCCCTGACAAAGGAAACCCTTAACACCATAAGACCCAAATTACGGAGGACGGTCGACCTTATCTCCTCCGATGGAAAAAAACCACACCAGGTCCTGGAGGAAATTAAAGCAAGAATAAATAAAGAGGAAATGGAAATCCTTACCAACACCTGGTGGTGTATTTGGTACTCCAGGAATAAGAGAGTGTTTGATAACAACACTGGAACAAACCTAGACGATGCAAGTAAACTTAGTGAATTTACCCAAAAACAAATCGAGAATGGAAACTAGCTAGGGCACCAGACTCTACTGATCCACAACCTAACAAGGGTCATGTAAGAACTGCAAGGAAAAACACTAAGTGGGTAAAACCTAAGAACGACTATATTAAACTTAACTTTGATGGTGTTGTGTGTGCAGATGGCATGGCTACTTTTGGGTTCATTCTTAGGGACTCCAACGGCTCTCCCATCTCTTTCGGCGAAGGACTGATTGGTCGACAGTCTGTTCTGATATCCGAGACCATCGCCTTACGTCAGTGACTTCTTGAGGCCATTCGTCATGGCATTCTCCGGATTCAGATTGAAGGCGATAACTTGCAGTTGGTCAAGGCCGTTCTTGGCGACTGGCGCTGCCCGTGGGAGATTGAAGTGTTGCGTGCGGACATCCGCTGTTTGTTGTCTCAGTTCCAGGATTGGAGTATTACTCATGTCTACCGTGAGTGCAATGATGTAGCTGATTTCATCGTTGGTTCTTTCCGACGTGTATCTTCCGTCCCACTTGCAGATGACTTGGGTTTTTGTACCCTCATCCGTCAGGATGCCCTAGGACGGTCACTAGTTTATTAGTGACCTCTCTAATTCCTTTCCTAATAAAAAAAATAACCTAAAGAAGCGCAACAAGCAAATTATACAATTTATTTATAGTGTCCATGAATTGTTTTCACACGCAGAATAGGAGAGAAAACTTCTACATATCTGATTTATTAATTTAAAACCTTGTATTAGCGTTCCTTTATTTTATGTTTCAACAAGATCATGATCTGCCTACAACTTGTCCCCCATCCTAACCATTCACAAATTTTTACTCTAGAAAATCTAGAGTTGTTTGCCTAAATATCATATTAAATTGCAAACCCACAAATAAAAGTACATAGTAAGCTTTCATAGCATTTCCAAGTCATCAACTTTCCATACACCAATTGGCTTGCTCGGAACTTTCCACACACTACAAAACTATTTCTTTTTTATTTTGGAACAAGTTTTTTTTTTTTTCTCAACTCGAAGTATAAAGAAAGAAATCTTATCATATTGCTTACACCACTTCCTTCTAGCAACTCCAAGCAATGATAGTCTCTTTTCCTCTAAATCCATTCCTTATTAACTAGCGACTTTTCACAAACCTCACTTCCACCCATTTCGTTATTTAGATGGAGTACAAATATTTTATCTTTTTTTTAACCTAATAAAATAAAGATTCAATAGATTTTCTTACTTCAAATCATTTGGAGCTAAGGGTCTATTCGATAAATTAATACTTATATGAGATGATGTTAAAATTATTGTTGATGCTGATATAATTACTTGCTAAGAATTGATCACACATAACACATACGAAGAAATTAATTAGGAAAACGGCTCGTTAAGATATTAAATAAACATATTGCCTCTTGAGAGAAGTAAAGCAACAATACATATCATAATAAGTACTTGGAAAAAAATACACTAACCGATCAATCCATTCCTATGGTTCATGACGGGAATTATTTGAAGTGGAAAATGAAAAACAAGCCATACGCAATTCAATTGCATATTTATTCATACAACTAGACATACGTACTAATTCATTTTGATTACTTTTTTGAAATGTAAAAAAAACTCATCAAGGCTACTCGTTGAGCCATCTTTAGCAACTCCAAGCATAAGCCTCTCTTTGAACTTCTTGCACTTGTCATCCAGTTCCTTCCTCTCCTCACCCTCCAAATCCATAAACTTCTTCAAGAGGCTCGAAACGCGGTCTCTTACGATCAAATCTTGAAAATTGGTTGTCACTCTCCATCCAATCCCCCAATCTTCCACCATCATCTTGTTATTGAGCGTCTGATCAAGCCCTAGAGGAAAAGTAAGAGCAGGGACTCCCGCGAACGTTGCCTCTAACGTAGAATTCCAGCCACAATGTGTAAGAAATCCGCCGACACTCGAATGGCTTAAAACCCTCATTTGATCACACCAACTAACCACCATTCCGTTGCCTCCATCAGAAAGAAGAATGCGACTCAAATGAGAGGCTCGCTCCCGAGCCACCCATAGAAAGGCTACTCTTGATTCCGCCACTGCCTTTGCCAGCTCATCGATTTGAGCCTCCGTGGTCGGAAGGTTGGTTCCGAGGGAGACGTAGAGAATCGAGCTTTGTCGTTGCGCATCAAGCCATTTTATGTAGTCATTCTTTGGTTCTTGGTGGTTAGGGTTTTGTTCGAAGTAGGGGATTGCGGGGCCGACAGAGAATATAGGGACCGAGATGGCGGCTTTCAAGGCATCGAGCACGGACCCCTCGAGCTCGTTCGTGGTTCGAAAGATGATGCAGTCGGCCGTGGTGGCTGTAGTGACCACTCGTTTGATCATATTCAGCACGAATTTGTCGTTGCTTTGGATCTCTCCAGGAAGATCTGCTACTCGAATTGAAGGTATCCCTGGGATCGAATCTATTCGGTCCTCACCTGTTGATCATACCCACAAACATGTTGCATTCCATTAAATTAATTTTAATAAAAAATATATGAATCCACATATAATTACTTAAATAAATTTATTTATTTATTAAATAAATATTATAATAATTTCTATCATTCTTATTTAAGTTCAATTGATTTTTGTTTGCTGAGATTGTTTGTGAATTGTGATCGATCACCTAAGGTTGTACAAACCCATTAACCGAGATTAACCAAAGTTCGGTTAACCATGAGTTTGGTTAGTTAAAAGCATGAACCGTAATCGAATTGGTGAATCCCGGTTAACCATAGTTTGGCTAATCAATTTTTCAGTTCGGTTTTCTCGATTAACCGATAATCATTTATGTAATTTTACCCTAAATAATTAAAATAAAAATAATAAAATTTGAATGAAAATTGTGATCAAGTAAGATTTTTATTTTAAACATGTAATTATACCATATTGTTTGGTTGTTGTAAACAAATATCGAGAGTATGTACTATAGTGTGTGAAATCAAACGTTGTGTACGTGTATTATTTTTTATCTAATCAAATTTAATAAGCGAGTATTATATCAATGAAGTGGAAAAAACAGTGTGTAAATTGTTAAAACTAGTTTTACCCGTCGTACCATGTATGACTACGATTCGTTATTTTATAGATATTATAAATAGGATATTAATAAATAAAAATATAATATAATTATGCTTTAATATAAGTAATTTATTGCTCGTAGAATGTATAATTGTTTAATCAAATGTTATATACTTCATATTTTATTACTTTTTATTTATGTAAATTGAGATTATCAAATATTTCAATATATCTATGAAATATTTTTTATTATTTATTTTTATTAATTTTAAATGTTATATATCATTATTTTTGTATAAAAGAAAACCACTATAAATCTATAAATAAATTCGTCAAAAGATATATGCTAAAAGATTTATATTTATTTTAAAATATTCAAAATATTTTATCTTTAATTTTAATACTTGTATAAGGAAGCTTTCAAAAGATATTGTTATACTAAATAGATATTTGTTTGATGTTAGAGATAAATTTAAATAGTTAAAAAAGAATTTAATAGAAATAAGTCATAATAATAGGAGTAAAAATTAATTTTTTAAATATAAGGTGGGGCCAGAATCGTTCTGGTGGCTCGAAAAGGTATAACTTTAATATATAATTATAGATTGGAGAAGAAAGGACCCAAAACTAGATCAACACCTTGAAGATCATAGAGTTTAACCACTAAATAAGGTAGTGATAACTAATATTTAAAAAAAAATCAATATATTTTCGGTTTTTTTGTTAACCATTATATGTAAAGATGTGAACAGAAACTAGACCTGAACAAAGTCGGACTAACCCGCCCAACCTGTACCGCCCACCCGGAAAAATGGGCGGATTTGGACAAGATTTCTAACCCGAAAGGGTAAATAAGCCCGGTCCACCCGAATTTATGGGCGGGACACGGACAATATTTTTGACCAAATATCCCGGATAACCCGCCCGAATATATTAAATATTTAAAATAAATATTTATATTTATAAATAAAGATATGTTTGCAAAAATGTCTTGGGACCAGTGATAGTAGAATTAGTACAAAAGAAAGTTAGTTATAATAGTTTCTTCACCTTGTCACCTAAAAAGCTAGCATTAATAAGATCTTAATTTTAATTAATCTTAGACAGTGTAATTATAATATTAGGATTTTCTATTTTTTAATAGACATGAAAAAATAATTATTTATGAATTTATATCCGGGTCCCGACCGACTATCCCGGTCCGGAAGCCTGGCCCGGATCCGACCCGAACCCGAGTTTGTACAGGTCTAACAGAAACTGAACCAATAAACCGAAAATATTTTCGGTTAATCAAACCAAAATTTCAAAAAAAATTGGTTTGATTAACCTAAAAAAGGCAATCAAATGGGAAAGAATGGGACATTCATTCAGTTCGTACATACCAGAAGAAAGGCAATCAAATGGAAAAGAATGGGCGCCAAGAATCAGGTCTTGGTACATGGAAACCAAAAACAAAGAAGCAGCAGCCGGCCAAAACGTCGCGACCGGAATATTCCTTCTCTCCCCGACCCCAACCGCCCAAACCAAGAGCGCATCGGCCAATATTAGGTCCGGTGGCGGAGCTAGCTGGTCCAGGAGCCGCTCCACCGGCCCCACCATGTCCTTCTCGACGGCCTCCAAGAACTCGTGAAGGTCGACGTCATCGGGCTCAGGCAGGACGCCGTTCGGCAACGTAACGAACTTGATCCTACCTCCGCCGGTCGACGCCGGCATTGATCGGAGCCACTTTTCGGTGACGACGAGAGTCACGTGCACGTCATGCCTGCTGGTGAGCGTCCTGCAGAAGCTCAGCATTGGATTGACGTGGCCGTGGAGGAATGCTTGTGGGATACCAACCATGTGCATCCCACGCCCATCAGCGACTTTGGTGACGTCCATGGCACTTCTTGCAATTGGATTGGTCGATCGAGCGACTTTCTTGCTTTATTTGGGGTAGATATTAGCGACTTTATTTGCTTGAAAGTTGGTTCATTCGATCCCTTGAATTTATAAGCCCATGCAGAGGAGCATATGCGCGCAGAGGTAGCCAGCTATCCTTGAACATTAATCATTTACTGTGGTTGATTGGGTGAAAATTAATATGTATGGATGGGTTCCGTTGGACATGACATGATGGCGCAGTTATATTGGCATGTGTTGGAATTTCCTCCACAATTTGGAAGTGGGCCATCTTGACCTAAAAATGAAACTAATCAACGGCCTAATTAGGCAATAATATTTTAAATAAACAATCTGGAACCTTTGAACTCAAACGAAGTGACTTCCTAGACATAATCTAGAGATTATGTCTCCTAGATAATTCTATTAGCTAGTGTAAATTAACCGACATATGTATGCTATAAATAGGCATATATGTGTATGTGAAATTGAGCATCACTCATGAGTCATGAAAAGCAATTAGAGAATTATACGTGTAAATGAGTGAGCGTGTCCACAAAAATATTTAGCCTTTTTTCTACATAAATATAAACTTTGTTTGTAAAATTAAGTTGTTCCATTTTCTCCTCTTAATCAGATGAAGCGGGAAAAGGCGAGTTTTTTTAACATGTGTATTTTTTTTCAGTCCAGATCTTGTACAACTTAGATGTAATTTATCATGTTCCACTTAATTATTCATCTCATTAAATAATGATAAATTTTTTAAAAAATTATTATTTATATTCTAAATGTTTATTTTTATATAATGTTAGAATTTTGTTATACAAATTTGTTGGATCTTGCGCATTAGTAGAGAGTTGAGAACATTGGTTAAGTTGTTCCCAATGCAGCAAAATATAGAAGAAAAAAAACGCAAGTAAAAGGACAGAAATAAAAGGACATAATTCTTTATAGAAGAACTCCACAACAACAAACTAGTTGTGTGGTAAATCTCTACCTGCACATACTAGAGGATTTTGAATCTTTCTTCTTTTATTGATTATTTCCTTAGTTACAAGAGGCAAGGTTCAAACTTTTATGTTCCTAGCAGTCTCTGAACTCTAAAACATTAATGAACCTTCTTAACCTAAGTACTAAGCTAACAACTCAACTAAAACAAGAAACTCAAACCTTACACCTTTCATCTTTAACTACTCAGTTCCCTTGCTCTTAGGAACTCCTTCTTTCCTGTCGCCGATACCGCATACTCTTCGTCGGGGACTTTTCTATTTTCTCTTCTTGTAGTCTCGGCTCTCTTTAAGGTTTACTTAATGCTTTGTGAGAAGTGATATGCAAAGCAACTATTCACTCGTATATATAGGCGCCTCAACCTTGGAGCTCAATCCTTATCTCTTTGAGCATTTGTAAAAAAATTCCTTGTCTTACTCCCCAAGGCATTGTACTTTCTTCACATGTGACCCCATTGAATTTCTTCAACTTTTGAAGCTCATCGGGCCATTGGATCAATCGACTCAGTCTGTTCCTTAGACTAGGCCTCTGATTTGTCTAGAACAAGTCTTCGCATTTTGCATTGATTTTTCGATGTATTGTCTTGAGAGTTCCTTTGAGAAGGGAACTTCGGCTCTTGAGTTCCCTTGATGGGAACTTTGCATATGACTTTGTAATTCATATTTGACTTGTAATTTCCTTGAAATACTTAAACGTAACACATTATTTTCCTAATTGTATTTGTCATTATCAAAACTTGAGAATACCATCGTTGTTTCAGTATTTCAGAACATGAGTTCCCAACATTGTGCCAACAATTTTTCCCTTTTTGATGATGACAAACCCATTTAAAAAAGACAAGTATTTCAATGCATGTGATAGAGCAAGAGAATGTATCAAGGTTCCCTAAGGATTTCTAATACAATGTATGACAAGATAAGTTTCACATGGAGTTCCACTTCTATGGACAAAGTAGTTCCTACTTAGCATTTTAGGTAGACAGTCACCCCTTAGCAAAACCATTTCTAAGTTAACTTATAAACAGTGCATCTTACAGAATCTATAATTCCTCGTTTCGACATCATTAAAAAGGAAACGCATATAATAAGAAAAGCAAGATGAACAAACAATCAAACTAAATACCATATATTACGTAGGCAAAAGAATTGTAAAAGTGTTACTGGAGAAAGTAAAGTACATGACAGTGGGAAAGTGAGGGATTAATGGAAGAAGGGACACGATTGTGGGTGCTGAGCTCGGAGGTGGTCCCTTACTTCAATCAGAACAACAAGGATTCGATCGTTTGTGATTGCGAGGTGATGGAGCATATTAGAGTTCCCATCACCAGATCTCTCAACCTCAAAATCGGAAAGTTGAGCTGTTCGATGTTCCACATTTTGTTCGAAGTGCTTCAACTTCTGAATTGTGGCCAAGTCTAGTTCCTAGCCAAGTTCAACTTTCTCAATCGCCTGATAGAGCTCTTCTTTCTTCATTAGTTTCTTCACCAATGAGGCATAAGGAAGGGAATAGGTAGGCAGACTCACACACTTGGCCATCTGCCCAAGAATAATCATGGGCAAGTTTATCGGCTGGTGGCGAAGGAAGTAATCCAAAAGAATTGCATCTTGGATATTCATGGTGTTCTGCTTCTCCTATCGAGGGATCACTACCTTGATGATGAACTTGTGTGCCAACTTAGCAATGAGAGAGGTTTTTTGGGTTGGTAGCCTTTGGTGGGAACACGCCCTTCACAGAGACGATACATGATCTCGTCTTTATTGAAGTTGTGTCTAAAAGTTGGCAAGAACAAGACTTCTTTCAAACTCAATGTAGGAGAAAATTTAACTATTCCAATATACTCAACCTTTTGTGTTGAACCATCTGGCAACCCAATAAGAATTGGCTTTGATATAGGTTGCATAACAAAAAATAAATCCTTATTGAAAGATATATGATCTGTTGCACCAGAATTGACTATTTGAGTTTGATCTAAATGCCTTTGAGAAGAAACATTCATCAAAGAGGTTAGATTACCTGCGAAATTTATTGAACCAAATTGCCTTGCTCCTGTTGAACCGGTTTCTACATGATTCTTCCCTTTCATCATCTTCAAAAGTTCAGTAAATACAACATTCACCAAGCTTGAATCTGGCTTACTTGCTTTGATTCCTTCTTGAGGAGAACTTTCTTCCATGATTGTTTCATGGTTGACATTGGCTGCAATTTTATTGTTTGACTGGTCTCGTGATCCTTTCCACCAATATGGATATCCAACCAGCTTGAAACAAATGTCTTTAACATGACCTTTTTCATGGCAATAATCACAAACTATGTCATCTCTACCTCTCTTGTGATCTTTCTTATCGGTTCATGTGTTGAAACCTCCACTACCTCTGTTACCTTGACATGCATTTCCTGATCCATAATTCTTGGAATTTCCATATCCAGATCCACCATTGTTGTTGTTTCCATTACCAACACCAGCATTGTTCCTGGTGTTTCCTGAATATCCTCCAGACCTGTTCATTTGTCTATTTGCCGGCAAAGCTTTCATTTCAAAAGAGATAGCACCAATAATGTCTTTTTGTTTTTCTATCCTTTGAACCATTTGGAAAGCCTTATTAATATGTGGCAATGGATCTGAAGCAAGAATTGCACTATTAACTATCTCATAAGCGTATGACAACCCCATCAAAAACTGCATCATTTTAGTAGTTGTCTCCCTTTCATACATCCTCTTAATTAGGATGCATGAGCATTGTTCTAATGTTCCACAAGCACAAACATGAATTCCTTCAATCAACTGAATTTCATCCCAAACTCACTTAAGTTTGCTATAATATGAAGCAACACTAAGATTTTCCTGTTTGATTTGACTTATCTCTTTCTGCAACAAGTACAATAATGGTGCACTAGATTCCTCAAACCTTTTAACAATGTCATCCAAAGTTCTTTTGCGGATTGCACATACAAGAAATTTTCAGCTATCTCTCCCGTCAGAGAGTTCAGAATCCAGCTTAGCACCATACAATCACAACGCTTCCATCTTTCAAAATCTTTTGAATCCTCATTAGGCCTTTTGATATTTCCAGTTATAAATCCTAGTTTTATTTTAGATCCTAGGATTATTTTGATCGATTTGCTCCAACTATGGAAATTCGATCCATTAAACTTCAAAACAATAAGAGCATTTCTTGAATCATCGGAATTACAAGAAAAGAGGATTCGGGTAATTACCAGTTGTTTGCGACATTATTCTTGTCTGATCACGATTGTTTGCAATATCATAAAGATCATTCATCATCCTAGATCTTCGATTGCTAGAGAGACTAAAATCTTCCTCTCTTAGAATCTTCGACTTGACCTAATTTCTTCTTCGCCAAAAAACAGAGTGCGACGAATATCATTCTTTCGTCTTCGTTTCAAGAACACAAGCAATGAGGATCAATCAAGTGATTGACGTTGCGGAACAAAGGATCTATGAAGCAATCGAGCTAATTAGCTCGGGCTTTGATACCATATCAAGAAATCAAACCTCCATGAAAGTTTACCTAGAGAGGAAAACGAGATAAGGCCTTTATGTTATTCTTGTTTCATAATTTTCTTTCTCTTGATCTATTAATAATCAACAAGAAACAAAGTCTTAATCCAAAATAGATAATTATGACGAGAAGCATGAACTTTTGATACAAAACATTAAGATATGCCATCTAAACTTCAACTGAAGAGATTTACTTGTAGATAAGGCTCACCATTGGACTTCGGGGTGAAATCCAATACACTCACACCACAGTTGCTCTGAAGTAGTGCACTACAATAAAATAATTAGTTCCTAGACATGAATAACAACAAAAAACGTACAATAGAATTCAAGATCACTCAAAACTAAATTCAAATCTAACTCGGGAAAAAGAGATATACCAATTGCAATTGTAATTGCAAAAACTCTAACAATGACTTGATTCATTATAAGCAACAACAAGCACAAACTTGTTCATGTGCTATTATCCTATCCTAAATTGCAGAATTAATCTTCCAGCGGAAAGACAAAACCCCTAACTTCTCCTTTCTCTCGTATTTTCTTCTCCTTTCTCTCGTATTTTCTAAGGCCATATTGTCCATGTTAATGATATAGGGTGTGTTTCATTCACCTCCCCCCCCCCCCTAAAAAAAACTACTTTCTACCCAAAAACTGCTTTTAATACTCTTTAGATCCGTGCATCTTTCTCTACTTTTTACGTTTGTTAAGACACAAAAAATAATTTTTCACCCAAAAACCACTTTCTATATAGAAGTGAAACAAGCCCGTAGTGAAATCATTGTAAGTGGAGACAAATTGGGAAAACAAAACATAACTTGGAATGAATAAAGGTCAATTTTCCTCGGATCATGATTTGTGAGAATATACCTCACTTGGATTGAACGAAAATATACCTCACTTGATTAAAAATATAGACTAATGAATGAATTGCAATTGGATAGAAAAGGGTCAATAACCTAGGTAAGCTGATATAAAAGAGATTACCGACGAACATCTGCCTCCAAGTCTCCGATAATGTTCCTCCATCCACAATATAAATCCTAACCCTACTATAAAAACTAAACCTTTCCCAAAACTCTATCTTAAGCCTTTTCTTAAACCATTTACTTAAGCCCTACCCTAAACCCTAGACCTTACCAATACCCTACACTTAAACCATGTCTTAAATCCTTTATACAAACAATATCCTAAACATTAAGCCCTAAAAATATAAGACTATCTTAAATCATTTACCCAAACCCTAAACTTCATCCAAATCCTACCCTAAAAATCCTAAACCTTACCTAACATCCTACATTAAGATTTATCTTAAACACTACTCTAAACCCTAGATCTGATCTAAAATCCTACCCTTAAGCCTTGATTTAAACCTTATGTCCAAACCCTATTCTAAATCCCATACCCAAAGCTTAAACCTCACTCGAATCATATCTTAACCATAACCCTTACCATAAACTATAAACCTTACCCCAAACCATACCCTTTAGCCTTAACCTAACCATAAATCTTAACCCTTATCATAAGCCTAAACCTTATCAAAAACCTATACTAGACCTTATCTTAAATCATACACTAAATAAGTGACGTGTGAAAATAGTTTGCGTACGTCCAATTAATCTTCAAACATTGTTAACGTTTTGCTGAGGGTGTGATGATATTATATATCAAATCAAAGCTATCAACACAAGGAACCTATATATGAAAAAATTTGGTTTGGTTAAGAGAATTGTACCATAACGCGACTCGCCTCGAAACGAGCCCTTTTTGCATCATGTTTCTACTTTCGTCAAAAATTTGCTCAGGTACTCGTAGATGACTTGCTTTAGGAAGCGACTCGCTTCAAGATGCAAGCCAAACCTTTTGTGTTGGGAAAAAATTTCGTGTGTATATAACTTTCCCATTTTAATTATTTGAGTAAGGACAAACTTAAAATTCCATCGATCAATTTCTCAAACCTTCTTAGTGGAAAGACGGATTCTTCTTGCCAAAGTGGAAATGACTTCTTGCCATAAAAGAATGAGTCTCAAAAGAGGGTTTTCCACTCAGAAGATCGAAGAGCTTCTCTCTTGATTGCAATCATTTTTTGTATCCCAAATGAAATCATAGAAGAATCTAGAGGTGTCCAACGGGCGGTTTGACCCCTAACCACCCGCCGACAATTTTATGTGTTACGGATCAAATATTTTTTGTTTATTTGTTACGATTTGGGTAACGAGATGACCCAGAATATTAAAAATTAAAAATAATATTTATTGTTGTAGTTAGTGAAAGAGAAATAATAGTTTACATGTCGAAAATGGTCAAATATTAAAAATAAAATTGATCCATTAATGGATAATTTTACGGATCGAAAAGGGTCAAACGGATCAGATTTGAACTATTTGACCCCCTTTCGACACATTTGACCCAATCAAACTGGTCAAATGAGTCAAACAGTAACCCGATCTGTAAACACGCAACCCGTTTTACGGGTTGCAGGTCGGATCACCGTCGACTTTATTTTTTATGGTCGTCGGTTTAACCCGTAACCCGTAAAACGAGTTGTAGGTCGGGTCAATCCGTTAAATAGCCCCGGCAGAACCTGAATAAAGAAGAATTTTGAAGCGCAAGAATAGGATTTTTTTTATTTTTTTGGATTCGCGTCATTTAAGAGGTTCTCGCTCTAGAAATATTAGAGACCTTCTTGCTCTTAGCAACTTTGGATATTGGTATAATTTAGGATGTAGAGAGAAAATTGGGTCATTGTTCCATTTTTATATGGTTGAACTTCCAAATTATTTTGGCTTTGAATCACATTTCAGGTTTTGTGCTCTTTTATCTTGGTGGAATTCTTTTACTATGCCAATGTTTTTCTTTTCTTCTATGTTACATCATTCACTAATCACTACTAGTATTATAATTTTTTTTTGGTAGAATCACTAGTATTATAAATTTATAATTGCAATTGCTTATGAAAAAGAGTCGTGTGTGAATGGGCGCCCAAGTGAGAATTAAGAATAAATCTCGTTCATTCCTTCCAAAAAAATCAACGTCCCTGATTAAACATTCATTAAAAAAATACGGCACGGGCTAATTTTTCCCATATTATTCGCGTATTTTTCAATAAAATACGACACAAAAGATTTTTTCCTGTATTTTATGAGACGTGCCCAATTTGTTCATCAAAACTAGCGATTTGTTCATCATTGTTGACCCATTGTTCATCAATACTAACTAATTGTGCATCGAGTTTTTTTATAAGGAAAGGAATTAGGGTGACCACTATCAAACTAGTGAACGCCTAGAGCATCCTAACGATGAGGGTGAGAAAACCCGGAATAGCTGCAAGCGCAATAGAGGAGACACGTCTGAAAGATCCAGCGATGAAGTCCGCCACAGAATTGTAGTCCAGATACACATGAGAGATACTCCAATCCTGAAACCGAGCAAGCAAGCAATGAATGTCCGAACGCAACAACTCAATCTCCCACGGACAACGCCAGTCACCAAGCACGACCTTGACCAGCTGCAAGTTATAGCATTCAATCTGAATCTGGGGAATGCCATGTCTGGTGGCCTCGGAAGTCCCTGGCACAAGGCGATGGTCTCGGAGGTTAGAACAGACTGTCGATCTATCAGTCCTCCGTCAAAATGGATGGGGGAGCCACTTAAGTCCCTAAGAATGAACCCGAACGAAGCCACACCATCTACACTCACTGCACCATCAAAATTTAATTTAATATAGTCCCTCTTGGATTTTTCCCATTTTGTGCGCTTTCTCCTTATTCCGTCCTTCACCGAGTGGGTGCGAGGACCGGGGGAATCAACGACTCCTGCAAGTTTCCATTCTTTGACCCGGTTTCGGGTAAATTCAGTGATGCTGTTGGCATTGGCCATGTTTGTTCCATTGTTGCTATCGAAGACTCTTGTTTCTAGCAAACCATTAACTCCACCAGGTATTGATGAGGAGTTCCAACTTTTGTTGTCATATTCTTAATTTCCTCCAGGATATGATGTGGTTTTTTTGTCATCCGTGGATAATTGGTCGGTAATCCACCGAAGTTCTGGGTTTATGGAATAGAGGGTTTCCTTTGTAAGGGGGCATGAAATTAATACGTGGTTTGTATCTTCAACTTGGCTATTACACGCTTCACAGCCTTGGGGTACCGACAGGGGCATATTTACTGGGCCCAGTGCGGGCTGTAGCCCTCACTGGGATTTAAAAAAATTAATTTTTTTCAATATATTAAAAAATGAAATTTTCAGATTTTGTTTTTAAATATATGAAAAAATGCATTTTTCATAAGTTTGGATGTGATTTACTACTCTATATTGTGAATTGATTTCTGTAGTACATTGCAACCGTTGTGAATTCCGTTATGATTTATGGATTGATAATTTGATGTTCACGTTCTTTAATTGTTCCGGAAATGAAGAGATTTTTTTCAACTATTGGGGGTTCATAAAATATAGGTTCTAGAGTTCTAATCCCGATCCATTAAATGTTCCAAGTTTGTCTAGTGTTCCGAGTTTAGCCCCCACTGACTTCGAATCCTAGCTACGCCACTGGGTACCGAGATATGGTTTTCAACAAGCCTAGTTTTAGTCGGTAGGCCATTCTGAGCCACTTTCCATAGGAAATTCTTCATTTTAGGAGGTATATTTAGTTTGTTAATCCATTCTAAATTTATTTTGGGTTCACCTTTAGATTGGTGGAGCCACTGCATGGTCGAGTGGGTAGAGTACCAATCGTTTTTGCTTGGTTGCCAATATAGTCTATCCGGTATTTTATTGATGGGGTTGATAATGTCGGAAATTCTTTTGAGGTCATCATGGTTAACGACCTCACTCAGCTTTTCAATGTTCCAAGAGTTGTCCTCATGGAGGTACACCTCAACAGGCTCGTCCCAATTAATGAGGTTTCCTACCTCAGGTCTTGGGTTTGGGGGACCATTCCCGGTCCAATTATCTTTCCAGAAACGGATGGTTTTACCTTCCCCCACTTGCCAAACGAGCCCCCTAATGAAAATGTCTCTAAGGCCAAGTAGCTTAGACCACTGCCTTGAAGTTTTCTGTTTTTTCTTATAACTGAGGATACTTTCCGTTTTGAGGTATTTTTCAGTCACTATTTTGACTCATAGATTGTTTGGTTCTGCTAGAATTTTCCAAAGTAACTTCATTTGGAGTGCTTGGTTCATTTCAGCCGCCTTGGCGATTCCCAACCCCCCGTGAGCTGGGGTCGACAAATGGAATTCCAGCTTATGAGTGGTTTGTAGTTGTTTTCCTTATTCCAAAAGAAATTCTTGTTAATGTTGTCTAGTTCTTTCAGGGTTGATTGTGGTAGCAAAAACGATTGCATTATATAGTTTGGTTGTGCTGAGAGGTTTGCTTTGATTAAGGTTTTTCTCCCGTCCTGTGACAGGGCATTTGCTTTCCATTTTGAAAGTTAGGATCTGGTGCGCAGAACTAGGGGTTTAAACGTGCTTTGTGTTACTCTCCCGTTAATAATTGGACATCCTAGATATTTGTCCAGAGCAACTGTGTTTGTTATTTAGAGAATTTGTTTTATTTGTTCCTTTGTATTGTTGTTTGTGTTTTTGGTAACTTGGAATGTGGATTTGTGGAAGTTGACTTTCTTGCCAGAAATTTGAGAGTAGTCGTCTATGGTATCCTTTATATTTTTGCATGCATTGCCATTGACTTTTGCAAAGATGATGATGTCATCCGCAAAGGCCAGAAAAGGGATTTTGGTTCCATTTCTCGAGATTTGGATCCTGAAACCACACTTAGGGTTAGTGCTTAAAAGGTGGAGCTGTCTGGCCAGGATCTCAGCGGCCAAGATGAATAAATATGGCGATAGGGGGTCCCCCAGTCTAAGGCCCCATTGGGGGTAAAATTGTTCTATTGGTCCGTTGTTAACCAGGACTGAGAAGGATACATTTTCAACACATTCATGAATCCAACCTACGAATTTATTGTGAAAATCGAATTTGTGGAGTATAGCAGTCAAGAATTCCCAACTGATCCGATCGTAGGCTTTTTCCATATCCTGTTTAAGTGCAATCCAACCCTCCCGCCCACGTTTGTTGCGGAAGGAGTGGAAAATTTCATGTGTAATGAGTGTATTATCGTGGATACTCCTATTTTGGACAAATGCCCCTTGCATCGGGTGGATGAGATTGTTTAGGACGTTTTTGAGGCGGTTTGTTATAGTTTTTGATATTACTTTATAGATGGTATTGCAGGCTAATTGGCTTGTAATGGTTGGTTGAATTGGGGTTTTCACATTTGGGTAGTAGGGTTATATATGTGTGGTTGATTTGCTTCAATATTTTCCCAGTGTGAAAGAAGCTTTTAACAGCTTTGGTCACATCTAGGCCAACAATGTGCTAATATTTTTTGTAGAAACTTGTCGGCATCCCGTCCGGGCCAGATGATTTATCGTCACCGATGTCGAACATACCATTTTTAATTTCACAGTTGGAAACCGGCTTTATGTGTTCTGTATTGTCTGCTTCTGTTATTTCTTTTTGGATGGTTTGGGTCATTTTTTGGAGTTTGCTGCGGTTTATTTCCAAAGCCCGAAACCGGTTTTGGAAATCCCGCTTAATTTCTGTTTTGATATTCTCTAGTCCGGATATTTTTGTACCCCCTGTTGTACAGATTTCTTTGATATTGTTTCTATTTCTTCTTCTGCTTGCAATCCGGTGGAAGTATTTGGTGTTTTTATCATTTAGTTTAATGTGTGAGTTTTTAGCCCTTTGTTTCCAATATGAGTTGTGGAAGTTAATGAGTTAAGCCCGCTTCTTTGACAGTCTTTCCTGCTTTTGAGCTAGTTGTGTATTTTTTTGTTCGATGATATCTTTCTGGATTTGAAGTAAATCCTCATCAAGCTTTTTGATTTGTTCAAAGATGTATCCAAATGTATGTTTATTCCATACATTCTCTTTTGTCGTAAGTAGTTGAGTTTTTTTAGTGAGATTGAACATGTGTGAGTCACCAGCATTGTAGCGACATGCTTGCTTAATGACGTTTTGGAAATCTTTTCTAGAGGTCCACATCATCTCAAATTTGAATCGTTGTGCTTTGAAAGGAACTCCTATTGGGAGGTCGCACGAGATAGGGCAGTGATCAGAGGATGAGAAATTATGGTTTTTATCGCTATGGACGGGTACCACTGGATGACCTTACTGCTAACTAAGGTGCGGTCTAATTTCTCAAAAGTAGTGTTCTCGAGATTTTTGGATCTTCTCCAAGTGAATTTGTTCCCAAACGTGGGTATATCACAAACGTCACAATCGTTTTTAAAGTTGATAAGTCGTTCAAATCTGGAAGGGTTTGGGATGGCGCCCCCTTGTTTTTAGTTTGGATGTTGTATTTCGTTGAGATCTCCCATAATGATTTAGGGAAGGGTGCAATTCTGGATAAAGGCTTTTAGTTTAGTCCAGAACTGGTCCTTGTCTTGTGCCCTTGGTGGTGAGTAAGCAAATATTATGATCAATTTGTTGTTGGTTTTCCAAATTTGTGTAACGGAATCCGATGAAACGATAATCTTTGTGGATAGTTTGGATTCTTTCATTCGAGAGGTGTGACCCCTTCCATAGGACATAGATCCCCCCGGCGAATCCATTTGCCGGAACAAACTCAATAGAGTCAAAACCAGCTTTTTGTCATACTTTACTTTGTAGGCGGTTCTTGTGCTTTTGTTTCAACCAAGGATATTAGGTGGATATTTTCAAGGCGGCATAACGCGCAGACTTCGGTCCAGAATGACTTGCGCGGCTGCGCCTAATGCCCATGTAGTTCCACATACATAACTTCATAACCAACCTTCTAGTTTGTGGCTTTTGGCCATCATAAAATGGGGAAGCATCCTTAACACATTTTTCAAGGAATTTGTAATATAATTTTTGGGTAATTTAGCAGGAAGTATATGATTGACACTTTTATTGGTCTCATATCTGTTATTGGGGGAGTTTATCTCAAAACTCTGAATCTTCCCCTTCTGTTTTTGTAACGATGCATTTCCTTATTTTCTCGTTCTTGTAATCGTACTTGCGTTTCATGTGATGTACACATGCGAGGGCTATCTTGTTCATTTTCAAAATTTGAAATCCGGGCTTTGCTCTATTACTTTGTTGTAGTGGTGATAAATCACAATAAGGATTTTCCTTTGTTCCTTCAATATTCCTTAATTTTGTTTTTATATCATTTTGGCTCAGTATTGTCGAGTTCATGCTGGGAGTGGCACATTCACGTGTTCCATGGCTTTTCTTTCCCTTATATTTGACACTTAGCGGTTCATACAATTTTTCATTTGCGATGCTTATGGCATTGCAGTGGCTTTTACGCCTTCTAGAGGGTATTGCCTTTAGGCAATTCTCCTGAGTTCGATTGTTAATCAATGGTTGGAAGGTTGGTTCAACAAAGCATCCAACCAAGTAAGCTAAGAGCGAAAAAAACACCAAAACACACAACAAAGCATAGAACACGAGAGAACATAGACAAAAACAAAAGACAAAAGTACCAAAATCTTATTCTCAGCGACCCCAAAACACGAGCAGCAGACCGCTGACACACAAACAAACATGAGTACGAGCATGGGAACAACAACACCAGGACGATACAACACACAAACACCGACGGTTGACAAGACGACCAACCGCAACAAAAAAAGAAAAAACAAGCCGAGTAAATTGGTACAACAAAGACAGTGGTTAAAAGATGCCTCCATCGACTTGATGGTGACATCCTTAGCCCTCTTCAGGTTCGAAAGTAGCACTTTTGGGTCGATTCTCAGTTTCGACATTCGGTTAGCAAGTTGGTTGTTTTTTGTGTGATTTTTGCTTGGGTTAGGCTCATAGCTCCCGTCAAGGGTGGATTGTTGTTGTTGTTTTGGGATACCACTTCAGCGTAAGTGGGTTGATTTTCAGTTTTCTCAGCCATTAGAGGGGGAGGGAAAGAGAAAGAAGAAGGAGAAGTGATTTTAGATTTGGAATACCCGATATCAGTGCACGTTGAACTGGGAGGAGGTGTGAAATTGAACGTCTGCTCAAAGGTGCTTTTAATGGCCATATCACCAACTCCTTGGGGATGACAGCCATGAATTGCGATCAAAGTTCCTTGCTGGGACAAGAGCCGTTGAATTAGTGCCAGACCCGAAGTAATAATGGAACGCCCACGCCCGTGACTCCAGCCACCATGCCCAAAGCGTCGATGCCGCCACTGTCATGAACGAAGGGCCAAAAGGATTGTGCATTTGTCAAACTTCCTTGGTAATGAAATGAATAGTAAAGTAGCTTTTTGCAACAAAAGCCGGCAAATGGATTCGCCGGGGGTATTGTCTTATTTATGTGTATGAATACAAAGTAGCTTTTTCATCAATAATTAAAAATTAAGAAAGTTCGAAATCGATGAACAAACTCAATAGAGTCAAAACCAGCTTTTTGCAACAATGACAAATCCAAAGGAGTCAAAGAAGACAATACCGAGACTGACATCAAAACAATTAGTTTTGTCTCACATATGACTAATTATGATGCACACACATATATAATGCATATAATTTCGATACACATTCGTCAATAGTTTATGTACAAGCAATAGATTTTTGATGAACAAACAATAGTTCATTTATGCACAAAATCACAGTTTTGATAAACAAAATCACAATTCTGATGCACAAACAAATTCATAGTGTCGATGAACAAATTCATAGTGTCGATGAACAAATTCATAGTGTCGATGAACAAATTCGTAGTGTTGATGAACAAATTCACAGTATTGATGAACAAATTCACAGTATTGATGAACAATCTGAGTGTGTGTCCTATTTCAGTTCTTTTTTCAAAAATACGTGAATAATTTGCCAAAAATTCGCCCGTGCCGTTTTTTCCCTTTAAAGTGAAATGATCAATGTCTTTGATTTTTCTTCATCCAAAGGCTCTTATTCTTTCTTATTTCGTATTTGAGCGTCCATTTGCACCTGAACCAGACCCCATTGCTTATTGTGCTATATATTACAATTTATATTGAGTTTCTCCTTCCCTTGCATTCCGAAAACATCATAACCAAGTCTGTTAATCATTTGAATACCTTTTATCTCCACCTTTTTCATCTTGCTTATTTTTATGGTAATCTTGTACTTGATACAAGAATCACAATAGTTATTTTAATCTATGTCAAATCTATTCTAAGTGTAAAGTTAGTCTAATAGTGAATTTCTAAAACCCTATAACAAATTGGTAAATTATATATAAAATAATTAAAAATATATAAATTAACATGGAAAGAGAATAATTTAATATCAAATGTTGATTTTTTTAGCAGTCAATATTATTCAAAATATACCCATAGAGTTTTGTGACAACTCCACAAAAACTAGATCTATTTTTTAGTATTTGTGTGTAGGTGATTTTTTTAAGTTCATTCTAGCATATAGAATTCTTACCATATTTTTAGAAAACTATTAGTCTAAACAGGCCCCTCTTTAACAAGGTTCAAGTGGTTTTTTGTAACAACCGCAGAATTTTAGGGTCCAATATTTCTAAATCCCACTATGAACATATTGTATAATTTTCTTTTATGCTGAAAAAAAACTTCCCTACACCTTCTACGTTGTTTATTAGATGTACATTTACAAAATCTCCCTTCTCCTCTATCTGACACAAGTCTTTTCATAGCTTCTCTCATTCACGTTTCAATCATCTAGTATAGACATGTAAAACTTCATCCTTGTTCTAGTATATATACCCTTGGCTTACTCCTCCTATTGCCAATTAGTTTTAGGATGAAACCCCACTAGGCTTGTGTGCTGGACATACGCACGACCCCTCGATCTATCGGCCATGGAAAGTTTAATATGGTATCAGAGGTATTTTCCTAACTGCTACTCTCGATCCGGGCCCGTTTCCTGTGCATGGATGCTTTCGGCTAAAAAGAGTGAGATGCCCCCACCCCCAGGGTTTGAGTTGGTTATTAAAGAGATTGAGATGCCACCATCGTCACTGTCACCGGGCTAGCTATAAAGAGATTGAGATGCTAGACCCATTTGTCCAAGTGTCAACTGAGCCAGGCCAGTTGCACTTGCGGGGGTGTGTGGTCGGTGTGGAGAATAGTTTAGTATATATACCCTTGGGTTACTCCTATTGTCAATTGGTTTTAGGATGGAACCCCACTGGGCTTATATGCTGGAAAGTTTATTTAAACTTTCCATGGGCCGATAAATAGGGGGGTTGTGCATATGTAAAGCCCAGCACAGAAACCCAGTGGGATTCCATCCTAAAACCAATTGGCAATAGGAGGAGTAACCCAAGGATATATATACTAGACTATTCTCAACAATCCTTTATCTCCAATTTTCTCTATTGTAGAAAAAATAGGTCCATAGACTATGGGTTTATCATAACGAAACTTTTCATATAAATACTTTATATATTTTTATTATAAATTATTTTTATGAATAAAAGGGCCCTATTTTAATAATGGCACAAGGCCACCATAATGATTAAGACGACCCAGAATCTAAATGAAAATTTTAATAAACTCTATAAAAAAAAAGTCTTATAAAACTTGTACAAATGGCCATATTGTAGATGTAATAAAATTTGTACAAATGACCTTATCTAAAGACATCATCATTATAAGCCTCACTTTTCAAAGTTTATTAGAAAACTATTTGTTACATTTAAGCAATTAACTATCAATATGTATGTTTAAAATTAAATTCCATTTGGTCTAGTTTTTAGTTTTTAATTTGCGTAAGAACAAACAATATTTTTGTCGACCGGAAGTAATCTACGAAATACTAAATAGTAGAAGAGGCTTGTGAAATCTCGAAAGGACCCATTCACCGCACTGGTTTCCGACATTGGTTATTGGTTTCGGTTGTTGTGTTTTTTTTTCTTCGTGTTTTGTAGGTTGACCCGAGCACGGTTTGTACAATTCAAGTTTTGGCTCATGGACTGGGTGTGCTTTGTATGTGATTGGCGCGGTCGTTTGGACGTTCTCGATGATGCTAAAGATCCTTCATCCCGGTGGAAGCAACATCAGTAGTCCACTTTATCATATTGGTCCGCTTTTGACTCAAATGCTAAAAACGTTGATCTTTAGACCCTCACGTCTCCAACCACTCCTTTCGTTCTAGTGTTTTTTCGTTAGTTGTACTTACTTGTGTGTTTTGTTCGTTTTTATCTGTTTTGGTTTGTTCATCTTTGTTAATTCTTGTCAGTTTGTCGATCGTCAATTACTCAGCCTTTCGATTTTATCGGGTCTGTTCGGTAAACCGAATTCTTAACTAATCAATATATATATATATATATATATATATATATATATATATATGTTTTAACTTATCGAATTTGAATCGGCCCCATCGAGTTTGTTTTGTTCTGCCAATGTGGATGAATATCCATCATTTGTTTTCTTTGTGGCTTTTATTGCAATGTTGATGATGGTGGGCCTTTGTGGATCTTTTGCTAGTAAGCCTTTGATTTTTCTTAGCCTTCGTGGGCCTTTTTGTTTGTGGGGCTTTATTCTTTCTTTTGTTTGATGTGTGTTTGTTTGTGTTTTTAAGTTTTGATTCGGGTAAAATTTGTATGACTTAAAGTTTTGGTTTTAGAATTGGATGTGGTTATCTTGTGATTGGTTTTGGAGTTTTAAATTCTGAAATTGGTGGTTGAAGATCATTCATTCAGGTGGAGGCAACGTTAGTAGCCTACTTCATCTTACCTGATGTGTCCGTTTTGACCCGTATACTAACGCCATTAGGTCTCTTTAGCCCCCGACTCTCCCACTACTCTATCCGTTCTAGTTCTAGTGTTTCGCCTGTTGTACTTACTTTACCAGACCTCTCGTTTTACCAGATTTATCCAGTTAACCAAATCCTTACCTATTCAGAAAAAAATCATTATTTTTTTATCTGAAGGGAAGGTTGAGCCCTTATTTTTCTTTTTTATTAAATACCAGGTGCATTATTATTACTTATTGGATAATTTTGTTATATTTAAGCATTTAACTATCACTATGTATGTTTAAAAATTAAAGTTGATTTGCTCTAGTTTTCAGTTGTTAATTTGTGTAAGAACAAACAATATTTTTGTAAGTTAACTTATCGAATTTGACGATTAAGTTTTGAAGATTAGAAGTGTGCCTGCATTACACAAGTGTAATATAAGATATCATCTTGTGTAATCCAAAAATAGCCTATCTTTACTAGTTGACTTATTCACAATTTTTTATGAACTTATTTTAATAATTATAGAAAATAACTAGAGACGGTTAGTCTGTTAACCATCACACTAAAAGTATTAACATGATGTTAATCGAACTATAAGATGAGAGAATGTCCTCATTTTTCAATTTTAATTGATTAGTGATTACCATGCATATCTAAATTATTTTTATAGTATGTCCTATCATGATTGAATCAATAACTTTTTTGGTCAGAACGATCAATTAATACTGGTGTTTAAGCATAGTGGGCAGCCACAAACTCGGCATTGCTAGGTTAATCTACTCTTATTTAGCAAAGATTTTGTTTAAAAATAATTAAATCTAAAGAGGACAATAGCAGTACATTAGCATGCAACATTTATTTAACTACTTTTATTGTCTCTCTCCCAAGAACACACCCCCTCCAAATCTCCAAATCTAGATTTATAGTTACATCTAGAAATACAGATCATACCCAAAAATAGAAAATTCAAAAAAAAAAAATCAGCTACAGACACTTGATATAAGTAATAATATCATTTATCGCGTTATTATTAATTAATTTTGTTGCATTATCAATATTCAATAGTCACGTTATTATTATTATATTTTTTTTGTCAGTATCACACTATCACATTATTATTTGATTATGATACAAGCAACGCGCCACGAAAGTCACGCAACACATGGAATTTACGCGGGAAGTTTAAAATATTCATTGAAAAAGAAAAAAAGGACCCCACTAACGGTCACTTCCAAATCCATGAAATTAAAAAGAAAAGGCCCCATCGAGTTATCATCATTTGTGGGATTGTGAGAACATGCGAAATCGAGAGCTAAGTAACAACTAATCCAAATAATTTAGATTACAAAATTCCAACCAGAACGTGCGAAATCGCAAGTGGCCTCCATGATTAGTGAAGCAATCATGATTTCTTCGATCCCATCATCATCATTTATAAATAAGTTAAAATATTCCCGAACTTTTCCCAAATCGGAGAATTGTCGGAATCTAGGGTTTCGCGAGCAGAGAAATCGTAGCGAAGAAGACGAAGGAGAAGCGATCCGGAGATGGAGGAAGGGCGGAATTCGACGGAGGCGTCGTCGTCGGAGCTGAAAAAGCCGTTCCTCCAAACCGGGAGTTGGTATAAGATGTACAAGCCCTATCGATCTGGATCGAGCATGTTCGGTTCGTCAATGGTGCTTCGCGATTCTTCTGTCTCCGTACTCTGCTGCGTCCTCATCGCAGCCCTCGGGCCTATCCAGTTTGGCTATACTGTAATCCCTAATTTTTTCTTCTAGTACTCTGTTACTTTCTTCAATTGCGAAGGGAATGAATTACTGATGGATTTGAGTTGTGCTTGTGTTGAAGTTTGGGTACTCTTCGCCGACAGAATCTGAGATTATCTCAGATCTAGGGATCTCCAGTGTTGAAGTGAGATATTTTTTCATTGGTTTCTAATTTTTGTATTTCTGATTGCTTGTTTTTAGGGATTTCTAATTTCAATTTTTTTGTTGTTGTTGGTGTTCATGGAAACAGTTTTCCCTATTTGGATCTTTAGCAAATGTTGGAGCAATGGTGGGAGCAATAGCCAGCGGTCAGATTTCTGAACATATTGGAAGGAAGGGGGTATGCAATTATTCCTTATAAAGATCCATGAATAATTATTTCAAATTTATGTGAATTTTCTATTTTTGAGGCGCGGTTTTAAATTGCATATTTACCAATCAGCTGTGCAGAAAAAACAAAAATAGAGGAAAACTATAAACTGGGCAATTGACTTGTTCACTTTCCTAAAAGATTTGAAAAATTGAGGCTTTCTTTGGAGTTTTGACCATTGTTCTTATTTGGATCAGCGTTTTCATTTTTTCAATGCTTTAACAAGTAACTTGCTAAAGCTAATTATGGTTACCCTTTATTAATTCTCAGTCATTGATGATTGCTTCAATCCCTAACATAATTGGATGGATCATCATATCATTTGCCCAAGTAAGTAGAAATCATTGACCTTTATCTATCTCAGCTCTCTCATACTGTCATACAGGACTTTAATTTCACATTTAAGCCACACTTCTTGATTTTGGGCATGATATTGCTTAGGGCTCCTCCTTTCTCTACATGGGAAGATTATTGACAGGCTTTGGAGTTGGCATTATTTCATACACGGTTAAATTTCCTTAATCAACCCTTTTGTTTGGTCCTTCAAATATATGGATCTGAAAATCTTCAAGGTACTAAAAGTGGAATCGATTGGTTACATCTAGGTGCCGGTCTACATAGCTGAAATAGCTCCTAAGGACTTGAGAGGAAGCCTTGGATCAGTGAACCAGGTTTCTACTAGACTTAGTTCTCCTTCTTTTTTTCTCTTTCCTTTTTCATCGGTGTATTTTGATAAAGACTGTCCATAAGTTTCTTTAATAAATCATGTTCCTAATAGTCATAATCAGACAAACATAATGACTCAGTAAAGACTAGAGAGTGATGCATCTCCTTCAACCAAAACATAAAAATAAAAAAAAAGCAAAATGACTGAATGTAAGTTGACAATGTTCTTTTGTAGCTTTCAACCACCATTGGAGTGATGATTGTCTATTTTCTTGGGATTTTCCTTCCATGGAGGATACTTTCTATGCTAGGTGATGCTCTTGTGGAATATGTTCTTGTCAGACTCTGTTTTAATGTGACGTTTTCTATTCGGCAGTGAATTGTAATATTGGATTCTGATACAATTGTACAGGAGTCTTGCCATGTGCAGCTTTGATACCTGGTCTATTTTTCATACCCGAATCTCCTAGGTGGCTGGTAATTACTAATTACCATCTTATATATATACCTATATACACACCAGTTTGTTTCCAATTAGTTGAGTTTCAAATTTTATGATATATATGGGTGTTTTATGCTGTTTCAGGCAAAACTGGGGATGCTAGAGGAGTCTGAACTGTCTTTGCAAGTTCTGCGAGGCTTCGGCACCAATATATCTGCTGAATTTGAAGATATAAGGGTACAAGCCTCTAATTAATTTATGTAAATTGCAATATAAAATAAAAGCAATGTCTCACTTTTCCAAATGATGGATGGAACGTTTTAAGCTTTTAGCACTTGCTAATTTCCCTTCCAAATGCAGAATTCTGTAAAAACAACAACACCAGGAATAGCATTCAGTTTTAAAGACCTTTGGCATAGAAGATATTTGCTTCCTTTGATGGTAAAAGGGTTTGTTTAGAATTTGCTTCTTTTTTTTGTTGTTCCTTTATGGAACTGTAAAAGAATGTGATCACTTATGTGTATATGATGATATTGGTGCAGCTAGGAATTGGTTTACTTGCGCTTCAACAGCTTTGTGGTATCAACGGAGTATTTTTCTACTCTAGCACTATATTTGCGAATGCAGGTTAGCACAAATTCTCTTTCTACATTAATTACTGATCTGCGCATAGCCTTGTCCCATCACCAATTGCACTATGGAACTTAACACAATAATCAGTTAATCACTAAGAACTCTGATTGTTGGAAAATTTGTGATAGAAAATTATGGTTCATCAATAAGGAAATGTTTTTTTTTTCTCAATCCTTACAGGTGTTTCTCAAGAAAAAATTGCCTCATTTGGCCTTGGGGTTGTTCAGGTACAATACATAAATCCTTTTTGTACATACGCTAAATATATGCAAGAGTGCATATCCTTATAGAATCACTCATTTCTTTAGGTTCTTTCAACTGGGGTTTCCACCTGGCTAATGGACAAGGCCGGGCGCCACGTTCTTCTTATTGTATGTTCTTCTTTACCCTTTCATTTTAGCATGGCAATTTTTCACATGAAACAAAATGCGTCCAGGAGTTTGAAGTGATCTTTATGCTACAGGTATCCTCTATTGGAGCTACAATCAGTCTGCTCATAGTTTCTGCAGCATTTTTTGTAGAGGTTGCTTCTATTTCCACTATGCTGTTTTTTCCTTTCTAGAGAATCAATGTACACTAGCCTAATTTTCTGATGTAATTAATATGTTGATCACAGGAGGCAATATCAGAAGACTCCAGCCTTTATGGTGCGATGGGCTACATAGCTGTAGCTGGTGTTGTGGTATGCTATTCTACAATACATTCCACTGCCTTATAAATCCACCTCAATTCATCAAACATGTTTCACTTTTATTTAAATCTTGTGATCTGATGCTTTTGGCTATTGTTATTGCTTTAGGCTATGGTGGTGTGCTTTTCTCTGGGGCTTGGACCTATCCCTTGGCTTATAATGTCTGAGGTAAAATTCCTTCATTCAATTACTGTCCCACTAGCCCTAGAAAACACTTCACATATTTCTCACAGCTAGTTGTTTTTGCTGGTAAAATTAAGAGTGTTGTGATTTAAGGCGAATTTGTTGAAGAGTATGAGAGAAAAATTTGAGACAAGAACGAATTTGGAGCAATTACCCGATACAACTAAGAATGCTATGCTCGCTCGACTATGTCCCCTTGCAATACTTTATGCATTTAAGTCATCTAAGAACAAGAAAGCATGGTTTTGCACAGTGTTGATATGATCTAAGAAAAGTTTTGATTGGGGAATTTTTGATCAGATTTTGCCGGTGAATATAAAGAGTTTCGGTGGGAGTGCGGCGACTATGGCCTATTTCTTGATGTCCTGGGTTGTCACATTGACTGCCAACATTTTGCTGGATTGGAGTCAAGGAGGTAAAGTAACTACAACTACTTTGTATAATAGATAAAGAAACAAAAAAATGTAACTGGTATATATATTGACAGGTACATTCGCTATTTACACTGGATTTGCTGTGTTAACTGGAACATTCGTTGCATTGTGGCTGCCGGAGACCAAAGGAAGAACTCTTGAGGAGATTCAATCATCCTTTTCATGATTCTAACTCATACATATTTGTTGTGTAATTTTGTATTCTTGCAGCAAAACGATGGGTGTAAGGGTTTGATTTGATTGTTTGCCATTTTTGTATTACACCATACGTATCATATATATTACACTATTAAATTATTTTTGGGAGGTGTGTAGAAGAGGTACTTGTTCAATCAATGAAAGAAAGAAGAATAAGAGTTAATTGAGGTTTCGATCATCATAAATATGATTTTGTTGTTGGTACTGTTTAGACCTTGTACAAAAGCAATTTTAACTCAAAAGACATAAACCGGTAATGGATTCGGGTCAGATTAATGGGCCAGGCTTATGCAATTTACAGGCGGGCCAGATGGGCCAGCCCGGACTTATTTCAGTCTACTGGGAGTATACTCATCAGTCTACTGTGTTCAATCTTGGAATTAACATGTCATATTTTATATTCCTAAAAATTTGAATATTTAATCCTTGTAAATCAGTACAATATTAATTTGAAAAACTTTTTTTTAGTTGCCCACTGATTCACAGAGTTTCATCTTATCTACGTCTAGGTTGATCCAAGTTGTGCACCTGACTTTGATGGTTGAGTCTTTCAAAGAGCTTCATCTTAGTTACGAAAAATCCGTTATTCCATCATACTTGCAAGATTAATTAGGATTAATTAGGATAGTGTCCATTTGTTGTCGTACTCATTCAATTCAGTCATATTTAATTGTGATTTGAGCAATGTTTTTTTATCACGTACGTACAGCTATTTTGTTAGTCAAATATACAAGAGTCCATTTGTTGTCGTAGACTCATTCAACTCAAGTCATATTAATAGTGATATGAGCAATGTTTTCATATCACGTACGTACAATCATATGTTTTGCCTGTCTTCTTTGAATGTAACGTTGCTAGCACGTGGTGGAGCCCTCCGTTGTTAGGACCGGTTAAGGATTTTTTTTTTTTTAATTCCTTGGATCCACATTTTGCTTGCCTTATTTAGTCATAACTCGTAAGCAAGGTACGTTAGCTTCCTTCTTGGTTGTTACATTACTTAATAAGTTACAACATTATTCTTGTCAATTAAGTGGTTCATAAATCCAAAGGGTTAGATGTTTCTCAAAGTGGATCTTGAAAAAGGCCACATGGATTGATGGAGGCTTTATAGATTGTCTAGCTTCTACATCGATGAGGCAACTATATATGAATTATAGAAGTAACTGACCCATTTTTGTTTTCTCGTGGTGTCCGTCAAGGTAGTTTTGTTTCTTCGTATTTTTTCTTCTACATGGATCGTCTCATCCAAGTAATTCTGCAAGAGGTTGAGCAAGGAGATTAAATACATATTTGTCAAATTTCGTGGGCCATTTTATTGGTCACATGCATACGTAAGCCCAGTACGGAAGCCTAGTGAAATTCCATCCTAAAACCAATTGGCAATAGGAGGAGTAACCCAAGTGTATTTATACTGGCTTATTTCACTTTATATTTCCGATGTGGGACGAGCATTCCAATACTCCCCCGCAAGTGCAAGTGGGGGAAATAACCACCCTGGTTGACACTTGGACAAGACAAGGGTGGTGGGCATCTCAATCTCTTTCTAGCCAGACCAACCCTAGGTGTAAACGACCCACAAGAAACGCAGGAACGGGTGGCTGGAAGACCAACACTGGGTTTGCGGTCGTTTACCTCGCTCTGATACCATGTCAAAATCCGTGGGCCACCATGTGAAGCTTCATGTGCCACGTGGATACATAAGCCTAGTGCACAAGCCCAATGGGGTTCCATCCTAAAACCAATTGGCAATTGGAGGAGTAACCTAAGGGTATTTATACCGGCTTATTTCACTTTATATTTCCGATGTGGGACGAGCATTCCAATACTGGAAACCCAGGAAATCTCTTTCTAGCCAGACCAATCCTAGGTGTAAACCACCCACAGGAAACGCAGGAACGGGCGGTTGGAAGACCAACACTGGGTTTGCGGCCGGTTACCTCGCACTGATACCATGTCAAAGTTCGGCGGGCCACAAAACGGATGGAAGGGGAGACCGTCCCAGCGCACATGCGCGACAGGCCCATCACATAAGCCCATGGGGTTTCATCCTAAAACCAATTGGTGATAGGAGGAGTAACCCATAGGTATATATTTAGGCTAATTTCTCTTTAGATTTCCAATGTGGGAATTCTTTCTTCCACACGCCCCTTCAAGTGGTAACTGGCCTGGCCCAGTTAGCACTTGACAACATAATGGGCTTAGAGTCGACGGATCGTCGACGAGCTCAATATCACGGGTGGGGAACATCCTTCCGACCCAAACAACCAGGGACCCAAGATCAAACCGCTCTGATACGATCTCAAATTTCGTGGGCCACCATGTGAAACTTAATGGGCAACGTGCATACGTAAGCCCAATACACAAGCCCAGTGGGGTTCCATCCTAAAACCAATTGGCAATAGGAGGAGTAACCCAAGGGTATTTATACTGGCTTATTTCACTTTATATTTCCGATGTGGGACGAGCATTCCAATACTATTACTCTCTCTTATGATTTCCTGAAGCTTTCCCATGTTCTGTTTGTGGACGACATTATTTTGTTTGTTGAAGCTTCAGTTCCTTAACTTTTTAAAAGTGTTGAAGGAGTTTTGTATTGCTTTGAAGTAGAAAGTGTTACCTCTAAGTTCAACATCTTTGTCTCTTCAAGAGTTCAGGGTATTAATTGTTAATATGCTTAGTTGTAGTGAGCGATTTCCGCCCGTTTGAGGTTGTTGGAACCAGTGTGTTAGTAATACAAACATTGTTCCCACGGGAACAGTGAATTGGGCAGCGGAAATAAATACAATTATGCAGGTAACAGTTTGACACGACCTCTTAGAGTGGAAACCTCGTTCAACCAACTAGTTGCACAAGTAAAACCACTACCTCCTTAGAGGATTTCAAATGACTTCTTATATTATTAATTCTTTCACGAGCTACAAAGGCAAGTAGGGACTCCAAGATAATCTAGTCTAATCTCTAGACCCTAGATCTATCAAACCCTAACTTCTCAGCCTAAGCACGTAAAGATAATAATCTAAGAAGACCTAAAAACCCTAGTAACAACTTACTTAACACCTTGACAAAGCTTTAATGGCACTTGAATGCTCTGCTGCTCGATAGCAATGGATATCGGTCGAGATCGGTCAAAAGAAAACCTAAACTGAACTCTTATTTATAGAAGAGACTTGGATCTGATATAATATTATTTCCTTGCCACGAAATAATATTTTTCCACCCAAAATATCTTCTACAAACTGATTCGCAATATAATATTCCATAAGATCTTTCCTTAACCTAGAAATCTTCTCCTTGCATCACAAGCTACTCCCAATTTGGTGAGATATGATTCCGATATCTTTAGAGATTATCTTCTAATAAACAACTATTCCAGTTGTCAAATCTTCGAGAATCAAATCTTCCAAAGTTGAAAGGACGCGGTTTCCTTATTTAGAATCTGTCCAAGCGCAGACGCTGCTGTTCCCTCAAGCGCAGACGATGTTCCCTCATATCAACGTCAACTCATTCCTGCTTCCATACTTTTGTATTACCTGAAATTACTATGGACACATACAACCCATCAAATCTCTTAGAGTTTGTCATTATCAAAACACAAGGGAAAATTCGGTACTGTACCCATGGTAACAGTGTCTGTTCCCATGGTACCAGCATCCAACAATTTCCCCCTTTTTGATGATGACAAACTCATACCACAAAATTGTCCTATCATCTATGAAGTTGATAAACATACATTCTGTAACACCCCCTTCCTACCCTGGAGGTATTACCGCCAATAACCCCGATTAAGACTAAACCGAAGCTACCCAAGGCTTTAATTTGACTGAACAAACTAAAAGAAACATTACAGCGGAATAAATACAAATGGTCTTATACAAGCCTTAACTCAAAAAGAATTAGTAAATAACTAGAACAACCTTCTATTTAAACAAAATCTTCATCAAGTCTTCCTTGATTTCTTATTTCTGAAACTCAACTTCGCTTTGAAGTAGTTTCACATGATCTTCACTCAAGTATAGCCATTGGAAACCTTTCTTCAACTTCTGGAGCTTCAAACATCTAAATCCGCCTCTTGAATCAACTTCCAAGAAATACCTGATGTGTCGTAAACCAACGGTGGACACCAGTCGACCATATAAAAGAAAAGAAAATGGACGGGTTAGTCTAATGAAAGACTATCAAGCGGAGAATCTAACTTGGTTCTTATGGTTGTAACTAAACATATTGGCATCCAAATCCGATTAGACTCGGATTATGATCCAACAGTTAGCAGTCTTATAGAGAATAAGAAGGAGACTCGCATAATCAAGAGAGAGAACACCACCGCTTGTGGTTTCTTTAAGAAGCATAAACAATTGTTGGGAACTCATATTCATCACATAACAATTTGAAAAGCCTCCATCGACTAATCAGATTGACTTAATCAAAGTTGATTAAGAATCATTCATAACCGGAAGCAAGAATGGCTTTCCGACTGGACGAACCATTCAGGTATATAAATGTGCCTAACGCACTTATCTTATATTAATTTCAAAACTTTTCACAACCAATTTGGTGGCTTTTAATCGGCTTGAACTACCGCCGAAATACTCTGGTATTGTAGAGATGATCGGAGTATTTCATCCATGGTCATCTACCCTGTACCGAGATCGCAGGTCTTAAGCTATCCTTGATCCCTCATTTGCTATGGTGAGGTAGAGAACAGAGAGGCCTATTACCCTGTCGTCTACACTGCACCGCCAATTGCACTTAGCTAGAGTGCGCATCACCCCTCTCACACGAAGAGCAGGGGAAGAGTCATGACCCACCATTAGGATTAGGCCCCTCCTAATGTAATATTCTTTTAAAGAGAGGATATGGAACCACGTTCCCCTCCCTGAAACTACCTTAATCAACAACAATGTCTCAGCGTGAGACAACAAACAAGGTCACACATAACGGACCTAAATCCAGTTCTACCGCAAAACTGAATAAACAACATGGTCATTATTTCTAACAAATATAACAACCTATCATATTTTATTAATCATACAAGTTGTTCCCAACCCAAATATTAAATGGGATCCAATTCCTCATTTAATAACAATAACACAAGAGAGAATCGTCCACTTGCCTTAGAAGGCGTGCTCAACGTCCTCAACGATTCCAACAGAAATCTTTATCATCCCTCTGACAAATATAACCAAAGGATTTCTCAACAACGAGCTCACAGAAACACTTCTTAGTTGTATTCTCAACTCCTACAACTTTTTAATCGATAAACGATTTAATTTCCGAATATCGATATATAATAAATCATTAGTTATCATGCTTCAAGGAGCCATCTTGGCGGAATTAAAACTAATTATCCGCTTCACTTTTGAAACAATTTTCTACATAAAAATTGTTCATTAGTAACAGTTCTTAAAGATTGCCAAATATCGGATCAAACGGATTAACAACGAATCCTGAGTAATTATCCGAAGTCCTTTACCTGCCAATCGGTATCCAAAACTTGTATTCGCTATAACTGAAGATCCGGACGTCCGTTTCCCAAGCGGTTTGAACCTGTGGGACCGTATCAACGTCAAGATTATAAAAACCATAAATTTAATTAGCAAAGCGGAACCGAAAATCCCTTATGGTGGCTCCGCAATCAATCCGCTAATTAATTTCGATCATATATACCTTCACTCGAACCCATGACTTGTTTGGCTCAATCATGGCTCGATCCCCGAGCCCGAGGGTGGATGGCATTGCCCGACAGCGGCTCCCATGGTGGTTGGTGGTCGGAGGAGCTAGCGATCGCCGGCGGCGTGGCGTAGCGAGGTAAGAAGTGACCGGCGTGAGGATTCGAATTCCTTCTTCCCGAGTCGTCGTTCCACCTGATTCTTTCCATGGTTCTGCTGCAGCAAACACGCCCAACAAGGGGGAAGAAGAAGAGGTGGAAGGTGTAGGAGGAAGGTTGAAGAAGGTGGCCGACGGTGAAGGAATCCAACTCCGAAGTCCGTCATCGTTCCGCCTTGAATCCCACTCTCGAACTCCTCTGCTTTGGCTCGGTTTCAACCACACCAAACTCACAACAAGGTAAAGAGGATGGGGTGAGGTAGGGAAGACGAGGCAGAGAAAGCTGCCGGCGGTGAGAATTCTCCCGCCCGAGCCCGTCGTTGTCGTCCTGAATCTCTCCCTCGGTTCTTTGTTTTTGGGAGACCGAAATTTGTAGACTTTGGATAAGGCAGAAAGGATGTTCGTGCACATCCCAATCTCTCACTCTCTGTTTCCTTCCTAATTAAGTATAGAAGATATGCTTTTAAAATCCAAAATCTGTCTCGGAACGGGACTCGCGTTAAGGCGGTAAAATTATGTACCTCGGATGGAAAAACTTACTAAACGAAAAACGTCCCGTAAATTATGTAGACCAATAAATCAATTTTTCAAGATTTTATCTTGCTACCTTCAATTTTTAAGGCTTCCGTTTCGCATTTTAAATCCTTTCCGGTACATAATTAAAAAGACGGCTTATCCAATAAATATTCTTTTTTCCACCGAAAAAATCCTAGAATTCACACCGATCCATAAAATCATTTCTTTGTGATTTTAGGATATCACCAATAATTTTCTAGGATTTAATCTCCAACAAAAATATTGGATTAAGCGTTAAAACGGACCAAAAAGGTTAAAAGGATATACGAGAAAAATTCAAAAATATCCTCAAAAACCGCAGTTATTACATTAGTACCCCCTTAAAAATGGTTTCGTCCTCGAAGCCAAGGGGAACTCGGATCACAAAGAAGGATAGCACAAGCACAAACATACAACCACTACAAACCTATACAGAAGTTTGTAGTACCCCCTTAAAAACATATTGTTACTTCTGCACCAAGCACAATCAATCATTGCTTAGTTACCAAACTTCTTCTTTACAATGTTCATTATCTTTGGAAAATGACTCAGTATTTCCTGTCTAATTTCTCAAGTCTTTCCTTTACCTCCATTTTTAGGCCAAGGTAACCTAATCAAAGGTATTTTCTCATTCACGATTCAACCCGACCTCTCTTCATAGGTGTCATTTGGTTGAATATCCATCTTATTATTATCGAGTACAAGAGATATATTGAACGCATGCCATCAAGGAAACATTATGGATAGAATGCATTGATGGTGGCAATGCCAACCAATAAACAAACTTACCAGTTCTTTCCAGTATCTAGAAAGATTCAACATAGCGAGCATTTACGTTGTCTCGCATTCCCCTGCAGAATATGCCTTTCAAGGCGGATACTATAAACAAAACGTTGTTCTCTACAGTGAACTCAACATGCTCTCAAATTAAAACAACACACGACGGTTGTCGATTTGAGCAGTCAGCACCCTTGAACGTTAGTGCGATATCAGTTGTTGTTCTCTTGGCCAAGTCTGGCCCATGAAGAACCTTGTCAGCATTGTCATTCCTACAAATTGACAATCAACACTTCCAACCTTACAAAGCCTCACAAAGAGTCATTTTCTTTATCGTGTAATCAAAATTCTTGTATGTGAATTCACTCAAACTCAAACTACCATTCCAACTCGGGTGGAATCCAAAATACATGTTCTCAAAAGTTTGAATTTGTTTTATTTATATCATTCATCAATTTGACGAGGGAAGCCAATACTAAAATTCAATTCAATCCACAAAGCTTGATGTTACTCCTTTCAAAACTTTGGCATGAACCATTCATCTCAATCAGAGATAATAGTCTCTGGAGTTTTTATGAAGATGAAATACTTCATATATGAACACCTCAGCTAACTTCTATACTCTTTAAGTCAGCTTAAATGCATTAAAAAGAACACTCTATGTGCGTTTGTTAACAACCTCCATATTACATCCTTCTTACATCCTTCTTTCATTAAGTCTTGAACGACTAATGACAAGAATCCATTGTAACATTCTTCCCATTTCTATCCTAAAACAGGAAGAGACTATAACATTTCATCCGGTCTTCTATGCTCAATCAGGACTTCTAGACAAACCAAACATATCAAAACGAACTCGGTGACATTTCGCTTCATGTCAGTCCATCAAAAGTTTTTTTTCTTGAATCCTTATATATTTACTTGTTCCAAGATGAACTAATTAAGCAAATAAATATGCTTCCCTTGAAATAAGCTTTCAAAGCTTATCAACAACCGATACTCATGAACAATTTCAAAACCAAGCAATCCATAATCTTGAATAACAAATTCTGATGTCTTACCTCCTTGATCTTCTTCATTGATCTTAAACAATATTACTTTCCCATACTACTTTTCCTTGATCTGGTCATCAAATTCTGAATAAAATTCTAGGGTATTCACACAACCTTGTTGTCATCCAAACTAAACCTTTAGTCCTTCTCAAATTATTTTCTTTACAAGGATTGCTTAAAATCCTTACTCAATTTCCTTTTTGAGATAAAATCTCAGTATTACTTTAACCAAGAGTATGAGATTTATCCAACACATGACAAGATAGTAACCTATCTTGCCAATCCTTTACATCCTTTTCTCAACCAAAACTCAGCTTGGGCATACTGACATTCAAACGTAGTTATCTTTCTAAACTACTTCAAACTACACTCTTACGCATTACTATACCAACATATTGGACAATAATACCTTTAGTCCAATAATTTCCAACAAAATTGTCTCCATTGACAATTTTCAGTCTTTTTCATCAAAGAACTGTTTAGACATCACTTAACATTTTGACTTGTTGAGCAACTTAACTCTTAGGATTAAAAACATATCCTCATGTGTCCACTCTCTATATCCAACAACTTATCAGGCTGAGATTGAATATCAATACTAATTTACATATCCAAACTCCAGACTCATTGGAGTTCTGCTTAAGGTCCTCACTTGACCATCTTTTCTCAAAGAGATTTAAGTTTTCAAGGCAACAATGAAAACAAATAACAACTAATGGAGAATTACTAGTACATCCTTTATTCCAAAGAAAGGATTACTAAAATATCATTCCTTAGAAAGGGTTCAATTCCAGGAGTCCATATCAATTTACTTTCAAAGACAATTCCGCTAAAAAGGCAATGACTTTCTTAGGTCATGATGTCAACCAAGATGAACTACTAGCAAACTGCATAGAGAATTCCAATAATCGTTGACTGAAAACAATCCCAAGCTTTTAGAGAAGTACGGAGTTACTCCATGCTCTTGAGAGACCAAAACAGATTTGTGAAGAATCTTACCAAATTTCTTTACTTATAGTCAAACTATTTTGGGAAGTTTGGCCATACTCCTTAAATGGTATAGGTTACCAAGGATATACTAACTCAAAAGAATTTTACCAGATACTAGATATAGAAATTGTTATAATGCAAAATAAAGCTTGCATCTTTTCATCTCAAACAACTACACTTGCAAAACTCATATAATTGCAAAACTTATATGATTGCCAAATCATACTAGAAACTATTCTTTAAAACCCAAGGAATTATGTGATCTTATTCCACCATGTGATCAGTATGGGGAGATAAAATAAACATAATCCTTTATTGCATTCTCATAGGAATAAGACATGTAATCTTGCCTTACCATGTGATCAAGATGGAAGACAAATTACATTCTTACTCACCACTATGAAAACCGTAGAAAATTTTATTCATGAATTCCGTATATCGAATCAACATTTCTTTAAAAAATTTCTACTAGAACTCTACAAAGTCATAAGATTTTTCTCAAAAGAGAAAATCACAAGACAATTTCAAATATTCCTTATTTCATGACAGCTTGACAGGAAACTCGACATAGGTTACTAACATACTTGCTTTAACTTTGAATACCGCGGAAACAAAGATTAACTACTTTATGAAGAAATGGGCGCGTCAAGCTAATGCATCAAATAAAATTGCTGACCTTATCTTGATGATGCTTCTGACACTTTGCCCTAGTTTTGTGCTGACATTTGCACATTAACTGGCCTTACCAACTTGGAAGAAGTTTTGAATCAAATCTGAGCCTCAAAGGACCTTAGACAATCCAATTCACTTATGCGTACTACATTTCCTTTCGAATGTAACACTTCTTCCCTCCTCAAGGTAGAACTTGATGACAAACCTTGACTTTTCTTAATTAGAACATACTGCCAGACTTTTCTATAATCCAAAGTATTGAGTAATCTCTGCCTGATTTAACTCAATCTCAACCCAACTTGATTTCGCAAGTTCAATAAAAGAGTTGATCACTCCAATTCACTTACTTGCAAACCTTAGGGAAAATGTGATTCTGACATCTTCATACTCATAGCAAAGATTCTTCTTCGATCATTCTCAACTTGTATGCCTCCTTGACATACTACTTTAAAGTTATGCAGATATAATCCATTAACAAAAAGTTAATACTTGAGTTCATCCATTCACAAGACAACGAGACTTCCCTAATAAATTGCTCAATCCGAGAAAACTTAAAACAATCGAACAATTTCTCTCTGATCATTATATGCATCAAATCTGCTTGCCTTAGCTATCTTCAAAATCAGGCCCACCTGGAATTATTTTTCCAAGGATAAGGTCTAAGCTTTATTGAGCATAGTATTGAATGATTGATATTTTTCTCCCAACCGTTTAAAATATCAAGACGAACATGCCCAAAATCATTCCTTGAATGATCTTCTCAAAATTGAACTTTATCATTTCCATCCTCAAAGAAACATAAGCCAATACCATTGGCAATTTAGAAGATCTCAAGGATGATTCCATTACTAGTCAATTATAGACCTCAAGTCTCTTCTCATTATCCCAAGCTAGGTATCATACAGCAAAATTCCCATAACGTTGTCACATAGGTTAATCATCGGGATATCAACAACTCATGTAATCAATTAACACTTGTGCTAAGTAGTTAATTGAACATAAACACATTATCGATGAACTTTTACCCGTTCAATCCATTTTGACCAATCAACCTTATTCACAACAACCTTGATGATTAACCACTTGTTCACAACTTAAGTTGAACCAACATTCTTCCTTCCTTTCTTACTATAATCATAAGAAATTCCCATTCCATTTAGGATTCTCAATCCTCTTAACTCAAAGAATAACAACATATATGAAAAATCTGAGTTTAAACACTATCAGGTTAAAAATTAAATTGCATTATCCAATAGATTAACAATTCAATCGATCCAACACTTGAGCACTTCAAAGCTCTTTAACTTCCATCTGAGCAAAGAAAAGTACAGAATATCCATGATTCTATACTATAGAGTTACAAACACAGTTGTTGAAGAAAGTTTCCAAAGACAATTCTTTTCTTTTCAGGATCCTTTTACATCCCTTCATGATCCATACTGATCTTTTTAAAAGCACTCAAGGATCATAAGATTCTCCAAATCTCAACATTGAGAAGTAGAGGTTCCAACTCCATACTTCTATTGATAATCGAATTTCAACCAAATTCAGAAATTCCTAAGAAAATATTCTCGGGAAAACTCTTACTCTTCAAAGAAACTTACTTTAAAAATTTCCTTTTTAAAGACAACACTTGGACTTTCATATCTCAAGAAAAAGAATTAGCAATTTCTTTCACATAACTTTGAATCATGAACTTTCTAACAAAAATTCTTAACTTTAAAATCTCACAAAAAGTTTCCTAATGACATGGGAGAAACGACAAGGGTACACCCCATTCAGATACTCAAGAGAGAATAGGAAATTATTGGGAACTTGGTTTAAAACCGGTTCAACTTTAGGAATCTTCACCTAATCTTACTATGGATCCTTCTCGGAATCCATTCCCATCTCCAGGGAATCAAATGTCCACTATAGGACCTTTTTCACATAAGCCATTACAAACTCGTTACCTCATGTTCTCCAATTCCCTTTTCTCCTTCTATCTCTTCATGAGTATGACCTTCAATCTAAACCACTTTCCGTAAATGGTTCTAAGACAACACCAATATAGAATTCTCCACAATTCTATATGGAAGGATGAAAGTCTTAAGCAAGACTTAGAAACTTTTAGCTCTGATACCACTTCTGTAACACCCCCTTCCTACCCTGGAGGTATTACCGCCAGTAACCCCGATTAAGACTAAACCGAAGCTACCCAAGGCTTTAATTTGACTGAACAAACTAAAAGAAACATTACAGCGAAATAAATACAAATGGTCTTATACAAACCTTAACTCAAAAAGAATTAGTAAATAACTAGAACAACCTTCTATTTAAACAAAATCTTCATCAAGTCTTCCTTGATTTCTTATTTCTGAAACTCAACTTCGCTTTGAAGTAGTTTCACATGATCTTCACTCAAGTATAGCCATTGGAAACCTTTCTTCAACTTCTGGAGCTTCAAACATCTGAATCCGCCTCTTGAATCAACTTCCAAGAAATACCTGATGTGTCGTAAACCAACGGTGGACACCAGCCGACCATATAAAAGAAAAGAAAATGGACGGGTTAGTCTAATGAAAGACTAGCAAGCGGAGAATCTAACTTGGTTCTTATGGTTGTAACTAAACATATTGGCATCCAAATCCGATTAGACTCGGATTATGATCCAACAGTTAGCAGTCTTATAGAGAATAAGAAGGAGACTCGCATAATCAAGAGAGAGAACACCACCGCTTGTGGTTTCTTTAAGAAGCATAAACAATTGTTGGGAACTCATATTCATCACATAACAATTTGAAAAGCCTCCATCGACTAATCAGATTGACTTAATCAAAGTTGATTAAGAATCATTCATAACCGGAAGCAAGAATGGCTTTCCGACTGGACGAACCATTCAGGTATATTAATGTGCCTAACGCACTTATCTTATATTAATTTCAAAACTTTTCACAACCAATTTGGTGGCTTTTAATCGGCTCGAACTACCGCCGAAATACTCTCGTATTGTAGAGATCATTGGAGTATTTCATCCATGGTCATCTACCCTGTACCGAGATCGCAGGACTTAAGCTATCCTTGATCCCTCATTTGCATATGGTGAGGTAGATAACAGAGAGGCCTATTACCCTGTCGTCTACACTGCACCGCCAATTGCACTTAGCTAGAGTGCGCATCACCCTTCTCACACGAAGAGCAGGGGAAGAGTCATGACCCACCATTAGGATTAGGCCCCTCCTAATGTAATATTCTTTTAAAGAGAGGATATGGAACCACGTTCCCCTCCCTGAAACTACCTTAATCAACAACAATGTCTCAGCGTGAGACAACAAACAAGGTCACACATAACGGACCTAAATCCAGTTCTACCGCAAAACTGAATAAACAACATGGTCATTATTTCTAACAAATATAACAACCTATCATATTTTATTAATCATACAAGTTGTTCCCAACGCAAATATTAAATGGGATCCAATTCCTCATTTAATAACAATAACGCAAGAGAGAATCGTCCACTTGCCTTAGAAGGCGTGCTCAACGTCCTCAGCGATTCCAACAGAAATCTTTATCATCCTTCTGACAAATATAACCAAAGGATTTCTCAGCAATGAGCTCACAGAAACAGTTCTTAGTTGTATTCTCAACTCCTACAACTTTATAATCGATAAACGATTTAATTTCCGAATATCGATATATAATAAATCCTTAGTTATCATGCTTCAAGGAGCCATCTTGGCGGAATTATAACTAATTATCCGCTTCACTTTTGAAACAATTTCTAAATAAAAATTGTTCATTAGCAACAGTTCTTAAAGATTACCAAATCTCGGATCAAACGGATTAACAACGAATCCTGAGTAATTATCCGAAGTCCTTTACTTGCCAATCGGTATCCAAAACTTGTATTCGCTATAACTGAAGATTCGGACGTCCGTTTCCCAAGCGGTTTGAACCTGTGGGACCGTATCAACGTCAAGATTATAAAAACCATAAATTTAATTAGCAAAGCGTAACCGAAAAGCCCTTACGGTGGCTCCGCAATCAATCCGCTATTAATTTCGATCATATATACCTTCACTCGAACCCATGGCTCATTTGGCTCGATCCCCGAGCCCGAGGGTGGCTGGGCGTTGCCCGACAGCGGCTCCCATGGTGGTTGGTGGTCGGAGGAGCTAGCGATTGCCGGCGGCGTGGCGTAGCGAGGTAAGAAGTGACCGGCGTGAGGATTCGAATTCCTTCTTCCCGAGTCGTCGTTCCGCCTGATTCTTTCCATGGTTCTGCTGCAGCAAACACGCCCAGCAAGGGGGAAGAAGAAGAGGTGGAAGGTGCAGGAGGAAGGTTGAAGAAGGTGGCCGACGGTGAAGGAATCCAACTCCGAAGTCCGTCGTCGTTCCGCCTTGAATCCCACTCTCGAACTCCTCTGCTTTGGCTCGGTTTCAACCACACCAAACTCACAACAAGGGAAAGAGGATGGGGTGAGGTAGGGAAAACGAGGCAGAGAAAGCTGTCGGCGGTGAGAATTCTCCCGCCCGAGCCTGTCGTTGTCGTCCTGAATCTCTCCCTCGGTTCCTTGTTTTTGGGAGACCGAAATTTGTAGACTTTGGATAAGGCAGAAAGGATGTGCGTGCACATCCCAATCTCTCACTCTCTGTTTCCTTCCTAATTAAGTATAGAAGATATGCTTCTAAAATCCAAAATCCGTCTCGGAACGGGACTCGCGTTAAGGCGGTAAAATTATGTACCTCGGATGGAAAAATTTACTAAACGAAAAACGTCCCGTAAATTATGTAGACCGATAAAATCAATTTTTCATGATTTTATCTTGCTACCTTCAATTTTTAAGGCTTCCTTTTTGCATTTTAAATCCTTTCCGGTACATAATTAAAAAGACGGCTTATCCAATAAATATTCTTTTTCCACCGAAAAAAAAAGCCCCAATCGATCGTACTATCCACACTCCCATGACGATTCGAATCGCCCAATTCGAAGTCTCCAAACGCTCGATTGAAGGATCCAAACGCTCGATCGAAGTCTCCAAAGTTCGATCGAAGGCTCCCACCTTCTCACGCTCAGTTTGTCGATCCAGGAACATGATTCGGTCCATCGCCCTCACCTTCACCTTCGATCTCACCTTCACCTGAAATAGTTCGATCGAAATCTCACCTTCACCTTCGATCTCACCTTCAAAGTGTAATAAGATCTTGTTTTTTGTCGGTTCTATAATTTGACCACCATCACAGAAATTTGCTCTGAGGGTTCAGAGACAGTGAAAATGACCAGGATTAAGAAGAGGAAGAAATTAGGGTCAACCGAGCTTCCAAACATAACCCTGACCCATTTCCTCAGAATGTCAAAGGAAGGGGTTTGGTAAACATCAATTTATTGCCTTTGTCTTTGGCTGGGAATGAACTTGTAAAACTGTTTCAACATTGATGGGTAGATTTGTGATATGTTGTGTTATTGACCAACAAAACTATTTCAACTAGTAATAGTGCATTAAAAACATGTAAAAGTGCATTAAAAACATATAAAAGTGCACCAGAAACTAATAATAGTGCATAAGAAAAAAGTACAAGTATAATGTCAAAAAGTGCATTAAAAACATGTAAAAGTGCAACAGAAACTAATAATAGTGCATAAGAAAAAAGTGCAAGTATATGTCAAAAAGTGCATTAGAAACATGTAAAAGTGCACCAGAAACTAGTAATAGTGCATAAGAAAAAAGTGCAAGTATAATGTCAAAAAGTGCATTAAAAACATGTAAAAGTGCATTATAAACATGTAAAAGTACACTAGAAACTAGTAATAGTGCATAAGAAAAAAGTGCAAGTATAATGTCAAAAAGTGCATTAAAAACATGTAAAAGTGCATTATAAACAGGTAAAAGTGCACTTTTACTTGGTCAACGAGATTGCAATCTTGCAAAATTTACATAATTGAAATCCAACGAGATTCACACAATTCAATAGACCAGTTCAATCGATTCCGAAATTCACACAGTTCGATTCGCCGAAATCCTCTTAGATAGTTTATTAGGTAGAATTGGATTTGTGAATTCCTCTTAGATAGTTTATAAACCCTAGAATTTCAAATAACCTAACCAAATCACAAAAAGAGGAATAAATGCCGCTTTCTGCCATGGTTGGAAAGAGGAATTGCAATCGCACCATCTTCGATCTCGTTCAATAGATTCGTATCGAAATCTCTCCCTTAATCGAGAGTCGTCAATCGATTGGGTACCCAAATCTCGTTTAGTTTACCCCAAAAACAAAAGAAGAGAAAAATGATTAATTAATTAGAGAAGGAAAAGACATAATTGCCCCCGTCTTTAATAAAAGGAGAAAGAAGATTAACCCTTGGATCTCCTTGATCCAAGGGCCCAGAATGCTCCTTCCGTTTCTTGTTAAGAGAGTGTTTTATGGGAACCAAACTCTCATATTTAGTTATAATTATAAATAGTATTCTAAAAATATTCATAAAAAATCATCTATCTCAAGAATAATGGTTCTTTCAATATTATTTCTAGGGTTTCATTTTTCTTCTCATCAAGAATCATTCGCTCATCTCCACGTCCTTCTGTTTCATATGTCCTTAATCGATTTCTCGCTACTTTGCACTATCGATCGATTTCTCGCTGCTCTTCATCAATCAATTTATCGCTACTCTCCATCTTCCGTTGATCGATCTGTTGTCGCTCTTCATTGCCCTTTCATTCTTCTTCACAATAATAAAAAAACTTCCAAGACTAATTTTTACAAGGTTTCATGCTCTCTCTTCTTCCTTCTCCTCCCTCCAAATCTGCCCTCTATTCTAACACATACAATCGATGTTCCCGTCCCCTCTTCGCCCAAATTTACAACCTCTTCATCCTAATCAAAGTCCCCATCTCGCTCCTCTACATCGCCTTCGCATTAATCAAAGCCTTATCGACCATCGTCTCTTACACAATCGTTGTTTGTAATTTGGCTTCGATTATGGAAGATCGACTATTGAAGACAAGCTAATAAAAGAATATATTTAAAAACATATTCAATTAAGATCTTTTAATTCCTGCCAAAAAAAATTAAGATCTTTTACTACTCCCTTATTAGTTAATATCTCATAAAATATTTCAAAGGATTTGTTTACATGTACTATTTTCATTCAGATTAAGAACTCTCTCTCTATTTATGTAAATTGTTTTATCCCTTAAAAAATCAATTTGTTAATTATTTCTTGCTAAATATATCCAAGTAGGATTTTATCTTAATAATCTATGTTTATTTTCCATTTTAAATTTAATAATCTAGATTTAATTTGTTTTATTTGATTTTAAAAAACAAAATAATTTTTATACATATTACGGGCAATAAATTACGTACATTAAAATTTAAATTAAATTTTCATTTATTAATATTTGTATAATATATCTAAAAAATATCATGTTATAGTCATACAGAACACGACGAGAACAACTAATACGTACTAATCGAGTAAAAGTAAATTGTTTTGAAGACCATTCAATAGAGTACTCAAGAAATGGCTAATTAATATCTGATGGACGGCTTACAAAACGAAACCACCACCGAGACACACCTCCAGCACAAAAGGACACGTGGTGATCTAATGCGAATTTGTCCTACAACGTTAAACACGTGTAGGCAACGTACGAATACCATAACATTCATCCAACCTTTTGCTTCTAGCCTTGTACTACCTCGTCATTGTTTTTGTTTGTTACGATTCTCCCATACAAAACTTTGATAGACACAACAACACAATAGGCTTCGGAGTTGCAAACGCAAAGCGCACGAAGCCGCCAAATCGGTGCCGGAGATCAAAGGTATGTTAGAATTTGCGTTATTACCTCGTTCTCTTACATGTACACATAACACATTAACAAATTAAAATGCATAATGACAAAAAAATTCGGCTATTTTCTCATTTGGTAAAACTTCTAATCATGTTATTACGTACCTCGATCTCTTACCTACAAAGAAAAAGGGACAAATATTAAAGGACGGAGAGTAACAAAATTAATGAAAAATGGCAAACAATTTCGGCGAACGGTTTTGAGATTTAACATATACTCTCTCTATTTTGCAATGTAAGTCGTTTCTACCTCTAAAAGGTGTTTCATAATGTAAGTCATTTCTTACCTTATTTAATATAAAATTTACAAAAATAGATCGTTACTCTATTTAATTTACTTAATTTTCTAACAACATTCATTTTGTCAAGTAATTCTAGTAGTTACAGAGTTAATAGTGCATGTGATAAAAACAAGCATTAAATTATTATTTTTTCTATTTTAAACTTGTTTTAATTCTTGTGCAAAATAAAAAACGACTTACATTACAAACAAATCCGAGGTAGTAGTACGTTTGACTAGTATATTATGTTGTATTAAATGTATTAAATTAACTGTGCAATCCAGAGACTTAGGTGACGCATATTATAATTTCCATTTAATGTATATATGCTTGAGCTTTCTAAGCAAGAACGTCAAGTCGATCATGTGCCTAATTCAATAATATAACGTGCTTAATCCATGTATGATGAAAGAAATTTGTAATTTCCAAGTTTATTAATTTATTCCATTGGCATTTCAAATCTTTGCTCGATCGGATCGGATCAAAGCTGATTTATTGAGATTCAGAGTGTTGTAGGATATGATTTGCATCAATTATAAAGACACTTTAATATCATATTATTACTTTGGTAAGTATTCATGCTTGAGCCTTCGTTAACCACTTGTAATGTTGTGAATTTGTAACTTGAAGCTCGTTTAACATGCAATTCATTGATAGACAAGTCATGAATTAAGATAGTTTTTATGCTAACATACTCATGCCATCATATATTATATAATAGTTGAATAAATTTCAAGATTATGGATACTTAAGTGTAAGTGTGCGGAAGGATCGAAACCACATTCGTAGGCCGACAATTTTTCTGGATAAGGAAAGCAAATAGAATAATCCAGTGATCAAGTTGCTCTGATGGGAAGGGAATAGATGCTGATCCATTAGATATATATGTAAGATCATCCCGATTCCAACTCAGCAACTTTTGAGATTTTGAGAAGAGTTGCTCTTTGGAGAGCACAATACGATGAAAGTTGTAAGCTGTGTTCGGGGGGAGTTATTGTCTATCACCTTAATTGGGAAATGTTACAGGTGGTTAACCTACAAAAGACGTATCCTTTCTAATGATTTCCATATTTTTTTATAGTGTAGTTAAGCTTCTTGGAATCAAGGATTCCGACTATTGGAGACTAAAGTTGACTCTATGTTAATTGTTTCGACGTTATTGCACACCACTTTAGCCACGTCTTGTAGCTTAACTTGTATAGCCTGGTACACCATTGCCAAGGCTTAGATTTGGGTTTGGTTTCGAAACTAGCAGTTTCGGTTCCTCCGAAACCTAGAACCAAAACCATAACTGAAGTCCGGCCGATTCCACGGTTTCAATTCGATTCCTTTCTGTTTCGGCCATAATAATAATAAAAAATATTGTCTAGGCATAATACAAAACCGCGATCGCAATTTCACCTGTTGGCAAAACTGCGACCACTTAAACCTTGGAATCGACGGTTTTTTCCAGTTTCACAATTCCAGGGAGGTGGAAATGGGACCGAAACCGCCCTGGAATCGAACCGGCCGGCAATTCCGGTTTCGGTTCCATACGTACGGTCCCGGTTCCAGGCCGATTTCGAACCGACTGACCTAGGTCTACCAAGACCTTCTTATTATAAAGTGGCTTGTATCGTGAGCCCAACCGTGTAGCTGGTTTCCTTGTTCGTGGGGCTACAACTTTTCCGTTGGGTGTGTTTTTCCTTACAAAACCTCCACTTGGATGTTTTTGCCTTTTGTATGATAATGTCTGGGTGTGCTTTGCTTGATGTGCGGAACCTTCTCTTATATGTTTACGCCTTTTGTTTGATGATGTTCAGACGGTTTGTTTTCCCGGTCCGTTCTTTATTTTGTGTTTGGCACTCATGGGAGTCAAAATGAACACTTCAGGTACTGCCCTGAAGGTTTAATCTTTTGACTAGATGTCTGAAAATTTGCCTCGTTCTATTCCTTTTGAATGTTGATGTATGGCTTACCGTTAATGTTATGGACCTAGGATTGATGCATGCTAGCAATTAATTACCGCTACCGCGCTACGTATTGTTTTGGCTTTGGTTAAGACATTCGATTTAACTAGGTTTGATTCGATTCAATCTTCAACTATTAGGTAAAGAACCCGCCATATTTTTTTAGAAAGTAAAACTACATAACATACATGACTTGCCAATAAAAAAGCTTCTGGTACATAAAAACAAAAATAGTCCCCTTGGTTACCTATATAACCATTGCAAAAAAAATGAAAGAACCATTGCAAATTGGACAAACAAAATTGAAAAAAGAACACCATAGAAAGCAAGAAATCACCTCACAAATCATCTGGCTATTCTGAAAATTGGTCCAATTAACTACATGATCATATGAATCATACAACTTACATACATCAGTTCTTCCTTAGGAGCCTTTTGTTTGATAATGTCGGGGTGTGCTTTGCTTGACGCACGGAACCTTCTCTTGGATGTTTACGCCTTTTGTTTGATGATGTTCAGACGGTTTGTTTTCCCCTTCTATTCTTTATTTTGTGTGTTGGACACTCATGGGAGTCACAATGAACACTTCAGCTATTGCCCTGAGGGGTTAATCGTTTGACTAGATGTCCGAAAATTTGCCCCATTCTATTCCTTTTGAATGTTGATGTATGGTTTACCGTTAATGGTATGAACCTAGGATTGGTGCATGTTAGCAAGTAATTACCGCTACGTATTGTTTTGGCTTAGGTTAAGACAATCGATTTAATTAGGGTTGATTTGATTCAATCTTCAACTCTCAGTAATCCCTATAACGTAACACATTCATCTAAATGACACCAATCTAAGTATGGTTTCACAAGCTAAAGAACCCGCCATAGTTTTTCAGAAAGTAAAACTACATATACATGTCTTGCCCATAAAAAAAGTTTATGGTACATAAAAACAAAAATAGTCCCCTTGGACACCTATATAACCATTGCAAAAAAAAATAAAAATGGAAGAACCATTGCAAATTGGACAAAAAATTGAAACAAGAATACCATAGAAAGCAAGAAAACACCTCACAAATCATCTGGCTATTCTGAGAATTGGTCCAATTAACTACATGATCATATGAATCATACAACTTACATACATCAGTTCTTCCTATACCTGCACTAAACAAGCTCGATCAATCCACTTAACCAGCAATTAAGCAAAATCCCCCTAAAAATCAAGATTGTTCTTTCCTCTTCATAGCCTGTTTATTATTATGCATCCACACTTTGAACACCTGCCTTTTTACCCCGGTCGTAGCACAAAACCGCTGCACATCGCCCTCATCCTGCTTCTGAATCCTCCACCCAATCCTCTCCGCCAACTCCATCATCTTCTCCTTCTGCTCGGGCGTAAACTTCGTCCTGAATCTCTTCCGACTCGATCCGCCCTCCCCGTCCGATCTGAACAAATTCAGATCCTCGCTCGACGCGTCCCCTCCCCCCTCCCCAAAATTCATCATCGCCGGCGGCCCCGCCTGATCGGAGAATCTCCGGTGATGATGATGAGGATTCGCCCCCGCCGTCGCCTGCCGGAACGGAAACGGCGTCAATATGTTCGTGTGCTGGTGGCGCGCGTTGAAGCTGATCTGGAAATTGGAGCTCGGCGTCGGAGCCACGATTAATGCGGAGGATGCGGCGTCCTTGCGGTGGAAATTGCGGTGGCAGCCGCAGGCGGCGCAATTGAGCGATTCTAGGGTTCCGGCGACGCCGTCGGGCATGAACTCGCCGCATCCGTCGAGGACGTGGGTCCCGAGGTGGGCGGCGTGGTTCTTCTGGCATTCTCGGTATCGGGTAACCGGTTCGGGATCGGACCGGATCGGATTCGGATTCGGATCTGGAGGATCCGGATCCGGATCTCTCGTTGTCCGGGTTTGGTGCCCGTCCGGAGACGGGTTGAAGATTGCGCCCTCTTCTTTCTTCTTGTGCTCTTCTTCGGCTCCGCTAAGGCTCCGTTTGGCTGATGACCCCATTTCCTTGTCTGGGTTCCTCCACTCCATCATCCCACACAAAACCCAAATCCCCAAACAAGCCCTTATCTTTGAAACCCTAATCTGGGTTTAGCTCTAAAATTGCACCAGGGTTTTTGTTGGTAAGGGGGGGAGAGAGGAGGAGCTTGGACTTTTAAGAGGAACTGTTGTGTTTCCTACCACCCATCATTCTATCAATTAAAAACAAAAGAGAGGGTTTTGAGGGACCAAAAGGGAAATTTGAAATTTGTAGTGGTAGTAGGGAAAAAAATAAAAATGAATAATAAGGCTGATGAGATAAAGAGTAGTACCTGATTCACCACTCTTTCTCTGCTGCAAAAACATTGAACAACCGACAAAGTCATGTTCTTCTTCTCACACATCCTGCACACTGGTCCAAAGTCTTGTAATTATTGCATTTTTTGGGGTTTCTTTTTTTAAATTGTTACCCAGAAAATAATTTTTTTAGAGAAAAAAAAAAATGAAACTCCCCAGCCTTTCAGTTGTAACAAATTTGTTCTTTTATGATTGCTCATACCTGGTGGACTGATTGATGAGAGACTGAATGACACAAGGAGGGTTGATACTTGATTGGACAACTCCTCATCAAGCTTCTTTGGAATCATGTTGTGGCAAGCAGCATGCTTTATGGGTAATAAACTGGATTTGTGAGCAGTTTATGAGGAAATTAGGAATCTGAGGAGGAAATGATAAGCAAACAAGATAGGTATAATCTGTGAGATTTGTATTGAGATGCTAAAAGAAGAAAGGGTGGGGTTAAAATTGGGGGAGGGAGAAGAGGGAATTGGTGGGATGTGAATTAAAGAGAGGAAATAAGGGAGTGGTGGGCCTGGTGGAGAGCACTTGTAATTTTGCTGGTGTGTGTTGTGTTAATTGTTATAGTGTTAGTGTGATAGTGTCTGTGTCATATCTTTCAATGGGGGCATGCTTTATTGTGGGTGTGGGTCTACTACAGGAGCTGGCCTGCAAAACCCACTTCTTTTTTTACTACCTTTATAGGAGGGAATGGGTATTTACTGTACCTCACTACCATAAATCATCTGTAGATTTGGAAATTAGCTCATCTAGGGTTGGAAATTAGTTGCGGGTGAATGAGTGATGGAACCATTCGGATAAACTTTCCGAATATATGGATGATCACCCAAAATAGACTGTTCGACACATCTGGTTGGTATGCAGGTTGAAGCGGGTGATGGGGCGGATTCAGGTGATGTTACATCTAACTTGTTCACATGTTAAATATTGCAAATTTACTTCTACTTTATTATGACCTAGACAAATTCAGGTAGGCTCGTTCATGCCGCTCGCAAATGTCGCTCGCAAATTAGAATGTGTATAGAAAAGAAAAAATATATAAAATTACAAAAGCTATGTTAATCTTGCTCAATATCGATACCCTTGTCTTCATAGGCAAAAGCATTGATCGAGTCTGATCTGATTCCGTACCCACTTTTGTAAAGGTCTTACCCGAATCATCTACGAGAGATCGATTGATCGGATGTGAATGATGTGAGTGAAGTTTTTCGTGGATGACAAGAAGTAGAATGACTTCAGACTTCTATCCTCCGGCCTATTTCCACCCCTAAAAATCTTGGAGGTGCAATGTATAATTTAAATGGTGCTTTAGGGCGTGTTTAGTATGACCCTTTTGAGGCACTATTGAATATTTTGTCACCAAATCTTATACCAACATAGTTTTATCTTAGTAACTTTGATATGTTCAAGTGTTACGATTGTTTAAGGGAATGTAAACAAACAACTTTTTTTGAAATTTCCACCCATCAAAGTATCAAACTCAATGGCTTCTCACTAGACCTGTACAAAAGCGGGCTCGGGCCGGACATAATGCAAAAAATTTAGCCCATGGACACGAGCCACTATCGGTTTCAACCCGAGCTTCTATAATTTTGCATATTTTCCTTGTCCAAATTCTCTAAAATTGCCAGTAGACCGGCCTGCTTTTGTACAAGTCTACTACAACTTCCTCACTAATTAGTCTAATTTAACATGATGGGGAACCAGATTTTGGAAATAAGGAATGCTAAGTTTACAAATTACATTGAAGAACTCATTAGAGGATAATGAAATCTAATTTGTTTCTTAATTAATCTAGGTAGACGTTCAACAAAATGCAAAAAATTACGAAAACAACCTCTCTTTATAGCATAGGATTAGATTGGGTTATGGATTTTTTTACCCAAAAAGGTTTGAGCTAGCAATGTAATTTGTAACACGTTCTATAAATGAATCTTATCATCCTGATTATAAAACATACTACCTCTTTCGTTCATGGTGCTCTTTTCCTTTCTGGTCATTAACCTAGAAGTTTGTCAAATTAGGAAACAAATCGCCAGCAAATTTGATATTATAATATAATTAAGCAATCTTGTTTGATTATTTTAATCAATCCGATTAAGTCCCAGTCTGTATTCATTGCACAAAGAATGCACCTTTGATTATAGGCCAGGGATGAATTTAATGAATTAATTATTTATTAATTCACTTAAAAGGAGTAGTGGTCCAGGCCATTCTGGCGGGACCCATGATCTAATCTAAGATTAATTAATTAGGAAAGTAATACAAATCCATAACCCTAAGCATAAAGCTAACAGGTCAATGAGTAAACTAATCCAATAATAATAAATGTGATCAGGCATTTAATTCTGAGCTTAGGGTCGGATCTTTGACTGCGTGGCAAATGCCCCTCCTTTCATCAAATTCCCTTTATTCTATTCTCTTTTTTTATTCGTCTTTTAATTTAATTTGCTTGGGTTTGTCCTTTTATGTGAAAGAGATTTGTGTGATGTGTGAGGGCATTTTTTATCAAATAATCAGACTGTTTAATGATCACAATAATTGACGATTAAGAGTGTATGTTTTCATGCTAGTTGTGTCGACATCGGTTTAGGTTTGGATGGGAAAATGGATTTGACATGATAAGTGGTCTTCTTGATTGAAAATAGTAGTGTTGATAATGGCTGGAAAATGGATTTGAGCTTGATTTTAGGGTGGCTTTGACGTGGGTCCGGTTTCGAAACCGGCGGACGTTCCACGGTTTCGGAACGATGTGTGTCAGGTTCCTCGGTTCAAGTTCGTGAATTAGTCGGTAAAGTGTATAAATTAAGTAAATTGGCTTGCGCCGACCAGCTCGATTCAATGGAAGGAAAAATGGTGAAACTTGATCTTTCACTAAAGTGAAGTGGCAGAGACAAAATTAAACTTGGGACCTCTCAAATTCTTCTCATACCTCCTACCACTAGGTCACGTGTTACAAATTTACAATTGCCTTTCGTTGATGCACCAATAGTAGTACAATTTAACTGTGCGTAAAGAAGAATATATATACTGTAAAGTGTTTGCTTCTTGCGTGTATATGGTTATGGAAGTTTATTCAATAATCTATCATTCGATGGAGTTATTTTACTTATACAAACAACACTACTTAGTATAGCTCATTGGAACGAGATTTGGAGGTCAGGATCACTAGATAAACGCAACCGCTCTTGAACAATTCAAGGGGGTGATTCTGCCGGAGTTATACCCTAAAATAATTACTAAATCACAAAAAAGTTAAATTGAAAGAAATTGATCAAATGTGATTGTCAGTAGTAATTAGAAACATTTTTTTGGCCGAAGACATTGTCCATAAGAGTCGAAACAAAAACCTCCTGATACTACTATGAAGTCCTAGTTGCTTTACTAAATGTCCAGTCATTAGAAACATATGTGTTGGTGGGTGTCGAATACAACGAGGTAAGTTGGCTTGAGACTCTCTTCCAATAACCAGAAATTTCATATTCGGGCACCGTGGAATAGAGCATCTCGTGTCTATGATTGATTTTGGAACAGGCGCCTCATGAGAAAACTTATGGCCCATGTTGCTTACTTCCGTACTTCCACTTGGATTGGGTCCTAAATAGCCCAATACGAAAGTCCACTTAACGTGTGAGTGTTTTGAAAAATCTAATCGGCTTTGGATTTGTAAAATGTAAGATAATTCATACGATACATACTAGCAAATTTGTTAACAACTCTTATTTTGGTGTGAAGAATAGCTATGTTAAGTTATGGTTATTGAGAACTTTAACATGGATATGATTAAATAAGGTTGAATTTAGATCAGTCCAGCTCGCCCGGAAATAAAGGTGAATTTGGTCCCTTGAACCATTTGGATTGGCCCAACCCGTATTAAAAGTGGTACGGATATATGGACTTAATAATTGTTATTTGTTAGAAGCTTTAATCCTTGCTTTGTCATGAAGTTGTATTTCATTGTTGGTTCTTTTGATCAACAACAAGAAGGCATTGAAGACTATCAGAGGTGGATTAAGCTCGATTATATGGTGCGACGTTTGATTTTGAACTATATGGATGCTAAAATTGCACAAGGTTTTGTGTATGTGGAGTGTGCACGTGAATTGTGGACTGAATTGCTAGAGAGGTATGCACAAACTAATCGACCTCTTATCTTTCAATTGAAGAGAAATCAAGCTAATCTTAAACATGAAAATATGTCTATATTGAATATTTCACAAGGATGAAATTGCTTTGGGACGAGATTCAAAGTGTTAAGCAAGTAACAGTTTGTGAATGTGGTGCTCTTAAGAATTGCACATGTTTGCTTATCAAGAGAATTCTGGATGTGAACTATGAGGACAAAGTAATGTAGTTTTATATGGGACTTAATGATTCCTTTGATCATCTTAGGAGTTGGATCTTAGCTACTGAGCCATTGCCTATCGTGAATCGCGTGTTTTATCTGGTTCAACAAAATGAGAAGCATAAATCTGTATTTGGTGAAATGCATGTTAATTCTAAGATGAGTGCCTTTTTGTTCGTTGACAACAAGTTGGAAATTAGAAATCTAATGTACAAAGTTTTGTTGATCAGAAATCTAAAGGTCAGTCTAATAGAAGCAAGAAAGGTTATAGGGATTATAAAAGGTAGAAGATGGACAAAAAATGTGATTACTGCAATATGAAAGGTCACCTAATGGAATCTTGTTTCAAGCTACATAGATATCTTGACTAATATAAGGAGTATAAGGAAAAGATGAGTAAGGGAAAAGGCAACATCTAATGTTCAAATGGAATCTCCATTTGATTTTGATATTGATGAGAAGGGTAAACAGTCTAATGGAAGAGGTGTTTTTGGAGATTTTGATTCTGCTTTGGTCAATGTTGTTTGTTAAGATATTTTGCGTGCTATAAAGTGTAAACAAAAGGTTGATTATACAACTAATTTTGAAGGTACTGATTTTAAATCTAGTGCTTTAGAGCACCATGCTTAGGTTGTTGACATTGGGGCCATAGACCACATGTGTTACCCTAAATAAGTCTGTCATGGTGGGTTTGTCAGATGGCTCCATCAAGAAGGTTACAAAAAGGGGCAATATCAAGTTGACTAATGAGAGATGATGTTGCAATATGTGCCAAACTTCAGCCATAATATATTGTGATACCAGACTGATTGATGATTCTGGTTTAGTAGCTATGTTTACTAAGAAGCATTTTTATTTTCAAGACCTTTCAACAAAGGAGAATGTAGTTGTTGGAGATAAAATTGGAGGCTTATACAAAGTTGCTTGCACAACTAGAATACAAGAAAATGTTTCTTTGGGTTAAATTGCTTCAAGTTCAGGTTTACTTGTTTTCAATTAGGAGGTTTGTTTGTCTCCAGTAAACTCTGCAATTAAAATTGTTCATTTTCTTGTGCTTCATGCTCAGATGGGTCATATTTCTCATTCTAAGCTGAAATACTTGCATTTGTCTATCAAGAATTTTGTTGAACCTTTTCATTGTGAGACTTGTGTTCTTTTTAAGCATCAGAAGTTGTCTTATAATTGGAGTGTTTCACTCGCTTCTAAACCTTTTGATATGGTTCACATGGATTTATGGGGACCTTATAGACAACCTAGTTTCCTATTAGATTTTGGGATAAGTGTATGCTTATTGCTACACATTTGATCAACCTCATGCCTTCTTCAATTCTTAATGGTCAAATACCTTTTTGAGCTTTTGATGAAAAGGAAACTAGACTATGTTGCTTTAAGAATCATTGGTTGTTTATGTTATGTTTTGGTGAAGAATTCAAACAATTTTGGATCCAAGGCTAGGAGGTGTGTTGTAGTAGGTTATCCTTTTGCTCAATAGGCTTACAAGCTCTATGATTTGGACAATCATACCTTGTTTGTGAGTAGAGATGTTATTTTCAGAGAATATATATATTTTCTTTTACCCAAGATAATGGTTTTGATTGCATCTGCTCAAAATTTACCTCAAGTTAATCCAACATCTTCTGATGATAGAGTTTACCAGTACCTATACATCACCTTCTATCTTGCCCAATTTCTTACCTTATGTTGCAACTGATTCTCCTCTAAATTCTTCACAATCTCAAATTCATCATGATTATTTGTCTGAGGAGACTCTTGTTTTTCTAAACTCAATTTCTCAAACTCATGATTTAGCTTCTTCTCCATAGAATAATCTCAATGATGCTCAAAGATCACTTAGACAAGCCATACCACTTTCTAAGTATCAAGATTTTATCTGTCCTTCTTTGCACTCCCATCCTTCCATGTCCTTGTCCTTCTTAGCTACTCATTCAAATATTTCAGCTTATTCCTCTACTTTTCAATCTTCTTTATCCAGTGTTATGCAAACCTATGAATTAGTCTCTTATCATCAAACTATTAAAGATTCTGTTTGGGTTGAGGCTATGGACAAGGAAATCCAGGCTCTGGAATATAATCAACCATGGGAGTTGGTTTTTTTACCTTCTACTCACAAAACTATGAGATGAAAGTGGGTATATAAAATGAAATTTCAACATGATGGATCAGTTCAGAAGTTTAATGTTAGACTAGTTTCCAAGGGTTATACAAATTAAAGGTAAATGAAAAGATTTTAAACACACTTTTCCCCTTGTTGCAAAGTTTGCTTCAGTGATGAGTTTAATAGTGTTTGCAACTACCAAGGGATGTCCTATTAAGCAACTTGACACCAATAATACTTTTATTCATGGCCCATCTTGATGAAGAGGTTTATATGACACCACCTCCAGATTATAAAGTTTTCTCTCCTAATCTGGTTTGTTGACTTAAAAAGGTCTCTTTATGCTTTTAAGGAAGAATCCAAACAAAATGTTGCTTTGATCAAGCTTCTTCTTCATCATGGTTTCACTCAATCTAAAAGAGATTATTCTATGTTAATTAAACTTCAGTTAGGTCATATCACATTTGCTTTGGTATACGTGAATGTTCTTCTTTGGACTAGGGAGTTCTATGGATGAGATAGAAGCAACTAAATTAGGTTTACACTTTGAATTCACCATTAAGGATCTTGGTGATATTAGGTATATTTTAGGCATTGAAGATCTTCTATTGGTACTCTTGCTAATTAGAGGAAATATATTGTTGATATTCGCAAATATATTGGTATGTTTGTTTGCAAGCAACTTCTTTTCGTTTGTCGAAGGGTTTGAAGCTTTCAACTGATGAGGGAGACTTGCTACTTGAACCAGAGGTGTATAGAAGGTTGGTTGGTTGGTAGTTGTATTGCAAGCTACTTGAACCGACCGCCTTCGGACATCTAGTCAAACAATTAAGCCTCCAAGAATAGTACCCAAGGGTCTCCAGTTCGACTGTCATGAGCAGTGCCCTTCACAAAAAAAGTAACAAAGACGATCAAAATAGGAGCACAAACCCTCTCATGCTCCCTAGGTACATCCTCGGATGCGAAGGTAATATTGGACATATTGTACATAGATTTTGATGTTTTAATAAAGATGAAATATGTGTCAATGGTAAATTATTAGAAAAGTATTGATAAATGTTAGTTAAATGTAAATTTTATTTTTTAAAAGTGGAAACAGAAATTAAAGTTTGATTTAGTGCAATACATCCTTTTTAAGCATTTGCCACGATAGAATTCTTAGGCTAATTTAAGAATAGTTATTGGATGCCCCAAAAATATACAAAATCAAAATTTCATGTCATCTATGTGAGATTTTATAAAAATGTCAGCATAAAATTCAAGGATTTATTTGAATTGATTTAATACATTAAGTTACATTCAATTTACAATTTAATATAATTTAATGCATTCAATATGCGATTCAAGCAAGGGTCAAGTGTGATGGATTTGGTATTTTGGACACATAGAACATTACATTATCCAACATAAGAATTAAACTTACAACTTGTCAAAATATAAATTTTAATGTCTCTCTACCAACTCCACTTGGACAGTTGGACCACTTCTTACAACTTCTATTTATCCTCTTACGAAGAAATCATACAATCATCTACATAGCTCATTACATATATGAATTTTTCAGTATTTTGTTTGAAAAGGGGTCCCTTTTTATTTATTGTAACCTTAGTTATATATTAAAATTAATTAAAGGCCGTTTAGTATCAATTCTACATATATTCTTGTTGAGAAGCCGTTTAAATTATTTAATAGCGAGAGGATATGTTTTTTTAGATGAAAATAAAAGGCCATTTTAATTGGATGTCCCCTTATTCCATTTTTGTTTTAATCATGATTTTATCAATGATGTTTAGGCTAAGTGGACGACCATTAACCGAGCATATTTTCATAAATTTACACTTCTATGACTAAATATTAAAATTCCATAAAAGCACAAAGCCACAAAACGGATAAAGATATATTGTATACGTTAACATCAACATGCAACACCTTCTTCTATCATTTGTTCTCAAACTCGTCTAACTAAAATGAAAAATGAAAAACCCTAAAACCAAAAAAAATAAAAAAAAATAAAAAATTCCTTATGGAGATTTGAAAAATCTTTCTTATTATAGGAATTCTTTTTCTATGTATAATTCGATTGGCCAAAACTATTTTACATTTAAATTAATTCTGTAAGAACTGAGTAATCCTCCCAATTCAATCTCTTGAATAAATAATTAAAAAAAAAATAATGCCTCCCCTCATAAACCAACTGTTTTTATAAATTTATTCTATTAGTACATTTGATTGATTAAGAGAAAAGAGTTATTTGATTCAAACAAAATATTTTATTTTTTGGTTTTGGCTTTTTCTCGCCCGATTCGATCGGTCGGACATCGCTCTATATCCGAACCGGGTACTTCGTGGCCCCATTTTGGGGAGACCCTCTCAATATCAGTTTCTTCATACATGTCGCCAGTGGAATTCGAACTTAATTCGAATCTTCTAACAACACTACTTAAGGACTATTAAGGAGTCTAGCACCATTTTACCACTAGACCAACTAAGTATTGATCAACATTATATTTTATAATTAATATCAGAATAAAAAGGCAGGTGAACTCAATCTCACTCGATATAATTAGTAATTACACGTGATTGCAGTTGGAAAATTATACAAGTAGTCCTTAATATATAATCGGTTTTTCTAATCTATGTCCTTAGAGCATAAGTTAAGTACTCTTGTTTTAAAAAACTAAAACTCTATAAGGAAATAATAAACCCTATTAAAAAAGTTAAATTATACTATATAATAAAAAATATCAATTGGTCTAGTGGAATGAGGTGCTAGGCTCTTAAGCCTTTATTCCGGAAGTAATTTTTAAAGAGGAATAAACGCGGGAAAGGTACCATATATTCTCCAATGAACGCAAACTTGATTTAAAAAAAAAGCCAACTAACGGTCTCTTCTCTTCCAATACCCTAAATATTAGAGATGCTCACGGGTCGGGTCGGGTCGACCCGCGACCCGAAATTGCGGGTTGCGGGTCGACCCGCGCCCCGCAAAAAAATTTAGTTTTGACCCGCGACCCGACCCGCAACCCGACTTGCGGGTCGCGGGTCGACCCGCAACCCGAAATTTCGGGTCGGGTCATTGCGGGTCGGGTCGGGTTGCGGGTCGACCCGGTATTTTTATAAAAAAATTAGTTTATATATTAATAAAATTATAAAAATATACATTTTTTTTAAAATATTGCGGGTCGCGGGTCGATCCGCAACCCGCGCGGGTTTAACCCGACCCGACCCGCGACCCGCAAAATAAAAAAATTCGACCCGCGACCCGACCCGCACGGGTCGCGGGTCGACCCGCAATCCGCAATTTGCGGGTCGGGTCAGTGCGGGTCGCGGGTGACCCGACCCGTTGAACACCCCTACTAAATATAAAGTCAAAACAAATTGAACTGTCTTGCAAGTTGCAAACATGGAAACAGACGAAAAAAATCCATTCAACAATCTGTCAACCCAATCCAAATCACAACGATGCAAGTATTCTTCTTCCTGAGTAGTTGATTAGTCAATTCAATAATCATTATTTCGTTTTCATCCTCTCCAATCATACATCAATAAATAATTCCAAATCGAGCCGGTTTTTCTGTTCCAAATCGGCGAATCGGAAGTTAGGGTTTTACCAGCAGAGAAATCGAATCGAAGAAGACGAACGAGAATGAATTCGGAAGTGGTGGAGGAAGGGCGGCTGTCGTCGTCGTCGTTGCTGATAGCGTCGACATCGGACCTGAAGAAGCCGTTCCTGCACACCGGGAGTTGGTATAAGCTGAACTCCTCGCCGAGTATGTTGAGCGGCGGTTCGTCAATGTTGCTTCGCGATTCCTCCGTCTCCGTACTCTTCTGCGTCCTAATCGCCGCCCTAGGTCCCATACAGTTCGGCTACACTGTAATTAATCCCTAAATCTTTTCAATTCTCTGTTTCCGCTACTTTTTCAATTGAAATAAGGGTTTCTGATCGATTTTGGCTGTGATTGTTTTGAAGTTTGGGTATTCTTCGCCGACGGAATCGGAAATGATGTCAGATCTAGGGCTCACCAGCAGTGAGGCAAGATTTTCAATTGGTTTCTTCTATTTCTAATTGATTCTCCTTACGGATTTTAAGTTTGTGATGATTTTGGGGCTTTACTGTGCTTTTCTGCTGTTCTATTGATAATCAGTGTTTGATTTTGCTTCTCATGTGACCAGTTTTCGCTGTTTGGATCTTTGACTAATGTTGGAGCAATGGTGGGGGCAATAGCTAGCGGTCAGATCTCTGAATATATTGGAAGGAAAGGGGTAAGCTATTGCTCAAAATATCCATACATAAATTCCTGTTGATAAGCTCAAAATTGTCTTATACGGAGTATTAAATTTTAAGGTGCATTTATATTTTATAGTATACCTGTATTCACCAATGTCCACAACAGAAAGAGAAACTAGATACTGGGCCACTTGCATGCTTTTCGCAGTTTTTTTTTTTTTAATGCTTTCACAATCTACATACTAATGCCTCAATCAAATCAGTCATTGATGATTGCTTCAATACCTAACATAATTGGATGGATGGCTATATCATTTGCCCAAGTAAGTATATATTGTTTACCTTTATTACCTTCACATCTCACTCATACAGGATTTGTGCTTTTATTCCAATATGGAATCTAATTGATTTGGGCATGATCTTGTCTAGGATTCCTCATTTCTCTACATGGGTAGACTATTGTCAGGTTTTGGTGTTGGCATTACTACATACACGGTTAGGTTTTTCATCAACCCTTTCATTTTTTTTCCGATGTGCTGTAGTTCTTACTTGTCTGTGTATATATCAATTGCTTGCATCTAGGTGCCAGTCTATATAGCTGAAATTTCACCCAAGAACTTGAGAGGGGGCCTTGGAGCAGTGAACCAGGTTTCTACTACATTTGTTCTTTGGTTTTGTGTCTTCATTAGTGTATTTAAATTTTCAGACAAGCACGATGACTGAATGGAAACTGTCAATTTTATACTGCAGCTTTCAGTCACCGTTGGAGTGATGATTGTCTATTTTCTTGGGATATTTGTTGGATGGAGGATACTTGCTGTGATAGGTGATGCAATTACTGAATATGTTTTATGTCTTATCTTGTTTCTGATGGGTTAATTTTCACCTGGCTAGTGAATTAACTTATTATGAATATTGATGCAATTGTACAGGAGTCTTGCCAAGTTTAGCTTTGATACCTGGTCTATTTTTTGTACCTGAATCTCCTAGGTGGCTGGTAATTACACACAATCAAAGATCTATACACCATTTAAAAAATGATTCCAATTAGTTGAGCTTATAATTTTATTTATGATATATTTGGTTTTCTTATGCCGATTCAGGCAAAAATGGGGAAGTTAGAGGAAGCTGAATTGTCTTTGATGGTTCTACGAGGATTTGGTTCGGATATATCTACTGAAATTGAAGAAATAAAAGTATGTTCTTCATAGATTCTTAAACCCTCTGATCTATATGGATCTCAATATAAAATATAATGCAAAGTTCCACTAGCCAAAATGATGGTTGGAGAAAACTTTTTGCATTGCTAATTTTCCCTTGGGATGCAGAGTTCGGTGAAATCATCAACCCAAGCAACAACAATTCGTTTTCGAGACCTTAGGCGTAGAAGATATTGGCGTCCTTTGATGGTAGAATTGTTTTTTTTTTTGGAATTTAATTTATTCTTATTGCTCATTTGTATGGGATTGAATCAAAAGTCCTAAGATTTTTGACGTTATCACTTATATGGATATGATTGGTATTGCCGCAGCTAGGAATTGGTTTACTTGCACTTCAGCAGCTTAGTGGTATTAATGGAGTGTTTTTCTACTCCAGCACTATATTTGCAAATGCAGGTTAGAATAATTTATTCTTTTACACTAGACTCTGATCATAGCATTTCTGTTGCATTTTTTTGGTATGAACGTATACTGGATCCATTATTAGTTTTAGTATGGAACTTGATATGTGAATTACTAAGAAGTCTGATGAAAGTTTATGATAGAAAGTTGAACTTTGTGATCTTTTAAATAAAGATACGCATTACATATATTATGTTCAAATTTATTCAGGTGTTTCACAAGAAAAAATTGCATCACTTGGCCTTGCGGTCGTTCAGGTGGGATGTGTGGACCACCTTTGTTTCTGCTTCAACTTATCTGTAAGAGTGCATATATTTATAGATTCATTGATTTCTTTTAGGTTCTTGCAACTGGAATTTCCACCTGGCTAATGGACAAGGCCGGGCGTAGAATTCTACTTATAGTATGTTATCAGCACCTTTTTTTCATATGGCAATTTTCCTTGAACAAGGGAAACAAATACAAGGAAATTTGTATATAATTGTTAAATTGGTCTTTCTGCTATAGGTATCCTCTATTGTAATGGCAGTCAGTCTGGCCATAGTTTCTGCAGCATTTTTTGTAGAGGTTTGCTTCTATTGTACAATATGTTAACCTTTATGTACAAACAAAATACTCTTGCTGAATTTCTCATCCCCCATTTTATTCACAGACAGCTATATCAGAAGACTCTTCGCTTTATAGTGTGATGGGCTACATAGCTGTAGCTGGTGTTGTGGTATGTTTTTTCTAAACTACATTCCACATAATTCTGTAAACATATATTCACTTCCCTAATTTTACTGGTAATTTCTTGCTAGGGTATGGTGATGGGCTTTGCTCTCGGACTTGGACCTGTGCCATGGCTTATAATGTCAGAGGTACAACCTGAATTAAAAATTTCACATTCAAGGACATATTTAGAACTCAAGCACTAAGAACATGTTTTGCATAGTATTTATAAAGGTGTGATTATGGCACTTTTGATCAGATTCTGCCGGTGAATATAAAGGGCCTTGGTGGCAGTGCGGCGACTATGACCAATTTCTTGATGTCATGGATTATCACATTGTCTGCCAATACGATGCTAGATTGGAGCGAAGGAGGTAAAGTCCGCCGCTCTCATTATTTTTGTCCATGGTCTGAAATTCTTGCTGGGTACCTATTAGACCAGTCTATTTATAGCTAGCTTATGGAAATAGCAATCTTCTATTCTAAAGATGTTAAAAGTGAAAATACCAAACTCATTGCAGGTACATTCGCCATTTACGCAGCATTTGCTGTCTTGACTGGAGTATTTGTAACAATGTTTCTGCCAGAGACCAAAGGCAGGGCTCTTGAGGAAATCCAATCATCCTTCAGATAAATCTGACACTTGCTCCAAATCTGTATTTGTTGGAGCTAACAATGGCTCTAAGGATTTGCCTTCAATTTTTCGCATTTGTTTTGTATTCATATCTTACATGTTGATTCTTGATTCTTTTTGCGGGGTGTATAGAGGAACTATTTGTTCAAGAAAGTAATGGAAGGAAGAAGATCAAAAGTTTTGATTGATCCTACTACCTTCAGAAATTAGCAAAGCCCAGTTCCTTATCATTTTTAGATTTAAACATGCCACAATTTCTGATTTTTTTTTCTCATTGAATTTTGAAACATATAAAGTAACTTGCTTCCAAGATATGCTTTCTTTTTTCTGCTTTACTTTCTGGCTTCTTCAGAGTTTGTTGTAAACGAAGGGCTGCTCCAGATGAACCAGGATAACTGCCTTCTTTTATGCCTTCCTAAGTCGCCATTTTTTCCTAGTCGTCTGCATACAAGTTCATGAACAGAGGACAAGTTTAGTAATGGTTCTATAATGTTTTTTCATGTTCTGGGCAGTCTCATATCTGAGAATCTGATCCATTTTTGCCCCATAGAAGATGGATTCTATGTTGAAGGAGACGTTGGAACCACATGCTCAAAAGTTACACTTTAATTACAGCTTTGTTAATTATCTTAGGTCATCTACAATGCAATAACTCTCTACCGGTATTCAGGATGTCAAATCAGGCATATTGCAATTCAATATTCAATTTTTTTTCCCACCACAATGCAACGATTATATTAGGCCCCATATATAAGGGTTTTGCAATGAAAGAAGATGAAGAGGAAGAGTAACACAATTGTATATATACTAGGCTGCTTTTCTTTTAGATTTCACACATGTGGGATAAGTTTTATTCTCAACACGCCCCCTTACGTGCAACTGAGATAGCCAGTTGACACTTGGACATTGATAGGTTTAGTAAGGTAGAGTTGGTAATATATTGTCGCTTTCTTACAACATTAGGCATGATGCCACCTTTACAAGCGAGTCACACGAATGATTGGATACATTCCGGAACCTTGAGCTTCCAAAGTTTGCGAAAAAACCAAGATAATTCCCCCTTCTTGAATACAAGTCAAGGTAGAAACGCCAAAAGTGACGAAGTAGTTGTCATCCGCGGAGAATCTCTTGTTGAAGACCCTTCCAAATGTAGGAGCCCACAAACGAGTTCCCCAAAGCGCAATGGACATACTTCTTCTTAAGAACGGTCATCCAAAGATCAACAACACATAATAAAATGTCAACCCAACTTTCCAACTAAAGCAAGATTTATATCATGCATCGTCCTAATACCGAGCGCCCCTTGATTTCTTGGTTTAATAACCTCACTCCAAACAACCTTGTGCATTCTCTTTTGTTCCTTGCTACTACTCCCCAAATAAAAGCTCTACTAAGCTGGTCAATCTTACTACAAACGTTCATCGGAAAGAGAGTCGTAGACATAGAATAAACCGACATCTAAGTCAAAGATCGATTTTAAAAGAGTGACTCTTCCATCTTTTAGAGACTTAGTTTTCTAGCCTGAAAGACGGGAATTAAACCTATCTAAAAGGCTCGAAAATGTATCTTTATTAACTTGCTTGTGTAACAAGGGCATTCCCAAATAATTGTCCGATTCATTAGTGACCACAAAACCGGTATTATGGGGACAAAGATCTTATACTTGTGAGCACATTTCTTCATATATATTGTTCATCATTTGATGGAAGACATAAGAACTAAAAAGAATTTAACAAATTTGAATTGATCATTCACCATACATTTCTTTTCCTTTTTGAATCTTCAAACATATAAATCAACAAACTGTATATCAGATAACACACATCAATTGCTTCCAAGATTTCCTTTCTTGCTTAAACTTTACTTTTGGGCTTCTTCAGGATAATACAAGGAAGCAAGAAAACGCTTAAGACAGCGTGTGTAGACACAAGGACGCTCCAAATGAACCAAGTGCCCTGCCTTCTTTATGCCTTCGTATGTCGCCTTTTCCCCTAGTTGTCTGCACATCATTTCATCAACAAATTAAAATCTTATTGATCTCAAATATCTTCAATTTGATCTGTTTTTACTATTGAACATACTCTTTCATGTTTTGGGCAAGCTCCATTCTGAAAATCTGATCGTTTTCGCCCCATAGAAGATGAATTCTCTGTGAAAAAGGAGATGAACTTGAGTTATAATTAACTTTATATAATGATTAATAAGTGCAAATTAGATAGAAAGCAAGATTTTAATTTTTTTTTACCTGTGGAAAGGTAGGAATAGTGAAGTTTTTGTTGGTGATAACAAGAGCTTCTAGGAGTTCACTTCTCTCCTTTCTGTTGGTAAACATTACCTGCATAATCAAGCTTGTCAAATTGATGTATTTTAAAAAAAAAAAAACATAAAAATGACCTTATCAATTTATGTTGATTTATCAAAAAAAAAAAACTTAGGCATTTATGATCACGTACACTTAAGTTTCTAGCTAGTTGAGCTTAGAATGTCAAGGATTGAGACCATATCACATCAATTTCAAAGTTTGACTTATTGAATAATGTAGTTTTTTTTTTTTGGTCTTCCCTTTTGGCTCGCCCGGTTCGATCGGTCGGACCGATTGAATAATGTAGTGTTGTACAAGTTATATGCACATGGAAAGATTAAAGAAATGTTGTTTTCGTAATTAATAAAGTGGGACTGAATTGTTGCATTTATGGAGTGTGTTAAGTAGCTCCTTGTAGCTGTCGAGCCGTGGGACATATTAATAAGAGTACGTTGATGTATTTCGATAATAATCAAAATAATCCATCGGTTTCAAAATATTTGACTTTTATAGCTTTTTTTCATACCTAAAGAAAAAAGATTAAAAAAATAAATTAAAGTATTATTTTAAAAAAATTACTATCTGAAAAATTCTAATAACTATTATAATTGAAAAAAAATTGTAAGCATGTGGTCGTATAAACAGTTTTTTGGTTCTATTAAGGGCGATCTAATATATTGTCATATTAAATTTACAGTTAATATATTTTAATGTAATTTAATATATTAAATTGTGCGATTTAAATAAGGGTTAGGTTATAACTTTTTTTCCCTAAAATAAATTATTCAAATGAAAAAATAAATATAAATTGATTTTTTTAACACACATAAAAGTTGAAATCATTGACCAACGCTAGCGATATAAATTCTGAAATTTATTGATGGCTATGGAATTACCTACCGCAGCTGTTATCAATGTCATTTATTGAATCACAGTATTTCCTCAATAAGTCGACAAAATTAGGAAATTAATGCCAACTTTGAAAAAAAGTAGATAACCTATTTTTAGTTATGGACTACTATTTCAACCAAAAAACAAGTTATGGACTATATTCTTTTGTCTACACAAAAAAAAGTTACGTACATTATTAACAAAATTGAAAGTAGTTATCAAGGTACACCTAAACTTTAAACTAACCTCAAGATAATCCTTATGTAGACAATCCGGAAACCAAAGATTCTTGAAAGTCGCGATCTTGAGTAGCGCCTTCAAGCCCTTGACGGACTCCGGCAACAGAAGCTCCGACGACGACCCGAACCCCATTCGCGAGAGCTCGGAGTCGCTGATGGTCTCCGTCATGGCGAGGATGGAGCCGGAGACCACCAGCGCCTCCACCATCTCGGGGTGGCTCTCCGCCAGCTTGAAGGCCACCATGCCGCCGTAGCTGAACCCCACCACCGTGCACTTCTCGACGCCGAGCTTCTTTAGCGCCTTGGCCAGGCACCCCGCCTGGAACGCCGGTGTCCTGTCGGCGTTGTCGGTGGTTGACTCCCCGAAGAAGAGGAGGTCCGGCACGTATACCGAGTACTTTTTCGTTAATCCCACCACCTAATTAATCGAAAAACATCGAGCTTTCACACATCTAGTCAAACGGTGTCCTAAAAAAATAGGAAACATGTAACAAAATTGCATGTATAACATTTGAAATTGTTTGTGCTAGTTATATGAAATTAGGTTCTTTCACTAGAACTTACAAATTTTCGATTTACGTTTTCCTCATGCTTTAAATGCATGCAACTTTATATTTCTAGCTATAATAATATTAAAGTGATTCTATACATACAACATAAGCAAGGTCGAGACGTAAGCATTTTTACCCAAACTTATCGAGAGGATATTTTTCAATAATTGATACCAAAAATCGAACAATAAAAAAATAACAATTTTAGTAATATCATATAAGACCAAACATGAAGTTGATATGACCTGAAACTGCCAAGTAACAATGCCTTCGGCGGCGAAGCCATGGACGAGGATGACGGCGGGTTTCGGTTTTTGGGGTTTTGTGGGCTTTTTAGGAGGCTTGAGGGTTTCGGAAGGAACCCAAAAGTTCATGGTGGTTCCGGGCTCGATCTCGACGGATTGAGGTGAGATTCCGGCCATCTTCATTAGCCCATGTAAGAAAGGCTTCTGAGCTGCCACAAGATTCACCATTTTTTTTGTGTTTGATCTTTCTTGTGTTGATGGGATACGAGAGAGGTGGGAGTGAAGAGAGGGGGAAAAGGAGTAGGTGGTTTTAAAGGAGAGCTAGCTTGCAAAGTCCTAGGGACAAATTGTTTGGTGATGTGCACGCATCATATATAAATTTTGATTCTAGGAAGTTGGATGAAATTAGTAATAAATGTTTGATGGTGAAATTACTAAGGTTTAATTTGAGCTTTCTGAAAATTAACTAATGATTGTTACTAGGAATATAAAATGTCACAAAAATCCACGATGAAAATGAATAGACTTATGAATGGATGATCTCATAAGATCACCCAACCTGTAAGGTAAATGTTCCACTTAATTTGTTCATTATCTATGAATGAAAGTTATCATGCATCAACTATCTATTTATTTTAGAAAATATTACTCAAAATAATACTAACTTTTGCCTATTGATCCAAAATAATACGAACTTTTAAATTGATAAAAAATAATACCAACTTTCATTGTATTAACCAAAAACAATTCAAAGACATTTTCGGTGGAGATTTCTGCAAAACATATGATGTTTCTATCAAAATTTGTTGACTAAACATTAAAAAATATCGATAGCTAAGATTTTGACGTGATTATTACTCACTATCATCATATAAATTACAATTTCGTATATAAATAGTATTGATTTATATTATATAAATTATCACTTCACCTTGTAGCATCAACAAAAGTTGGTATTATTAATGATCAACCAACCTATTTCAATGGATACATCACATATTTTGCCAAAATTTTCACAAAAAACACCGTTATACTATTTTTAGTTAATACAATGAAAGTTAGTAATATTTTTAGTTAATACGATGAAAGTTGATATTATTTTTAGTCAATTTAAAAGTTTGTATTATTTTAGATCAATATATAAAAGTTGGTATTATTTTAAGTAATTTTTCCTTTATTTTATTTCGGGATTTTGACGAATCGGGTAAAATAAATGAGTGTTTATTATTTTTTAGGTCTGGCCAATCATTACACCTGTAAAAACTATATTGTACCATAAATAGTATTTTCTTAATGCATAAAAAATATAAAAATAAGTATAAAGATAAATCAATATCTAAAATATAACAAATAAATTAAAAAATAATCCTATACAAATAAACTCAATTGTATATGATTAATAAGCGAATGAACGTCAAATAGTTGTGCAGATCTAGTGATTGGATGACCTCATAATTTTCACCCGTATTCAACCCACCCATGCACCATTTATTTCATGCGCCATCCATCTATCATTTAACTTAATTAATAAAGTTTTATCCGTACATTTAAATTGGGTACGTGTGTGTGGATAAATTGATCATCTATAAATAATTTCCATCCCTATTGTTATTATATATTATAAAAATGCTATAATTTGCTGGAATTTGAGATGGCACGCAACCTTTCTAATGAAATAAATTTGATGCATAATTTCTTACTACGAATTTATTTTATATCAATCAGCTATCTATAAACCATTAAAAAACAGAAATATATAAAATTTAAGAGAAAAGTTTTTTTAAATAAGCTTTAAAACTATGCAAGAAAAAAATCGATTATCCGTACATATATGTGGTAATGATCCATGCGATTTTCAGGAAATGTAAGAAAATCATTATCGATCTTATATGCGAAATTAATATTAACTTTAGTTAAATTAAATTATTTCTGAATCTCAATTTTTTTTTTCAATTCCAATATTTTCTATATATTAAACTTATTTAATAATTTACACAAAGTTGGATGGGAGTCTAGCAACTAACTGGACTCCGACACCCTTATTCAAGGCAAAGCATAAACGCTGAAAAATAAAGGAACGAATACTAGTGTTAATCGTGCTACTATGAGCAATATTTTTTATATAATAAAGGAACGCTGAAAAATTGTTTATAAATTTCATTCCTAGGATATCAGTCAATTCACCCCGCCAATTCATATCTCATCATACCAACTCGATCGGTAAACCAAAATTTTTTGCACAAAATCTGAAATTATGGTAATTTGTTGGGGGGGTTTGTTTATGATGTTTGTAAAAGGTTGTTTAGGATTCGATCAACTACTCTGCCTATAACTCAACCACTACATTTGTTTAATTGACGTGAGAAAATGGACCACTTATTCAAAAAATGGTCAAACTGAAATTTCAGCTTTGTTTATCTCACTACAAATTAAAACTGCGTATATACCTTTGGGATTAAGAGGATAAGAAACACGACAACGTAAATAAAGGGATTGCTTTGAAGCTGGAAAAAAAATACTCAAGTCAGTATAGAAACAATACGAAGACTCGAAAGAAGATGAAGCTTATCAGCAAGTTTCACACAATCGGAAATAAATGAGTGTAGGACCTTAGAGCTCTAGTGTGAGAATAGAAAAAATGGCCATCTTGAAGAAAAAAAATTGTGTCCTAGAGAGTGGTGTGAATGGGAAAAGATAGTACTATGCTAAGAACAATGAGCACAAACTATACATATAAATTGCAAAGGGAAACGCGTCAAGGATTGATAATAAAGAAGTCATGGATAGAAATATGATTCAGCAACCTCATCCCAAGTACTATCTAGGAGAATACTGCAAAACCTGTTGGCATTGTGGTGCTCATGGGCACTATAAAGAGATTTGTCCCTAGAGAGAGGCTCAAGCTTACAAGAATCACAAAGCTTGGAACAAACAATTAAGATCATACTATGAATTAATATGCTAGAGGTCTCATACTTGGGAACCATCATAGGAACTTCACTCATCGATCTAGGAACTCTCATGAAATTAACACTTCTAAATATGTTCACTTTGAAACTATTTTTTCTTACAAAGAACTAGGCAAGAGCCATCTTGCTTGGGTATCCAAAAAATAATTTTCTTTGGTGGTGGTAATGAGGGGGAGCTACATATATGTCATAGACAACAATTGCTCAAATCATATGTCTGGATACAAAGATAATCTCGCCTCACTCCCCACACAAGGCAAAGGAGGTCATGTCATTTGGCAACAAAAATAAAGTGGAAATCATCGGAACTAGAGAAGTGATGATGAACAAATCTATCAAGATAAGCAATGTGAATCTGATCATGGATCCATGATACAATCTTCTCAATGTATCTCAGATATGTAACCATGGGAATAGAGTGGTCACTTTCGACTCAAAAGAATGTCTAGTCATCAACAAGAAGACGAACAAGATCACCCTCAAAGGAAAAATGTCCAACAACGTTTACGTGGTGGGTACAAACTTTGAGCTTCCCAAAAATCTGTATCTAGCGAGTTCCCAAGATGATATTGACCTCTGGCACAAAAGGCTAGGAGTCAATTAAATCTTGAATTGTACTTACAAGACCTAGTGATAGGATTTCCTAGAATCAACAGTGAAGGAGCCAAGATGCGTGAAGCATGTGTCAAGGGAAAACAAACTAGGAGTTCCTTTAAATCAAAGAAAGTGGTGAGCACCACGCGACCTCTGGAACTCATCCATATGGATCTCAACGGTCCCATGAGAACAACTAGCCATGATGATAAAAGGTATATGTATGTGTTAATTGATGATTATTCAAGATTTACTTGGGTTATTTTCTTAGTTTCCAAGGTAGACGCATTCAATGAATTTGAACCCTTTATCACGAGGATGGATGTTAGCATGGGATTAAAAGTCAAGTCTCTAAGATCAGATCATGGAACTAAGTTCAAGAACTCAGAGTTCCTCAAGTTTTGTGAGAAAAATGGAGTTTCTCACAAATTTTCAGCCCCATGCACTTAGACCTGTCAAATGGGTCGGGCAGGTCGAGTTCGGGTCAATCGTGTTCGGGTCAAAACGGGTCTTGGGTCGTCGGGTCGTAAAATTTCCGGGTTCATTTGGACAGGGTTGTTACAGGTTCGGGTTGACCCAACGGGTCGTGATGGTCAATTTTGTTAATCTTTATCTTTATATTTATTAAAATAATTAATATTATATTATATAAAATATTATTTAATAATAATAAAATAATAATTTTATACAAAATTTATGATAAAATATGAAAATTTTAATTGAAATAATGCTTTATCGGGTTGGTCGGGTCAACCCAACGAGTTGGTGACCCAACCCAGTTTTTTCCGGGTCGATCAGGTTCGGTTTACTTTTGACCCATAAATTTTCGGGTCGGGTTTGAACCCAAAAAATTTCGGACGGGTCGGGTCGGTTTTTCGAGTCGAGTCAAGTTTTGACAGGTCTAAACGCACTATTCAATAAAATGGGGTAGTTGAAAAGAAGAACAAAACTCTAGAGGATATGGCTCACACATGATGATTGAAAGTGGAGTTCTTGAAGGTTTCTAGCCTAATAAAGCTATCTCTAAAACAACATACATCCTCAACAGAGTTGTAACCAGACTTATGATCATGAAGACTTCATATGAATTGATCAAAGGGCCGGGAGAAAGCCCAACATTTCTCATCTTAGGACCTTTCGATGCAAATGCTTAATCCATAACAATGGCAAAAATAATCTTGGAAAATTCGATCCAAGGAGCGATGAAGAAATCTTCTTAGGCTACTCCTTTTAGAGCAAGGCGTGTAGAGTATACAACATATGACTTAAATACCCTTATAATATAAAAACCTATTAAAAGAACGTGACCCTTTAAAACCGTTGATTTTTCAAATCTAATGGTCCATATTTATTCTCATTTTACATTTTAAATTTTATTCTCATTTGATCCTAAATCTTCTTACCTATATCAAAAAAAAATATGAATAACGTATAATATTTAATTATCAATAATTATCCACACACAATATTGTTCATCATTTGATAGAATACATAAAATTAAAAAGAAAATTACAAATTTGAATACCTCGTGAAATCCTTCTGGAATTAACAAACCACACATTTCTTTTCCTTGTCGAACCTTCAAACATGTAAATCAACTAATTGTATATTCAATAACACAAATCAATTGCTTCGAAGATTTCATTTCTTTTTCCAGCTTCACTCTTGGGCTTCTTCAGGATAATAAAAGGAAGCAAGAAAACTCTTAAGAGACCGTGTGTAGGCACAAGGACGCTCCAAATGAACCAAGTGCCCTGCCTTCTTTATGCCTTCGTATGTCGCCTTTTCCCCTAGTTGTCTGTACATCATTTCATGAACAAATGAAACTCTTAATGAGCTCAAATTTGTTTAAAGTGTTCTTTGTTTTTTTATCATTTAGTTAAGAGTTTGTGTTGTATTTTAAAAGTGAACATACTTCTTCGTTTTTTGGGCAAGCTCCATTCTGAAAATCTGATCATTTTCGCCCCATAAAAGATGGATTCTCTGTGAAAAAAGGGGAAGAACTTTAGTTATATATATAATTAAATCTATATAATGATTTATAAGTGCAAATTAGCTTTATGGGAAGAAAGCAAAAAAAAATTTTGTTACCTGTGGAAAGGTAGGAATAGTTAAGTTTTTGTTGGCGATCACTAGTGCTTCTAGGAGTTCACTTTTCTCTTTTCTGTTGGTAAACATTGTCTGCATAATCATCAAGCTTGTCAAAATAATGACTTTTTCAAGAGGGAAGAAAAATATAAAATGAAAAACTAAGGCATTTATGATCACCTTTTAAGTTTCTAGTTAAGCCTAGGATTTTTTTTTAAAAGGTAGTAAGAAATTAGGAGATCTTTTTTACGGAGGAAGACTTAGAACATCCATGCAGATGAGAATATGAAGTTCTAAATGATTCAACAGATGTTCATTAGGCATAACGTGGCCCAACTTTGCAATTTATCAGCCACAACTATACAATCCCTAATCCCATGGAAAAGTCGGACAGTTTCAAATTCATGTAGTGAAATCAATATATCTGAAACTAACATTTAAATTTCTCAAGAGCATTGACCAGTACCCTTGACTTCATTTATGACTGTAATGTTGTCACCCTCGATCTCTATTTTTCGTAATCCCACATATCATGTTTTTCGAATTCCGTATCAGAGAGTAAGCGTCTATATTAAGGTGAATTCTATCCATCGCTCTCCCACCCCCGGTGAGGAAGGAACCGGGCTAATATTGAGTGTATCTCATCAACCTTGGGAGCCAGAAAATACTCATAATATACAAAGGAATAGATTGTAACATAGATTTGATAAGGGTCTCCCGCCCCGCTTGGGACAAAAGCTTTTCTTCCAGTCGTAAGAATTTTCCAAAATTTGTCCTTTATGCAGTTGAATATAACTTTTTTGGACTTTCCTGCAATCGTTGGTAACCCCAAGTAACGGGAATGCCGATCAACTTCTCAATCTGAAGAATGTTCGTGATTGTTGTCCATTGTTGTGTTGTAACATCAGTTAAAACCAAGCATTCACTAACCTTGGATTTAGCAAATAAAAGGCAATCATCAGTGGAAACATTAGAAAATGTTACTGTTTGAAGGCAGTCCATGACTCGTCGAATCCAACTTGGAGAAAACTCTAATCGTTGGTGATGAGCTCGGAAAGATGATCATTCAACTCAGTAATAAGCCTTCATCATATCTAGTTTTAGCCCGAAACAACCATCATTGCCATAGCGCTTATTTTTCATATAGTGAAAAGATTCAAAAGCAAGAAGGCAATTATCAGTGATCAAGCGATTTGACACAAAAGCACATAAGTGAGCTAAGAAAAGGTTTTAATCGATTTGCTTGGGTCTTTGAAGCCAACTTATATAATGTTGTACAAAGGCTAATAGGCATGTACTCTCGTAGATATTTAGGGTCTTTACCCTTTGCAATCAACACAACAACAGTATGATTAACATCCCAGAGGTCAATCTCACCAACGATGTGCCAAAATCTCTGAAAAAATAGCACTTCAGCTTCAATTATTGAATCAGACTCTTGCTAAGACCCATCTGCAACAAATATACCATGAATCCTATTTGTAGATTTTCGTTGTGAAGCTTTATGGTCAAAATACGGGGTATTCTTATCACCATCCTTCAACTCCTTTAATCAAGAACGAATGTGTTGAATCCTGATGTGTTACCAAAGAGCACATTTCTTTTATATAAGAATCCCACTACAACCAACTAGTTGTATGGGTAAACCTCTACCTCCGCTTGGAGGATTTTGAATGGCTTTCCTCTTTTATTGATAGGACAATATATCAACTAAAACAGGGAACTCAAACCTTACACTCTACGCTTGTACCTTGACTCAGTTCCCTTTCACCAGGGAATGTTGGGTTCACCGTCGTCGAGATCACACACTTATCAATTATCGCCGATGACTTCTCTTTGTTGCTCTATTCTCTGCGTTTTTCCTTTTCTGGTTGCTTGAGGCAAGCAAGAAGTGAGTACACTATTACTTGGCTTATATACTTGTTAAGGCTTGGGGATGATTTTTCATTTTGCACTTTGTCTAAAATTCCATTGTCTTGCTAGCCAATTATGTACTTTCTTCACATGTGATTCCATTTGAAATTGGTCAACTTTCGAAGCTAATAGGACCATTGGATCAATCGGCTCCATTTGAAATTGTCTGGAACAGGATCCCGTATTTTGCGCTGCATTGTCTTGTCTTCACATGTGAGATCCCATGTGTTGGGAACTTGTCTCTCGTGAGTTCCCTTAATGGGAACTACTTCTTTTGTTCAAGCGTCTTTCTATTCTCTTGAGTTCTTTTGGGGAATCTCTGTTCAACCTGAAGTTCCTTTGAAATATGTAATCATAAAACATTAGCTCCCATATGGTGTTTGTCATTATCAAAACTAGAGAAGATCGTTCTTCCGGTGTTGGAGAACACAAGTTCCCAACAAAGTCCAAACAGAATGAACCAGTATGAATCCTCATCTCATTTTAGTGATTCCAAAGAAGCATAAGCCTCCTCTTAGAGATGGAGAGTATTACCAACTGGTGGTCGTTGTTGAAGCTGCAAGAGCCATTTCTCCAGTCTGTTAATCCGTTTTTTGCGATCTCGAAATTTTGTATCGGGGCCTAGTGGGAGAAATTATCAACACACATCCTAATTTTCTGGACTGGATCATCAACAGAAGAAGTCCAAGCGTCACGCACAACACCTTCACAACTAGAGTGAGATAACCATAGATATTCGAACTTGAAAAGCCGTCGACGACCTGTAGTTTATTCGAACTTGAAAAGTCGTCGACGACCTGTAGTTTGTTGTTGAGGCCCAATCAAGTCGAGGCATAGCAGAGAATGATCAGACTGAATCAGAGGAAAGCATGGAATTGATGCTCTTGGAAAAAATGAGCATAAAACATGGGTACATAACCCACGATCCAATTGCAATACCTTTGTTACCAAGAAAAATAACGGCAGAATACATATACATATACAAGCACATGTGTCAATTGATCATTTTGACACTCAATTGGTCATTTTGACATCTTACCTTTGTATTTTTATCTGAAATATAATAAATACTATATCAGATAATTATAAATCTATAATATTCATAATATTTTATTTTTATGTTAATTTTAACCTCCCAGATTTCACTGTACAGAAACCTCAGTGTATCAATGTTGTTGTAGCTAGATATTGTGATTAATTTTTAATTTTTTAAATTTTCTTAGAAATAGCTTTATATTAATTATTTTTTTGGAAATGGTAAATATATTTCCAACAGGATTTCACCCACAAAAAAATACATGATCCCAAGATCAAAGTATCTAAACGGTTACAGCAAACCAGAATCTAGAGTAACAAAAATCTAACTAGCCAAAAACAGAAGGATGATCAACATATTACACAGGTTCGAATTCACACAGGAGATCACATAAAAAACTAGCAGAATTCAAAATGTTCAAGCTATAAGAAGGTTAATGTAGTCCAAGTTTTTCCACCCATCTTTTCTCCTTAATTGATCTCGGTTTTAGTTTGCCTTTGAGGCGGATGCAGGTCATGTTGATGGCCTCCTTGGCATATATACGAGGGCTCGTGATTGATCCTTCAAAGATTTTCTGATTTCTGGATTTCCAAATCATGTAAACAGCAGAGGTGAAAGCAGATAATCTAACCTTGAAATATGCAGATTGTTTGGATCTGCTCAATGAAAAATTGTCGAGCCATTCTCGAATGGTGTTGTTGCTGTTGTGGGAGTCCGTCCATTGCATGACTTCGTAAATGACGGCTTCCGATAATGGGCAGGTGAACCATATGTGGTTGGTTGTTTCAGTAACATTTGGGCAGAAGGTGCAGCTGTCAGATTCAGTTGAGCCGATTCTATGAAGGGCAGTGGTTGTGGGGGCACAATTCAGGTTGGCTATCCATGTGATGAATGCACAACGAGGCATGCACCTGTTGTTCTAGATAAGTCGGTACCATTGGGAAGCACTACCATGATCTCTCCATGCATTGTAGAGATTGGCGGCGATGTTTTTCCTGTTCTCTGAGTTCCAAATGAACTCCCATTCAATTTCTCCTCTTTGGTTCTTTTCTTCCTTGAGAAGGTCCCTAGTACTAAGTATGGATTTTCATATCCATCTATCTCCTTCATTGCTTCGGACCTCCCAAATGTTGGATTGACGAAGCTAGTTCGAACTAGTCCACCTCACCCAAATGTTGTCCTTGTTCTTGTCGATGACATGTATGAGTTGAGCCACATTTGCTTTGTTCCATGAGAGTAATTCTTTGATTCCAAGTCCACCCTCGTCTTTTAGGCCGACATACATTTTTCCATGCAACAATGGCTCTTGAGGACTTAGACTTACCACTCCATAAGAAGCTTTGAGTGTCTTTTGTATGCTTTTGATCGCTCCCTTCGGAATGATAAAAGCTTTAATCCAGAAGTTGTTAATGCCCAACATAACAGAGCGAATAAGTTCAAGTCGACCCGAGTATGACAATTTCTTGGCAGCCCATGATTGAACCCTCGAGGTAATGTTTGAAACAAGGTTGCAATACTCACTGATTTTTAGCTTACATGAGTGCAGCGGGAGGCCGATATATCTGATGGGTAGCTTGCCAAGGTTGAGACCAGAGAGGTTGAGTAGGGCATGAAGAGTATTACTATCCACACTAGCAGCAAATAAGAGGGATTTGGATAGATTGCATTGGATCCCAGAGGAGTCAAGGAACTCTCAAAAAGTGTTCAACATGTTGATAACATTAGAGCAATTGCCTTTGGATAAAAGGAAAATGTCATCTGCGAAGGCGATGTGCACTAACCTCAACCTTTGACATCTAGGGTGGAATCTGAAGACACCCGTGATGGTCATTAGTTTAAGTTTCCGGTTGAAGTATTCCATGACTAGAGCGAAGAGAAGCGGGGAGAGAGGGTCTCCATGCTTAATTCCCCGCTTGCCATGGAAAAACCCCATGATAGACCCGTTGATGTTGATGGAGAAGCTGGTGGAAGTAATGCATGCCTCGATCAACTAAACATATCGACCCGGGAACCTGAGGCTACGAAGCACATTTATAAGAAAATTCCAATCAAGGAGGTCATATGCTTTCCTCTGGTCCAACTTGAGAGCCACTCTGGGGGTGACATATGCTCGCGAATAATTTTTTAGTATGTCTTGGCAGACTAGTTGTAAGGCCCCAAGCCTTTAGAAACGCTATCACATGCTAACCCGAGGACTTTCCAGGAGGTTACCCATCCTGGTACTACTCCCCCCCTGCACGCTTAACTTTTGAGTTCTTTGTCCTTACTCAAACCCAAAAAAGGAAGAGCTTTTGTTGACATGGGTATCACCTCAATCCCTTATAATTAAGGGGGTGTTACACTAGGAAATTGCTCCACACCCCTCTGTTCGTAAGACAGGCCCCTTGCTTACAATCGACAATTCTTTGTGCTGCCGGGCTGATTCTTGTCTTGAGGATTTTAGCGATGACTTTGTAAAGGAGAGTGCAGCAGGAAACCGGTCTGAAATCAGCTATGGAGTTTGGTGACAACGAGGTTGATATTTATATTTTTGTTAAGGACTTTAAAATTAATAGTTTAATATTAAAACATTTGTTATGAAATGTTAGTTGTTTACAATCTTAATTTGTTTGTAGTTAATTTTTTGGTGTAGTATAACGTATTTTTAATTATATGAAATATTATTAAAAAATGAAATCAGCTACATAGGTAGGACGTAAACTTTAAAGTTTAAACTAACCTCAAGATAATCCTTGTAAGGACGATCGGGAAGAAACCAAAGATTCTTGAAAGTCCCGATCTTGAGTAGCGCCTTCAAGCCCTTGACGGACTCCGGCAGGAGAAACTCCGCCCACGACCGGAATCCCAGGCGCGAGAGCTCGGAGTCGCTGATGGTCTCCGTCATGGCAGGAATAGAGCCGGAGATCACCAGCGCCTCCACCATCTCGGGGTGGCTCTCCGCCAGCTTGAAGGCCACCATGCCGCCGTAGCTGAACCCCACCACCGTGCACTTCTCGACGCCGAGCTTCTTTAGTGCCTTGGCCAGGCACTCCGCCTGGAACGCCGGCGTCCTGTCGGCGTTGTTGGTGGTTGACTCTCCGAAGAAGAGGAGGTCCGGTACGTATACCGAGTACTTCTTCGTCAATCCCGCTACCTAATTAATTCAAAAACATTGATTAGGAAAAATGTACGTATGTACAACATTTGAAATTGGTTGTGCTTTAGAACACGCAAACTTTATATATCTGTAATATTGAACTGATAGTAGGGATACATTCCTATTACACTATATTCTTGTTTATAAATTGTATATTCATATTTTTATAATATTGTATTTTTGAAATATTTTTAATATTACATCTTTTTCTAATATTTATAAAGTTGCATAATCATATTTTTAAGTTACATATTCATAAAAGTGAGTAATTCAACAGAATGGATATGCAACTCAAACAATATGAATATAGTCATACAAAATCATACATATACAATTTAAAATTTTAAATATAAACTGGATGCACGGTCTCACAAAAAATATATACATTTATACCTAGACAAGTCGAGAGGATAGTTTTCATTAATTGTTATCATAAACTAAACAATGAAAAAAGGAATTTTTTCCCAACATAGGCTCGTACCTTTTTTTATTTCTCAAAATAGGCTAAGCAAAAAAATATTTCCAGATATATGCTGGATTTTGGGTTAGGAATAAAATCGCCATTTTAGACAGCGACTTTGCTTTTGCTTTTTTATTTTTATTTAATTGACCACCGAATTACCGATTTGTACACTAAATATTATTAAGGTTACATAGTTGATTAAGACAACATATTTATATCATATATTAACTTTTAAGTTTAAATTTAAAACTTCATACATAGATTTGACCCAATCTAAAAAATTGATCCGATTCGTTTAAAGTTTTTTGGCTTGAAACTCATCCCGTAAATAAATTGGTCAAGAACAACTCGAACCTGGTTGACCGGAAAAAAACTGGGTTGGTTATAAGGTTGTTCAACGGGGCGATCCGACCCGACCCGTGACCCGTTTTACGAGTTACAGGTAGATCCGTTGACCCGTAAAAAAATTAGTCAACCCGTTATCAGATTATGGGTTACGAGTTTTACGGGTTGGGTTACGGGTCGACCTGTTGACCCGTTTGACCAAGTCAAATGGGTCAAACGGGTCAACATGATCGACCCGTAAATATATATATATATAAAATACTAATATTTTTAGGGTCAAACGGGTCAACATGATCTATCCGTATATATATACATATATATATATATATTAATATTACAGGTTACGGGTTTTACGAGTTGACCTGTAACCCGTAATCCCAAAAAATCTTGACCCGTGACCCAACTTGTAAATTACGGGTCAGGGCGGGTTGGGTTACGGGTCAATGAGCATTTTGAACAACCCTAGTTGGTTACCCAACCCGTAGGTTGACCCGAGCAACCCGATAAATTATTATTTTAATTAAAAATTAAAATTTTTGTTATTATATATATTTTTTATTATTATTAAATATTATTTTAATATCTTATAATATTAATTAAGTATTTTAAGAAATATAAAATAAAGGTTAAAAAATTGACGCTCGTGACCCCGTTGGATTAACCTGAACTCATACCAAATCTGTAAGTCCGTAACAATCCGACCTAATCAAACCCTTAAATTTAACGATTCGATGACCCGATCGAGATCCGTTTTTACCTGAACCCGACTTACCCGACTCATTTACAAGATCTACTCATACATTACATATCATCAGACAAAAGATTTTTTTATCAAAATTTATTTATTACATAAAATCAATATATTCACATGCGATATCATATTATCTAATTAATTAAGATAATGCGAGTATACTACCCATTATTTAGTTCAAATCTACATTACGTATAATGTTTTGTGCCAACAACATTTTGTACAATCGGAGTTGAAGTAAGTGTGGGGTGGATTGGTTAGACGTTCAAATATTTTAAATTTAAAGGGGGTGAGTCGCTGTGTGAACAAACGACTAACTAGCACAAAGACGCTGTCTGAAATAGCGACTTTGATCCTAACCCAATATCCATTTTCTACCAAGCTTATTTTGAGAAAATAAAAGTTTTACAAGCCTATACTGGAAAAAAATTCTGAAAAAAGAACAATATCACTTTTTTTTTTTGAAAGACATTACTCAAGAAAATTAAATAGAGACCTCTCAGTCCTATTTTTTGAAATTTAACTGTTTCAATGGAACAATTTTACTAGTGCCATACAAGAATAAACACAAAATTAATATTTTTTTCCCTAATATTTATGAATACTAAGAATCCTAATTAAGAAGAAGAATGAATGGGAATTTTGAAGCTAAATACACAAAAACTAATCACCTGAAACTGCCAAGTAAAAATGCCATCGGCGGCGAAGCCATGGACGAGGATGACGACGGGTTTCAGCTTTCGGGGTTTTGTGGGCTTATTAGGAGCCTTGAGGGTTTCGCAAGGAACCCAGAAGTTCATGGTGGTTCCGGGCTCGATCTCGACGGATTGAGGTGAGATTCCCGCCATCTTCATTAGCCCATTTAAGAGCCGCTTTTGAACTGCCACAAGATTCACCATTTTTTTTAATCTTTAGGTGTTGATGGGATAAGAGAGAGGTGAGAGTGAATAGAGGGAGAAATTAAAGGAGTAGGTGGTTTTAAAGGAGAGCTTGCAAAGTCCCAAAGAAGGACAAAGTTTGGTGATGTGCACGCATCATAAATAAATTTTGATTCTAGAAAGTTGGATGGATGATATTAGTAATAAATGTGTAATAGTGAAAAACTGATCGAAAATAGTAATTGGTTGTGCTCAAAACAAAAAATAATAGTCCCTTCGATTCAAAATAAGTGTCGTTTTAACACTTTATTTTTTATTCATTTTATGTGTCGTTTTAAGTTTTTTAGGCAATTGATTAGAAGTAAGTTATGAGAATACTTATTAAAATGTGTTTTTATTGAATAAAACTATTTATTCATATTCATTGGTCTAAAAAAGTGATAAGTAATAAGATTGAAAAAAAGTTTAAGATTTTTAGTTTAATTAATTAATATTTTTTTAAAATGTCTTTCAAAATCTAAAACTACACTTATATTTGAATCGGATGAAGTAATGTTTACTTTGAGCTTGTACACGTGAATATGAAGACCAATTAAACTTGCTGGATTTTATTGAGTTTGGAGAACAACATTCATAAGATATATATTAGCCAGGAAAGAAAAGATCATATCCTAAATATATACATAAAATATTAAATATTTTTTAATTACTCCTACTAAAGTTGGAGCATGAGGATCGACAATACCCAACTTGAAAGATAGATATGAAAATTGTGCGGAAGCGGGAGCTTTGGTGAAAAGATCAACAGGTCACTGCTTGATAGAAATGTGAGCAGGAGTAACTTTTCCAACAAGAACCAAATCACGAATAAAGTAATAATCAATCTCAATATTTTTGATCCGTTCGTGAAAAACGAGATTATATGAAGAACAACAGGGCTATCACAAAATAAACGGATCGGTGAAGGATGAGCTAGAGAACAGAGAAGCGATATAAGCCATAAAATCTCTGAACATGCGGTGGCCATAGAACGATATTCTGCCTCGACCGTATATAAAGAGATGGTTGGCTACTTCTTTTTTTCCATGAGACAGGAGAAGTACATAGCATGATGAAATACCCACTCATGGAACACCTCGTAAGAAGACAAGATGCTCAATCGGTCACAATAAACGGTAAGACGCAAAGCACTAGAAGAAGAAAGATGCAAGCCTTGAACAGCTAAATAATTCTAGCTATGTTGTAGAAATTTCATCTTACCCAACTGTGCATTTTCATCTTACTTGTCTGTGTATCATAATATTAATGGTTGTATGTGCATTTTCACTGAGAATGTATTGTATTAGATGTGATTGTGCATTATCTTGTTAGCGACTATGCATTATTTTATAAGCGATTGTGTGTTATTTTTTAAGTGAATTTGCACAGTATTCTAACAAAGTGTTTATGACTTGTTCACCAAGTGTGCATTATTACATGAGTATATGCATTATTCTGTAAGTGATTGTGTATTATTTTGTTAGTGAATGTGTATATTCTTGTAAGTTAATGTGTAAACTATTGTAATTGAGTGTGCAAACCATACTCATCATAAGTTGATCATAAAAAATCATTTGAAAAGATGTAATGCACAGTATAACAAAATTATGCACAATGACTTGTACAAATTATGCACAATCGGTAGTAGAAAAATGCACACTCATTGTAAGATCATCATGTACACTCACATGAAAAAGGTCATTTATAGTTGGTTAATGTGAAAATGCAGACGCTAATGCACAATCAGGTAAGATGAAAATGTGCAGTCATTAGTAGAAAGATGCACAGTCATTGTAACACCATCATACACACTCACATGAAAAGCCCCCTCAATCAAATAAGACTTTTCCTCAAAAATCCTTTCTATTTTTTGTCCTTCATAATCGAGTAATGTGAAAATGCAAAGTCGGGTAAGATGCAAATGCACAGTCGGGTAAGATGAAAATGCACAGTCGGTTAAGATGAAAATGCACAGTCGTTAGTATAAATATGCACACTCACATGAAAAAGGTCATACACAGTCGGTAATGTGAAAAATATGTTTTTATGAGACGTGTCCAGTTTGTTCAGCAAAACTAGCCAATTGTTCATCAATACTAACTAATTGTGAATTGAATTTTTGATATCATTGTTCATCGATTTCAAACTTTTTAAATTTTTAAATTTTATTTTTATTTTTTAACCTTAGTTATGTGTATGAATACAATATTATCTAGTTTTTGATGAACAAATATATAATTAGTTTTCGATATTCTCATTTTTGTTCATTGATATACTCCTATTTGTTCATTGATATAGCCTTGTTTGTTCATTGATATATCATTTTTGTTCATTGGTATGCCATTATTTGTTCATTGATATACTCATTTCTGGTTATTGGTATGTCATTGTTTGTTTATTGATATACCTTATTTGTTCATGGATATACATGTATTTGTTCATTGATATAACATTTTTTGTTCATTGACATAACCATGTTTGTCCATTGTTTGTCCATTGTTTGTTCATTGATATACCCTATTCGTTCATGAATATACCCATATTTGTTCATTGATATAACTTTGTTTGTTCATTAAAATATCTTCATTTGTGAATTGAAATAAACTTATATTTGTGTGTCAATACCTTCGATTTGTACATTTAGGACTATCTATTTATGCATTTGTGCATTTATTTTGTGCTTTAAAGCTATCTTTTTCCTTACTCATATAATTAATTTCACTCACATACTCATATAATTAGTTTCAATGCACACATATATTTATCTAGTTTATGTACTTGTTATATGAATCCTTTCTTGGGATCAAAGTGTTAATATATTAAATATCCAATTCAACTAAGTCAATTATACATGGTGGAATATCATTTACAATGACTTGTTCATGTTTGTATTAGGATACAAACGTGTGATAAAGTGAGCTACACAATTGTCATGTCTACCACAACAAAAAGAAACAAATGAAGTGCTTAATATAGTACATAAATAAGATAAATTTGATGTAGAAGCTTGAATGCAAAGGGTAATAGATAAATAATCTAACTTTACGATAATATGATGTATGCTAAGAGAACAAGCTAGCTGGAAACCGAAGAGGAGTGCATGTGCCTTAGCTATGTACGGAGCCCAAGAAGTAGCCACACGTTTCAAAAATACGCGAATAATTCGCTAAAAATTCATATATGTTGTTCTTCCTCTTTTTAAGTGAAACGATCAACGCCTTTGATTTTTCTCCATCCAACGACTCTTGTTCTTTCTTATTTCTCAATGGTCACCATATCATCAAAATTGTTCAATTTTGCATGTCCCTAATCTTTCCAGATCCAAATTTAAAAGAGCGATGATTGACGAGTGCAACCCGAAAACTCGAATGAATTTGCAACCGCATGCTTGTTGTGGGAGAAATGGCCTCGACCATGTTTGAATGGCTGGCCTCCGACCATTTGCTAAAATAGAACATCAGAAGAGGGATTTGATGTCAACAAAGGCGGATTTGTGACTAGTGGTGGTAGCAGCGACATGGGAAGGAGAGGAATGATATAGAATGGCGAGACGTTTGTCGAGCCAGGAGGGTAAAATTCGACAAGCCTCTCATAGGGGTGGTGACGGCAACGAGTGGAAATGTAGGTGGTAGCTGTTGAGAGGGATTTACTTGACAACAAATAAATTTATAGTCAAGACCCTACTGAGTATGCGAAGTCAGTATCATCCACGGGAAGCGAGGTTGTGTCTAATTACAAACTAAAAAGCGAAAGATCAAACAAAACAAAGCAAAACAAGGCAAACAAACGCACTGAAGAGGGTCGGTACCGACCTTGTCAAGGTCAATAACGGGGTGCAAATTAAGACGAAAAACTAAGTAAACAATGAAACAAACAGAAAATATGCGGGTCGGTACCGAGGTAGGTGGGTTGGTGACGAGGTATTTGGTAATTTAAAACTCGACTCACAAATAAGAGAAAAATCTAGGATAAGGATCCACCACAACATAAACATGCAATTTCAAACAATATGAATCATAAAAATCATGCATTTAACATAAAGTTATCAACTTTTGTTGAATAAACAAGCAAATCAATCAACTTTCATAAATCAATTCACTTTATCTACTTATTTTGATCCAAAGTTTTCAACTTTTGTCTCAAACTTTATCTCTATTCAAGTTCATAACTTTCTCTTTCGATTAAGTCATAATCATGAATGACTTCAACTTTCCTCAAAGCTTTTGCACAAACAAGTAGAAGAATAGATAAAAGGCATTCAATTCATTCATTTACATCATCATTCATGCACAACTATGTTGGGTTTCAAACCCCAACCCTAGAATATAAGACTACTCACTCATGGTGGAGAAACAACAAACAAAGAGATTAAGAGAAAACATGACTTGAATTAAAACGTAAATCTTACTTGAATTCAAACTCAAAACTTGTCTTAGAACACAACTTAGAACACAAGAAAATCTTCAACAATCCTCTTCCTTGTGCTCCAAGCAACAACCTTGTCTTTCAATCTCTAAAACTTGCGTGAAAATAAAACTAGGGAGAGAGCCTCCAAAACTTGTCTAAACAAGGGTATTTATACTAAAACATCTATCTAAAAAATTTCCTCAAAGATAAAACCTACTAAAGATAAAAGATCTCAAAATAAAAACATTAATTGCATTAAGTCGGTCACGTCCTACTGACACGGAGATCTCGGTATCGACCCCGTCGGGGTCGGTAGGACACTGGAAATTACATTTGGGAGCCACCAACCCCTAAAGGGTCGATATCGAGCTTGGTCTTGACCTTGTTCTTGTTATTCTTACCACTTCGCTTGGACTTTGTTGGGGTTTCTTCCATAGGCTTCTTCTCTTCCTCCTCTTAGCATGCCTCTCTCTTTTCATATCCTTGAATGTATCCAAATTCGCCTCAAAACCTACACAAAAACACAAAAGTAGAGTAGTTTTCATACTTTTCACAAAATATGCAAACTATACTAAAAAGACACAAAACACACACAAAAATACAACTAAGCAAGACTAAACAACCTAGAAAAACATACTAAAAGTAAGCTAAGAACACAAACATCAGTAGGGGAATTTGCTCTTCTACCGGAGATTTGTTAGAATGTGAAGGAGCGCACTCCTATTATGGTTTTTAACGGAAAGTTAACAATTGTATGGTCAATTGTCAACAATGATTTTTTATGGATGGTTTTTTAGAATTTTAAATATTAAAGGTTGTTTATTGCACAAACCCATATTTTATGGGTGGTTTTATGAAATTCACCCCAAAAAAAATATCAAAAATATTTAATATAGCAAGGTCAATTATCTATCCTGCCCACTTACCAGGGCGAACCTTAACTCTTTAAGGCCAAAACTACTTGGGATTGTCGCTCAAGTGTTACCGAGTAACAAAAAACCACACGAAGTCCTAGACGAAATTAAGGCAATGACAACAAAGGAGGAGACGGAACTCCTTACAAGTTGTGGAGCCTATGGTTCTCTAGAAATGAATTTTCGACAACGGAAATGGCCAAATCCTAAATAATGTCGATAACCTATGTGAGTTTACTCGTAACCAGATTAATGATTGGAAAATTGCAGGAAATTCTGAGACTAAAAATTCTTGCACTTATACCGCGAGACCTAAGGAAGGGAGAAAACTTGCTAAATGGGTAAAACCCAAGAAGGACTTTATTAAGTTGAATGTTGATGGTGCAGTTTGCTCGGATGACATGACCTCTTTCGAATTTATTCTTAGGGACTCTGGTGGCTCCCCCATCCATTTTGACGGATGACTGATTGGTCATCAATCTGTTTTGATTTCCGAGACCATTGCCTTGCGCCAGGGACTTCTCGAGTTTATTCTTCGTGGCATTACCGAGATCCAGATTGAAGGCGATAATTTGCACCTGGTCAAGGCCGTTCTAGGTGACTGGTGCTGTCGGTGGGAGATTGAGTTGTTGCGGTCGCTGATGAGGTATTTTTCAGTCGTTTACCTATCAAAGAATCCTAACTCAACCAATCTGAGTAGAATGGTAAGCAAGGGTCGATCCCACAGAGACTCGTGTGTGAATGTTATTACTTAAGTGCCAAGTAACTAATATGGGGGTTTTTTGGAATTATTAATCTAACCTAATATGCAATAATAAAACTAACTATGAATGCAAAAGTTGATTGTAAATATATATAAGAGAAATATGTTCAACTAGTTAAATCCATCATAGATATGCTTATTGATCATCGATTCTCCTGATTCTCAATTCCCTTGAATAATCTATTGTGGATTATACTCCTACTAAGGATTATGACCCGAACTTCATAAATAGTTGAAAGAACTAACAGTCTAAACAACCCTAATCATTTAACAACCTAAAACAACGTCTAGATTCAATTAAACGACAACTTTACGAATCAAGTTATCAATAGAAACAAACACTTAGAGCAAACAGTCATCTAAGTTATTGTGGATTTATTCCCTTCTACAACTGAATAGCCCAAACGGGTCTAAACAACTATAGATGCTACTTTATCTAATCAACCCCGAACGGGATTTAATCAGATTAGTTGTAAATTAACCTAGAAATTCTATTAGGTGATCAATCTAACAAAACCCTAAAATAATTCTGATTCAATTAAAGCACAGGGAATAAAACCTATTCAAGTTGATGAGAATCAATCAAACCTCACAATATTATGCAATCTATGATTTCAATAACTAGTCAAACACAAGAGAAATTAGCAATGCATAATTAAAATAAAATCAAACTTACAAGAGGTTCAAAGATTGCTCCTTTGAAAAAACTCTCTCCAAAGAAACCCTAGCCTCCAAAGTTGATCAGAAGTTCTCTAAAAATAAACTAACATAAAGTATTTATATGTCTCTAAAAAAAACCCTCATAAGATATATTAAGCATAATACTCGGAAATCATAAGCCCATAAACCAACATATTAAAGCCCAAAACTAAGACTCGGCCCAAACATGCGTCCACTGAAAAACCCAGATTGCGCGGCTTGGCACCATATTGCGCGGCCGAGCAATTGTCATCCCGCGCAATCATCCCTCAGTTGGGATTGCTCGGGATAGCATCTGAATTGCGCGGCCGAGCAATTGTCATCCCGCACAATTACTCTCGGTTCAGCATTCAGGTGACACTTCAGAGGCTGTTTTGACCCACTTAGAGTTGGAATTTGGACTCGGAGTAAAAACATGAATTGTAGCTCTTTGAATTAGCTTTCCATTGATACCAAATTGAGCCTCATCCGAGAACTATAGCTCCAAAACCAAGCATTGCAAGATAGAGGTGTCGAAACAAGAACTCCAATGCGTAGCCCGGGTTTAAGCGTTCTTTTCACACAAGCTCTTGGGCGTTAACTCTTCTAATCTTCACTTGTATCACTCTAAGCTTCATCAAACTCCACCACAATCATCTAAGATCCATCCCGTCCATGCTTGTTTACCTAAAGATCTGCAAAACCGAACAAAACAAGCGCAACTACCCGAAAACACAAGATCCTAGAAACTAAGCTAAAACCAACTAAAACTTATGCAAAATAAACATAAATATGCATCCTAAACACTACCTAAATGCAAGCTATCAGTCGCCGGTCGGACATCCAATGTTTACTTGCTCGGTTTCAGGATTGGAGTATTTATCACATCTTCCGTAAGTGGGTTCCTTCCAACTGGTTTTGTCTATCCTGCTTGTTGTTGACTCGGATTTACATACCCTCGTCTGATAGGATGACCACAGGTTTGTTAGTCATCCTAATCCCTTTCATTGTAAAAACAAAAATAAATATATAAATAGCGAGGTTGATTCACATGGAAATGGGGTTTATCATGAAAACTAAGAACAAATGAGGACCCTTGGATTTGAGAAATGGATGGCTAAGATTAGAAGAGATAGGGGCAAAATGGTAATTTTGACAAAAATATAAAAAAACAAAAAATAATATAAAAAATAAAAAAATAATTTTTTTCTTAATTTTCTTAGTTCGCTTGTTTTTGCCAAAAACAAGAAATTTGATATTTTACGTTGCATTCACGTATTTTATGTATATGTTCACACTATTATAAGACATGTTCACATATTATCACATTTTTCAGTTCAGAGATTTTATAATACGTTCACATATATTACAAGTGTGTTCATATATTATTATTGTTTGTTCATGTTTTATGGTCATGTGTTCATGTTCGATTAAATCATAATACAGGCGTTAAACGGCTTAAAAAAATTGACAAAAAAATAAAAATAAAATAAAAAAAAAGTTTTTTTTTAATTTTAAATTTTAAATATTTTCGCTTATTTTTGCCAAAAACACGACGGTTGACATTTTACGTTCTGTTCACATATTTTATATACATGTTCACATTTTTACAAGAGCTGTTCACATATAACCGCATTTTAACTTCAAAAAATTTAGTATGCGTTCATACTTCATATATAATAGCGATAGGTTCACATATTAGTGTTGCATGTTCACGTTTTAGGGCCTTATGTTCATACTCGATTTACATTATTTTACCTACGTAAAAAGACTTAAAAAAATAAAGTAAGAAAATAAAAAAAAATTATTTTTTTTAATTATTTTTTTAATCAAATGTTGTAAATTCATTTTTAGTTTTTCAAGCGGATGACCGAGATTTGTTCTTAGTTTTCATTATAAACCTCGTTTTCATTTGATTGAATAGCAAGGCCAATTATGTTTTTGCGAGCCAGGATTTTCCATTCTCATCCCACAATTCCCTACCCCAATCACCGAAACCCCGCCTCCCTACCCATCGCCAGCGACAAGCCATCTCGCCACCACCGGCAACATCACATCTCCGTCTTATCTTGTTCAAAGCCTCCAACGGCGGTGACAAAGCTTCTGGTCTCGCTGGTTGTTCGAAGTCGCTCGCCGTCGCCGTCCAGTACGCACATCCCCTTCTTTAATTAGGATAATTTTAGATTACGTCTGTAAACTTCTTTTTTCTTCTTCTGCTTGCTGATTCTTAGTCCCCGTGATAGTCTGGAATTCGGTGCGACTTCAGGATTGAGTTAATTTAGGGCCATAGGCTGGTGATATTCACAATTTTGTTTAATTCTAAGCACAAAATGTGTGTATTCATATGAAATATATGAAAAGCTCAACTTGGAACTTTAATTCTAGTGAAGTGCATCATATAGAAAAAAGTTTATAGGTAGTTGAGATGATATATTCTGCAAATTGTGAAGATATTCTGTAATGTGATGATATATCTGGGAATTTTATTTGTGAATGCTGCTCTATTATAACTTATAAGCTAAGTCCTTTCCTTGAGAATTTTTTCTTGAGATCTATTCTTTATACATCCTTACTTCTCTGCCAACCGAAGAGAGCCCTTGGTTGATGAAGTATAAACGCAAGTCACCCATCTAGATTTAAGGTAGTCCATATTACGTGACCCTAGTTTCAGTTCATCCAAACTTCATTAGCTGATGAGTTCTCCTGTGGTTAGTTAATTTGCTTATGTTTTGTTTCGTTTAGTTGGTTTTTTCACTTTCAGTTCTTATTATACTATGACTGTCAATTTTTTGAGGCTATTGCTCTTGGTAAAAAATTGTCAAAGATAGTGATTTGTAACAAGAGTCTCGCCTGATCTCTCCTTTCTATAAGCTTTATAGGCCTCGGAGACCCAACATCTTGATTTCTATATTCTTCTTAAGAAAATTGTGTTTGATGCTTTAAATTCGTCTTGTAGAATCCCTTTTATGTAATCTTCTTTAAAAAATTGTGTTTGATCCCTATTACATCAAGTACTTCCAGCACGGAATCTTTTTCATTCTTCCTTTCTTGCATATAATGGAAGTTCGACAAGTTATTCTTGGCAAAGTATTGGGGTGCAAAAGCCCCTCTTTTTGGAAGGTATTGGTTGGTGTTAGGCTCTGGACAGATTATGTTTGCTTGGAATGATTGTTGGATCCTAGATGATCGGGTTATCTGAAGACCAATCATCTCAACTTCTGTTGACTATTCCCTGAAAGTTTCTGACTTCATTAACCCAGATCCTAGCAGTTGGAATTCTGAATTAGTTTCGTCCATCTATGACAATGCTGACATTCCCCTTATTTTGTCAATTCCTTCGAGTCCTCAACACCTTTTTGATTTCAGGAATTGGTGGCCATCCCTAATGGTCATTTTTTTCTGTGAAATCTGCATATTGGCTAGGGAAGGAAAGTGTTGGAATGGTCACTACATCTGAACCTCTTTGGAGTTTGATTTGGCGCCTGTTATTACCCCCAAAAATGAAGCATTTCTCATGGCGCCTTACTACTAACGCTCTTAGTTTCAAATTTACTCTACTGCCGGAGAATCATAGACTCCGATTTATGTGATCGATGTGGTTCATCTTCGGAGATCTTTTATCATGCACTAGTATCTTGCTCTTCCTCGCAGGTAGTTTGGACCAACTCGCCACTTACTGATTTTGCTAAATCCTCACCATCTTCATTCTTCAATATCTGATATCTTACAATCTGTTTTGCACATGTTTGGTTCATCGGAAGTCTCGGATTTACTTGTTACTTGTTGGATTGCGTGGACTATCTGTAACAAAACTTTTTTTCACTGGATCCTTCCAATCCTGAACTTTTACAAGACGGTTTTGAGTTTTCTGCGTATGGTTGAGGATTATTCTGCTTGTGTCGATAATTTTCCACCACCGATGGAAACCATCCCATCACCATCTACCCGCAGTATAGGTATTCGGTCTCTGCCACCTCCCGGTTTCTTCAAACTTAATACTGATGCCGACAAATTACCCGGAAGGACTGGCTTTGGATTGGGCTTTGCTTTGCGTGATTCAGCTGGTACACTTTTGAAGATGGATTCCAAGCACTTACTTGAATGCACTGACCCAAAAATTGATGAGGCTATGGCAATTCAGTTTGGTCTTTCTCATGTTGGTGATCTGGGAATTTCACATATACGCTGAATCTGATGCTGCCAGTTTGATATCTTTCTTAAGATCCTGACACCCATCTAATTCCTAAATTGGTGTCATTTGTGATGATATTTCTATTTTATTTAGCTTTTACACGGTATTTAATTTTAGTCATGTACGCTGTTCGGGTAATGTTGTCGCTCATCATATTGCAGCCTCATTGCCTGTAAACGAATCCATTGTTGTACTTAGTGAACTTATTCCACCAGATGTCATTAATCCTGTGGATATGGATCCTATGTAATAATATACTACTATGTTCTGCCTTCAAGAAAAAGCATTGGTAGGAAGGGTGCAAAGAGCTTGAGATTATAGAATTATATTGAAATTTTCATACTAATTGTTGTAATTCAGTTGGTTGACCCCTATGAGTTGCATGAAATTTTCAGTACATTTAGTACTTCATTACTATATCTATGGATTTGTTTCTCCTAAATGATGATGTGGAATTCCGTAGGTACTTCATTTGTTCCAGTATATCCATCGCTGGTACTATGACAAGTTATCTGTGGAGGAAGTATGCAGACCATGTTTACAATAAGTGGGAGAAAACCATTCTCTGGGATATGATCGAGCCATATAGACGACCCAAGTCGTTCACACCTCTTGTCACAATTTATGTTGCTGCGTTTTATACAGGCGTCATTGGTGCAGCCATCACAGAGCAACTCTACAAGGTTAGCAGATTTGTTGCTATTTGCAGTTGTTTCAACTATTCATCTCATTATATTCTTAGACCTTGCAGAAGATGTTGTGTTCTTTTTTATGCTGAAAATTTTACTTCTGTGATTGAATGTCGTTTATTAGTCTTTTCGTTTTCATGTGTAATCACTATAATTCAATCACAAACATATAACATATATCACTAGAAGAGTATTTGATAATCATCAATTGTCGATGGACTTGCATTGCAGGAGAAGTACTGGGAAGAACACCCGGGAGAGATGGTTCCATTGATGAAGCCCATATTCTATGGTGGTCCTTGGAGGGTTGTCAGAGGAGAAGCTCCCAAGTAACAAATTCATAGTAGCTCTATTCCATCATCAATCCATTTCTTGGTAAGACTAGTCGTACTAGTTTATGTCATCTAGCTGGAATGGAAACCTTATTTCTCATGTTACCCTCTTAACATTGCTTAAACTACAGGTTTACCATATGTATTTACAACTGCATAAACCCACCTACCCAACCTAGTCCAAAAACGGGACGATGTGTGCCTGAGTAGTGCCTAGGTGGCCGCCTAGCCCGTTTTATAAAATACTGAAGCCGATTCTCGCAATTGCTAGTTGATATTATGGCAATTAAAATTGATCTATGGCTTGAACACCACTTGAAAGGCAATACAAGTTATGCTGTGGCTTTTGCTTTTGAATGTAAGATCGTTGCTCCATACCATGCGATTCAGGTCCGCTGTCGGGTTTGTCGAGTTGAGCCATGCGGCTGGGCTCGCTTACTGGCACTGGTATCCGTATACTATTGGTGGCTTGCAACAATCCTGACTGGTCAAAACCAGTTCACATCTCTAGTGGTAGGATTCAAGTTTTGCTAATGAGTCAAAATATGGTTTTAACAAATTTGAAAAGAGGATTCTTAACTCGTGAAAGAAAAGATTAAAGAATGAACAGTTCGTGGTGATGGAAAGCGTGGTATTTCATGATTACAGGGATCTATAACCTGCATTGTCATAGATATATATCTCACATCATTATCCTTTAACTAAAGCAAGATTTTTGGTAAAGAAATAAAGAAAGATAACTCAATACATTTTGGCATGAATTGTCTCCTATGGTAATATTGTAACTAGCAAGCCTTACGAGTCCAGCTGATAGGTGATAAGGTCCGTGTAATGACCCAAGTACCTCCTATGGACCAAAATTGAAAGCAAGATATACATCATCTAGTCTAGAATAAATGATTTACTCATTTTTAAATCTTTTTCCTCGATTTCCCTCTATTAGCAATTGCTCTGTCTAACGAAGTTTTACGTTATATAGCGTTAGAGTTGAGATGGAAACCTGCAAATATTGGGATAGACTTGACTAATCGATAGTTGAAATAGCAATTTGTTCAATTGTCTTATCTTTAACCGATTGATTGTTAAGGCCTTAAGGGCGATCGAGGTTAAACTCATTTGTTCATGTGTCTGTTAGTTTTATAATTATGGATGGATGCATCCCTTTTAGTGTCGCTAGACAAGCATAGGTATTAGACTTGTCAATCGGGTTGGGTCGGTCTCGTTCGGGTTCGGTCATTTCAGATTCTGTTTAAATAGGGTTCGGTTTCGTTATGGTTCACGGGTCAATCGGGTCGGGTTGTAGGTGATTTTCGATCGGGTCGGGTTGACCAGCGGGTCTAAAATATCTTTTTTTATAATTATTAAAATCAATTTTTAATTAATTAATAATATTTAGTAATAATATATTATTTTTATGTATTTTAATAAAAAAAATTATTAGAACTTTTAAAATAAAATTTATAAATTCTATAAATATACTAAATCGGTCAACCCAACGGGTTTTGGGTTCTATCGGGTTCGGTTTATTTCGGATTTCGGGTTCAAATTTTTGGATCTTAACCCTAAAATTATCGGACAGTTCGAGTCGGATTTGCGGGTTAAGTCAGCTTTTGACAGCTCTAATAGGTATCATTCCTTGGTCAATTTTAAATTAAACTACCTTAAATCTCGTAGATTATGGATGACTCAAAATTCATCATAATTGTAGGCCAATTTCACTCGATATGGTCGGAGGTGGACTGCTCATTGGCCTCTCAGAAATCGCAGGTAGAGGTTGGAGAGGTAAGAAAAAAGAGATTTTTTTAACATGACCTCCTCTGTAAATTAGATAATTTCAAGCTTTTTTATTTATTTTAATGGATTATGCATAACAAAACTCTTTAAATTTTGTTATAATTAACTAGTTTAGTTTCCCGCGCCTTGCGCGGATTTTTTCAAAATTTTTAATTAGAGTTTATATGAAAAATAAATAATTTACATACAAATTTAATACACTCATCTTCCACAAATATATATCCAGTATTATACACAAATTCTTTTTATGTATAGAAAAAGAGGTGACTAAATAGCTAAATCTCTTATATAATAAAAAATAGTTTGGAAAATTGATTGAAAAGGTTTGATCAATAAAAAGATTTGGTTCAAATTACATATTTTTATACATAAATTATCGCTATTGGTAATTCTAGTATAAATTATCGTTATTGGTAAAAATATTTTTTGATAGATATTATATAATTTTGTATAATTCTAATAATTGTTTAGGAATAAAATATTTCTATAATTTATTTCCAAAGATAAAAATATTTCCATAGCAAAAGATTTTATAGTTTGAACCAAAATCTTCATTTTTGCTTAAAAAATCATTAAAATATGGAAGGAATCAATTTTATAGTTTTAACCATATCTTCACTTTTATAAAAATACCTTTGCTAAAAAAATTATTAAAATATCCCAAATTTTCAATTTTTCAAGAATTTCATTAAAATATAGAAGGAAATGATTTTATATCTTTAACCATATTTTCAAGAATTAAGAAGGTAGGATATTTTGTAAATTAAGGTAACTAAATATTCTATCTTAATTAATTAAATATATATTAACAACTAATCTATAAAGTACATTAAAAAAAGTAAATAAATCACAATGATAAAACATATTAAAGTATAAATATTGCTATTGGAAGATTGAACCAAGTCTTCATTTTTTAAGTAGTTTGAACAAATTATCTCAAAATAGAATCTTGATATAAATATCTATATTGATAAAAAATATTTCCATAAAAATATGAAAAGATTTTATAAACTTGAACAAAATCTTCATTTTTCAAAAATACTCTTACGAAAAAAAACTTATACCCCAAATCTTCAATTTTAAAGAAAGTTCATAATATCTATGACTATAAGTAGTACTTATGAAAAGTCTATGGATAACAATTTTGCTCAAAATTAAGGTAGAAAATGGTAGAATACTTTATAAATTAAGGTAATTTTGAGTTGACATAAGCAAAAAAAGATAATTGTAGGCCATTATGAATTAATTTAAAAATCAAACCCATATACTGAGAAATCCTCTACAATTATATGTCTTTTTTAAATGGAATCAAATTTGAATTTTAAAATTTCTATTAAAATTTAATAGTAAAATTGCACTAAAATCAATATGTTTGTGAAATGTTATATTCTAAATAAAATAATAAATATGAATATCCAATGGGCAACGACTTAACAAATTGATAAAGTATTAGTTTGAAACAAACTTTAATAATAAAAGTTATCAAGCTTCTTTTTTCATTCATAAAAATTAAACAACAAAATCTTTAAACAATTTTTATGCATCAATAAAATTAATTGGAAAAGAAAGCTTCTTTTTTATTTATAAAATTTCCAATTGAATCAAACGAATCAAAACTTTCTATTTTATACGTAAATTTGAAAAAAAATGTAGTAAAAAGATATTTCACATATAAAATCAAATAACTGTTATTATATCAATTCAATCAAATAAATATTACTCTTTCATACTATCCAATTCGTACATTAATTGAAAATTTAGCAAGTATATTTATTGATATAGCTTGATATGGTGGTCATACCTAAATTGCCTAAAATTCTTCTTGATTTGAAGGTAAATTACCATACATAAGGTAAAAGATCTAGTAAAAATGTAATTCATTTATATCTAAATGATATCGGCTAATCAAACTCAACCATCAATGAATAAACTAAAAATAAAAAATAAAAAACTAATTAAAAAAATAAAGAAGGAAAATTAAATATATATATAAAAGGATATCCCCCGCTTGCCCCGCCAGAGGGGATGAATTTATTGCTTAATAACGATGTAAGGGGTCAGGCTATCCCCCGATTGCTGACTACTTAGCCCTTTTTTTTTATTATTAATAAAATGCCTCCTTGAGAGGCCGGAGAGTACCGCCTCTCCTTCTACCAAAAAATATATATAAAAGGATAAAAATGATCAAATCTTGTAGTTCATGATCTTTGGATATACGTACTTATCCAATTTTGATATGATAAAAGATAGCAAAATTAAATACTTCGTAACTACTAATAAAGATTTTTTTAAGGAAACAATTAATTATGTAACCTTAATTCCTAAAATAAATTTTATAATTGATGTCATATTTAAAAAAATGTAGAAAAATGATTTTTTCCATATCAAATCTTATTTCATGATCTTTGAATATTCTTATCCAATTTTGATATGATAAAAGATAGGATCATAGGAGTATCAAAACTAAATAATTACTGTAGAGTAATAAAGTTCTTTTTAAGGAAATATATAATTAATTATATTTCCTTAATTCCAAGAATGGTTGAAAATTCAAGAGTATCTTTTTAAAAATGTAAATTTGCCATGCATCTTTGCCTATGAGATAAAAAAAATACGAAAAAAGTCTATAATTAAAAATTATGAAATTATATTTTATGTAATTTTTTTGGTAGTAAAATCTATTATTTTGTTAACTAAAAAAATACGATATGGATTTTGTTCGTAGTATTTACTTATCTCAATTTTCAGTAGTATTTCTTCCTTACTTTGATAGTTCGATCTTCTTTTTGTGCTCTTTGTCTCTTGTGTGTGCTTCCTTGTGTTCGGATTGTCTTTTAGGCGATTGAATTTTATGAATTGATCATTGTGTATATGAGTTTATCCTATGTGATTGTGTATAAATTTGTCAAATTTTGACCAGATGTCGGGATCGTGGGGAGGTGGAGGAAGAGGGGAATACGGGTGGCGTGGAGGTGGTTGCATTAGTCGGGGACGATAGAGAGGACAACAGAGTGGTAGTGGAAGCCTCTATTGAATTCGATTGAAGTAAGTTGATGGAGAGGAAGATTAAATCTTGTCAAGAAATATTTGAATTGGATGATTGTAATTGATTTTCTCCTCTTTTTAATATGAATAAATTATCTAAGTTATTTCAATTTTATGATATGTAAAGGCTAAATCATTAGTGTTGTTTAAATTTTAAGTTAATTTTTATATGACATGTAAATAATTAAGTTTATATAGGCATGTGGTAAGAGATGATGTGTTATATGACGTGTTAAAAAATGTATGACGTGTAAAATAATTCGAGTAAGGAAATTGCGACATGTGTCAAAATTATATGTGACTTAATGTGGGATCGTCATGTGGCAAAATATGACGTGGCGCAATGTGGAGGCTCCAAACCTTATTGCTTTTATATATATAGTAGATTGTACCCGTCGTACCATGTACGACTATGATTCATTAATTTATAGACATTATAAATAGAATATTAATAAATAAAATTTAATATAAGTAATTTATTGCTCGTAAAATGTATAATTTTTTTAATCAATATAAATGATTGAATTTAATGTTGAAAATAAAAATATATTATTAAAATTAAATATGAATAATAAAATTTATATATTTAAAGGTATAACTTTAATATATAATTATAGATTATTTCAATATATTCTTTTTTTTTGTCAAGTACTTAAAAATATTCTCGTAGAACCATCAATGTATACGATTCATATCCAAAATAGTAAATATGCTATCATTTTACTCTATTATCTTTTTTTTGTAGAAACTCTATTAACTTTTTTTTATCCTAAACAAATAAAAATGATAAAAGACTTTTTATTTATAGATTTAGGGTAAAAATAGGATTCTTAAAATCTATAACTATATATTAAAGCTGTCCCTTTTCGAGCCACCAAAACGATTATGGCCCCACTCCATATTTAAAAAGCCTTATTTTTCATTCTTATTATTTCTTTTTTTTTATTTCTATCTTATTTCAATAATCTTTATGACCCGTACACTCAAAAAACATTATTCTAATAATATCTATCTACTATCTATCTTTTATAAAATTGATTTTTATTTCTAATATTTTAACTTTTTCCTATTAAATTCTTCTTTAACTATTTAAATCTATCTTTAAAATCAAACAAATATCTGTTTAGTATAACAATATCTATTTAAAACTTCCTAATACAAATATTTAAAATTAAAGATAAAAATTTAAAATATTTTAAAATAAGTATAAATATCTTTTATGTTTTAGCATGATGTCTTTTCACGAATTTATTTATAGATATATAGTGATTTTTTTTTAAAAAAAATGATAAATATTTACTATAATTTTTAAAATTAATAAAAATAGATAATAAAATATTTAATATATCGAAATATTTGATAAACCCTAAATTTACGTACATGAGAAGTAATAAAATATGAAGAATATAATATTTGATTAAAAAATTATATACATTCTACGAGCAATAAATTACTTAATCATATTAAAATTATATTATATTTTTATTTATTTATTTATTAATATTCTATTTATAATATTTATAAAATATCGAATCGTAGTCGTACATGGTACGACGGGTAAAACTAGTATAAATATATTTCTATCTTCTTCAACACAAAATCAAATATATTTATATTTAATTATCTATAATATAATATTTATTGCAAGATATATGAAATCAAATCTAAAATAGAAGATAGATATACCGTTAGTTTCAATATTTATCTTCTCTTATTTATATCGTTAGTATAACACACCTCGACCTCAACCTCAAAAAAGTAATAGTAAGAAGCTAATTAAATCCAAACGTACAACTATGAAGACAAATACCATGGGTTCGAGCCTTCTCCGTAATCAAGAAGTCGAAATAAGCGGTTTGGTGTGCAACAAAAAGTCCATCATGAGGCAGAAGTATCTACAAAGCTACCCATTTACGAGGAAGGAGGAGGACAAGAGTAAGAGCTTCGTTATCAAGTCGTTAAAGTTGTTGAGAAGTAAGAAAGAGTCATCCATTCGAGGGCTTGAAAGCTGTCGAAAGGCGATTTCAAATAGAGTTTTTAGGGTTTTGATTTCTTGTTCAGGTAAGGTTGATGTTCTTGGTGATGATGAAGATAAAGAAGATACAATTAAAAGACGAAGATGAGAAAGATAGTATCAAAAGACTATCCGACAGTTTTTTTCCCTAGTTTGTTCCTCTTAGTTTACTAAGAATGTTTTTTTTTTAATATGGAATGAGATCCAATAAGTTTCGACTCTTAACAATTTGTGAGTTATAAGATCTCTATCAATCCCGTTAATTGTTAAATATTATGTTTTTTTGGTAAAAATCGTTAATATTATGTCAATACTAAGATTTTTCCTAGCTATTTTCATGAGTATGTTTGTTTTTTTTAGTTCTAAAATTTTAGCACAGAACCTTATCAATTCTACCATAAAATTGACCCTTCCAAGCACTGTCCCTCCCGCCTAGCTGTTATAAGTTAAACCTAACTTATAACCCAAGTCTCGATTGCAAACACTGATTGATAGATTAACGATAGAAAAGGCAGAAGGATAGAGCAGGGGAATTGAGAGAGGAAGAAGCAGAGAGGAGAGATTAGGGCAAAGAATATCTTGTAATTAATTTTAGATAATTAACAAGCTATTTATACTAGGCCCTAACGGTTAAATAAAAGCGATTGACTCGGGAAAGAACCTTAAAGAAAATTCGAGTAGAGAGCAAGCTCTAGTTTATAAAAAAATTACATTAAATAAATAAATAAATAACAATAGATTATTAATAAGATTCAATGAAATGGTTTGGACGACGCCTTTCTCTTGTTGGCCTCGTGATCTTCTCCGAATTCTCGACTTGTGGTGTATCATTCTCAACCCTGTTGAGACTCGACTTGAGGACAAGTCGCAAGGAAGGAAAAGCCAGCTGAAGCTGATCGGTTGGTTCCCAAGTGGTGTCGGCGACAGTGCCATCTTCCCACACAACGAGCCATTCCGTCCGAGGAGCGCCATCAACCAAGACTTGACGTTCTGCTATGGCGCGTAAGGGTATGGAAATGGGTCTGTCGTGGAGAAATTCTGTAGGAAATGAGGGCGGTGTCGGGGCAGCATCGATGGCCACAAATGGTCTAAGCAAAGACACATGAAACACATTATGAATTTTGGCGTGCACTGGCAAAGCGAGGCGATAAGCAATCGGGCCAATTCGTTCCAACACGTGAATGGTCCATAAAATCGGCTCGCCAATTTAGTAGAAAGAGGACGAGCAACCGAGTGCTGACGGTACGGACGTAACTTGAGTAGAACGAGATCACCAACCTCAAACTGCGGGTCACGACGGTGAGTATTTGCTTGAGCGGTCATGCGCTGCTGCGCCTTGCGTAAACCGTCCCGGATGAGCTCTAAAGCTCGCTCATGTTCCTGTAGCCAAGGCGGTAGAGGGAATGTTGGAGGGCTGCGTTGGGCGACATAGAGGTGGTGGATCGCGGCCATAGAGGGCACGAAAAGGCGTCGTCTGCAGCCCTTCGTGAAATGAACAGTTTAGCGCCAACTCGGCCCAAGGCGAAAATTCAGACCAACGCTTCGGCTTCCCTTGAGTAAAAGATCTCAAGTATTGCTCTAGGCCCCGATTTTTAACCTCCGTTTGGCCATCGGTTTGCGGGTGGTACGCCGTACTATGGCGGAGAGTTGTGCCGCTGAGCCGATGGAGCTCCTTCCAAAAGGAACTAGTGAAGATCACGTTCCGATTCGACAATATGGACGACGGGATGCCATGATGTTTTACAACCATATCAACGAAAAGGGCAGCAACTTTCGGGGCGTCGTATGACGAGCCTAGCGTCCCGAAGTGAGAGTATTTAGACAAACGGTCCACCACGACTAAAATAGTAGTATACCCGTGGGACGGAGGCAAGCTAGTAATGAAGTCCATTGACACCTCATCCCATACCTATTGTGGTATCGGTAATGGTTGTAAGAGCCCAGCTGGCTTCTTGGTTTCGTATTTTGTTGATTGACAAATCAGACAAGCGTCAACAAATGAGCGGACATCACGGCGCATACCCGGCCAATAAAACACTTCAAAGACGCGGCGAAAAGTCCTATCTACTCCCGGATGACCTGCAGTAGGAGAAGAATGGAACTCTTGCAAGATTTCAACTTTGAGACCCAGCGTTTTTCCCAGCACCAGACGGTGATTGTAATAGAGGAGGCCCGAATGAACCCGAAATGGGGGCAGTAACTCACCCTTATTGGCGGCCTCATGAAGAGCAATTAGATCCGGTAGCGTAGCATTTTCTTGCTGAACAAGCTGTAGCAATTCTTGCATAGGAGACGATAATGTGAGAAATTGTTTAAGGGCAGCTTCATCGTCTATCATGCAACGGGAAAGAGCATCGGCGACTCTATTACTTGCGCCTGTTTTATATTCGATGCGAAATTTGTACCCCATTAATTTTCTGATAAAAAATTGTTGATCCAAGGTTTGAATCAACTGAGATAATAGTTCTTTCAAACTTTTCTGATCGGTCCGTATCAAGAACTCACGGCCCAAGAGATATTGGCACCATTTCTACATTGCCGATAAGATAGCAAAAAGTTCGCGATGATAAGAAGAAGATCCCTTGCGTCGAACACCAAGGACCTTACTAAAGAATGCAATCGGTTTCTCATGTTGCAACAAAATCACCCCGATGCCCTCATCAGACGCGTCGGTTTCGATGACAAACTGTTGGTTGAAATTCGGCAATTGCAAAATCGGGGACGCATCATGGTGTCTTTTAGATGATTGAAAGCATGCTCAGCTGCTGGAGTCCATACGAACTTATCTTTCTGTAATAACGATGTGAGAGGCGCCGCAACAATAGCATAATTACGAATGAATTTTCGGTAATAACCCGTCAACCCCGAAAATCCCCATAATTGCTTCGCTGTCTTTGGAACCGGCCAATCTGACATAGCGGCTAATTTAGATGGATTGGCTAGGAGCTGTCCGGCGGTGACCATATGGCCGAGGTACTCGACTTTTGATGTACCAAAAGAGCACTTTGAGCCTTTGACGAAAAAATAGTTGTCTTGGAGAACACGAAGGACAATATCAAGGTGACTAGCGTGATCTTCCAAAGACGGGTTGTACACTAAAATATCGTCGAAGAAGACGATCACAAATTGCCGTAAAAACTGAGCAAATATCTGATTCATAGCCGCCTGAAAGGTGGACGGTGCATTCGTCAAGCCGAAGGGCATGCCCAAAAATTGGAAATGGCCATCGTGAGTGCGGAATGCCGTCTTATAAATATCAGCCGTGAGCATTCGGATCTGATGGTAACCCGAACACAGATCGAGCTTAGAAAAAATTATTGCTCTGACCAGTTCATCAAAGAGTTCCTCAACTATCGGAATTGGAAATTTATCTGCCACTGTCGCCGCATTCAGAGCCCTGTAATTAATACAAAACCGAAAACTCCCATCTTTTTTCTTGACCAATAATGTCGGTGAAGAAAACGGACTCGTGCTATGACGAATGATACCCTGCTGAAGCATATCCTGAACCTGACATTCTATTTCTGATTTCTGAAAGTATGGGTATCTGTAAGGTCGGACGTTAATCGGTTTAGAGCCGGGTTGCAAGTGGATTTTGTGATCCCAAGTACGCTGAGGTGGAAGTCCAGTGGGAAGCTGAAAAACTGATGCATGAAGCTGGACAGTGTCACGGATCAGGGTCGGTAAATCCGACGAAAATTCAGGCGACCTCGCGGTGGCGGACTCATCGGGCATAATAGGCACAATCTCAAAATATTCAGTGACATAATCCGAACAACACAGAGAATGTAGAGTATGGATGGACACTTGCTTAGGTGAAATGCGTTCCCCTTGTAATAATACCACACCATTCGACGAGAGGTACACTCGAGAGAATGTAGAGTATGGATGAAGTTGACGCAGCCACTTGAGTTGAAGTGGACGCCGGTTTAAATGTATTCGGTGTCCATTGACGTCGGGGACCCTGCCAATTCGACGCTTCGATGAGCGACGCTGAGAGCTCCCGGGCAAGAGTGAAGGCCTGTGGAAGGGTCGTGGGATTACGCAAATTGAGTTCGCGTTTGACCGGTTGCTTGAGTCTCGCCTTAAAAAGCGAAATTAGTGTTGGCTCGGATAATCCAACCACTTTGTTGAGCAATGCTTCAAACTCCGTTTGATACTCTAGAACCGAACCGCGCTGTTGCAATTTGGCCAAAAGTTCGACATAATCCTCATAGTATTACGGGTCGAATCGTTGACAAACGGACGATAAGAACGTCGTCCAAGTCTGCGCGCAATGATTCCGGCATTGATATCGGAACCAATCCGACGCCAGGTAGTCAAACAACATGCCCACCAATTGGAGCCTATCATTATCCGTCGTATGAAAATAGTCGAAGTAGGATTGGACCTTAAAGATCCAACCTTGGGGGTCTGAACCATTAGAGCGAGGAGGATAGACGCGGATCTTAGGATAAGTTTCATGGCCGACGGGGGGGCGCACCACAATTCTGTTGTCTGACGGTGGAGGAGCCGGTGGGATCAATTGCTGATGTGGCGGTGGGTTGGGTAATAGGGGCGGCAATTCAGCCACCACAGGTTCAACGACGACATGACCGACATGATTGCCGGTTTCAGGATTGCGCTGGCCGAGAATATTGAATACCTGATCGGTTCGTGCTCTTTAGATTTCCGCCTCACGCCGACTAGTTTGTGCGTCATCACAAAGGTGCTGAAGCAGAGTGCGAATTTCCGTGATAGCAGCAGCAGTAGAATTGCTCTGTTTAGTTTCCGATGTCGCCATGGAATGATAGTTCGGAATGAAAGCACCAGTTGTTACAAGTTAAACCTAACTTATAACCCAAGTCTCGATTGCAAACACTGATTGATAGATTAACTATAGAAGAGGCAGAAGGATAGAGCAGGGGCATTGAGAGAGGAAGAGGCAAAGAGGAGAGATTAGGGCAAAGAATATCTTGTTATTAATTTTAGATAATTAACAAGCTATTTATACTAGGCCCTAACGGTTCAATAAAAGTTACCCGGAAAAAAACCGTAAAGAAAACTCGAGTAGAGAGCAAGCTCTAGTTTATAAAAAATTACATTAAATAAATAAATAAATAACAAGAGATTATTAATAAGATTCAATGAAACGGTTTGGACGACGCCTTTCTCTTGTTGGCCTCGTCATCTTCTCCGAATTCTCGACTTGTGGTGTATCACTAGCCTTCCAAACCGCCTAATCTCCCGTTTAGCACCGCCTAGACAACCGTTTAGGTCGTCTAGGCGGTTGTCTAGGCGCTAAGCGGTCTCTCTCCTTAGGGTCCGCGATCCACCTGGCGTTTTTTAGACACTGCTTCCAAGACAATTTGGTATTATAAAAGATTTTAAATGCCTTAAACATCACATAGGTATTTATTTAGAAACTCATCGGTTTGTTTGTTTGTATCGGTTTAAATTAAATTAGGTACATTCATTAAAATTAAAGCATATTCACCCCTACCCCATTTAACCAAACCGGCATATTAAAAGACTAATTCGATCACTGAAATTTAATCTGTGTTTGATGTACACGATTTTAATGATGCAATTTTGTGGTATAATAATATAAAATAGAAGATCTATAACTATATACTCCCTCCGATTCTCAATAGTTGGGGTTTTGTCACTTTTCACACTTTTTAAGATTAGCTTAAAATAGAAATATTAAAATTTATTATCTTAGACTTTAATGATTCAATGTATATTTTCAATGCAATTCTAGTAGGAATTTTATTGGAACTAGAACAAAATAAATGAATTTATGTTATTTTTAGAATAATTTAACATTAATTGATTAAAAATGGCCAAATATTGTGAATAGAGATTTTAAGCTAAAAACCCCAAATATTGTGAATCGGATGGAGTATTAAAGTTGTTCCTTTTCGAGCCACCAGAACAATTCTGACCCCACCTTATTATTATAAAATTAATTTTTATTCCTAATATTTTAACTTTTTTTATTAAATTTTTCTTTAACTATTTAAATCTATCTTTAACATCAAATAAATATCTATTTAGTATAACGATATCTTTTGAAAACTTCCTTATACAAGTATTTAAGATCAAAGATAAAATATTTTAGAATAAATATAAATCTTTTAGCATATATCTTTTGACGAATTTATTTATAGATATATATAGTGATTTTCTTTTATAAAAAAATAATGATAAATATTTATAATTTTAAAATTTATAAAAATAGATAATAAAATATTCAATAGATGTATTAAAATATTTGATAAGCCCTAAATTTACGTAAATAAAAAGTAACAAAATGTGAAGAATATAATATTTGATAAAAAAAAATTATACCGTCTGCAAGCAATAAATTACTTATATTAATATTATATTTTTATTTATTAATATCCTATTTATAATATTTATAAAATATCGAATCGTAGTCGTACATGGTACGACGGGTAAAACTAGTTATATTTTATTCCTCTTTCTAATGCTTCCCGCCTTCCAGGTTCCAGCAATGCCAATTGCCAACCAACAATTCAGCAGGCTTATCAATTCTACCATAAAATTGACCCTTTCAAACAATTTGGTATTCTAAACTAGTTTTTTTAGATATATTATAAATATGATATAATAAATTATATATAAAAAAATAAATAAAAATCCAAAAATAATTTAAACTCTTAAAAAGTTAAATCAAATTAATTATTTAAAAATCTTTTCGATAAAAATTTAAAAAGATGATTAATAAGAAAAGAATAAAAATATAGAATTTTTTAAAGATAAAAATTCTTCTATATTTACATAAAAAATCCAAAAAGAAAATCAAGGAAAAGATAATCAAATTTTTTATAAGAAATTAATAGGCAAGTAATTATAGAGTTTGGTTCAAATAAAATAAATTCTTACCGTATAACGTGAAACGAATGCACTTTTCCTAGTTAGTAATGCACTTTTCATACAAAAGTGCATTGCAAAATACAAAAAGTGCAATACGAAGAAATGCGCTACAAAAAGTACGAAAAGTGCACTACAAAGTACGAAAAGTGCAAATGCGAAAAAAGTGCTCTCTAAAGTAGGAAAAGTGCAGTATAAACTAGGAAAAGTGCATTCGTTTCAAGTTAAGAGTTCGTTTCAGGATAAAAGTTCTTTTCATTTGAACCAAACTCAATAATTATATAGATATTTAAATTTTTTACTTTTTTATCAAAATTTTATTGAAGATAAAAATGGATAAAAAGATAAAGATAAAATCATTTTCGTTATTTTTAATTAAAATTCGAATTGATTGTTTCCACATAAATAAATAGAAAAGAATTTAGTTGGAAAAAATAAAAATAATTTTTTTTTAAATATAAGGTGGGTCAAAATTAATGTGGTGGCTAGAAAAGTTACAATTTTAATATATAGTTATATATTTTATTTCAAATATATATATTTCATATCGGGTACATATTTTTGGGATTTTTTATTTATCTGTTACTAATATAATAAATATAATGTCCCTTTCTGTATCTATTTATGTCTATTTGGGGATAACTTATATGCATAATTATTTTTTAATAATTTTATATTTCAATTAACTATAGAAAACTATTATTTGAATAAAGGGGTGATGTGGCGCAATGTGGTGGCAGAAATTGCTTCGGCTTTAGTTAAAATACGAGCGTGATCTGTGTGGATCACGTAAACCACATTCTTTAGGTGCAATATGAGGCGTCATATCAGCGGTTGGATGAGCGAAATCCACGGCCTAGATTAAACACTTAAATCCCGAGAAATATAGGGACGCAATGACATTTTCGTAATTTTTAGAAAGTTGCAAAAATGCATCGTTATTGTGAAAAAAGTGCATTACGATATACCAAAAAGTGAATTAGTAATCCGAAAAATTAGGAAGGAAACGACTGAGCTGATTCGGGATTGGGTGAATCTGGAATCCCGTGATGATGCACTTTTGCAACGCACTTTTACCGATTTCATAGTGCACTTTTCCGCCCTAATGATGCACTCTTGTAGTGTCGTGGGCTTTATTTTTGTTTGCACGTTTTGGTATTTTGCAATAAACTTTTCCGCCATGACGATGCACTTTTACATCAACCCGAGCATAGAATGCCGCCTCAGTGACTCCATTTTTGTCTGCAGTTTTTCGGCTTCATAGTGCACTTTATGGGATTTCGGAATGCACTTTGTAATTTCCGAGAAATTACCAAAATGCAACTGCATGCCTATCCATCCCGGGATTTAAGTGTTTTTGATGTAGGTCTTACTTAGATTTGGCCCATCCAACGACCATGACTAGCCCTCATATTGCACAAAAGAAGTGTATTTTATGTGATCACACTCCTTAAAATACTATTATAAAAATATATTATGTATCAATCAACAATACTGGATCACCAAATATCGGGTTAACAAGTTTTTTCCAGATCAAATCGGCGTGTTGGAACAATGGTTGTTCCATGGTTTCTCTTAGTTTTGATGATAACAAACCTAGTTAATATAACTTGCTTCTACATGTAAGTTTTCAGGAAAACAGGTACATGGTCACGAGTGAATGAACATCGTGAGGAACGATGGAGGGAACGAGTGACGGATTTAGGAAGCGCGACTAAGAAGGAACGCGACTTTCTATAAATGGCAAGTTACCATATCTTCCGCGAGCGATCTTCTACGAAGATTCTACAGCTGTAGGCGGTTGCTTAAGGAGATAAAAGAGAGGATAAGATCAATCTTCACACGATCTTATCTTGGGAGATCCGAGATCATTCGGTTTTGGGAAGAATCGACATGGTTGAGGATCCGAAATCACAAACAATCTTTTTCCTTATTGTGTGGGATTTGTTAAGTGGAATATCAGCGTAATTAGGCAAGAATTACGTGTGAGATCAGATTTGACATGTCTTATAAATAGCTAGGGTTAGCTACGGTTAAAGTGTGTGGTTGAAGACGAAGAACTTGAGAAGAGAGCTTTTCAAGTGTATGAGTGTGTGGCTTTTTCGGTGAAGAATCCACAAGTAAGTCAGTAGTTTACTTTCGATTTAGGTTTACGCTTAGGGTTGTAGAAGTCTAGTTGGTTGAACTTCGGTCGGTGCCGTGGTTACCAAGGGAACTTTGGTAGGAGCCTTAGTTACTAGACTTGCCTTGTAATCGTTGAAACTTAATAAAAGTATTCTATTGAAAATCCTCTGAGAAAGAGTCTTAGGGGTAGAGGTTTTTCTTTCTACGACTTGTTGGTCGGACAGAAGGTTTCCTCTATAAATTCTGTGTTCTTACTGTTTATTTCCGCTGCCCAGGGAACCTTACTAGTTCCTTGTATTGTTACTAACGCGTCACGATCCAACAATTGGTATCAGAGCAGGTTTGCTCTAGATTGTGTGTTAGTGCAGGAATACAGAATGACTTCAAACAACACTCACAACGTCGGAATTGGAAACAACAAGCCTCCACTGCTTGTTCCTGGAGAATATGACCACTGGAAGAAGCTGTTCGCCACCTGGCTCAAAAGCAATGACTACTAAGCTTGGTCAGTTATTGAGGATGGAGATTATGTCGTTCCTGAAGTAAAGAAGAACAAAAAGACAGAATGGGGCCAAATTGAATGGACAGGAATGGAGAAGAACTACAAGGCACAAATGCTACTAAACAATGCCTTGGGTGCTGAAGATCTCCTGAGAGTAGTCAACTGTGAGACTACAAAAGAAGCATGGGAAGCCATTGAGCAAATGCACATTGGAAGCGTTGATCTGAAAGAGAGTCATCAGAAGGACGCTAAGAAGGAGTTCTACAACTTTAGGATGATAGATGGAGAAACCATAGCCACATACCAATCTCGGTTTGAAGGCTTGGTCAATCGCATTAATCATCTTGGAATTGGGGAATCTGTCACACATGTTGAGAAAGTCTCTGCAATTGTAGATGGCTTAGGTCCCACGTACGTAGTTACAAGAGGACTTCTCAAGGAGAATCCAATAACAAAGACTTACAAACTTCATGAGATCTTTGGAAAACTGACTGACTATGAGCGATATGAGAAAAAGAACAGTGTTGTCTCAAGCTCTAGCAAGGGAATTGCTCTCAAAGTGGAAAAGGCCATTGAAAACATCTCTGCAGGAATTGACGGCGGACGAGGAGATGATTCTGATGTTGCTCTCATAACCAAAGCAATGAGATCCTTCTACAGGAGAGGCAAGAAGCAAGGTGCCATGAAGGAAAGTGTCAACTTTGAGAAGAAGGAACTCAAGGACGTTACTTGCTACAACTGTCAGGAAAAGGGTCACTATGCAAAGAGTTGTCCCAAAGGTAACGACACTGGGAACGAGAAGAAGAAGGCCTACATCGCTGCTTGGGATCTTGACTCAGATGATGAATCTGATTCAAAGATCTGTGCCATGGCTCTGAAGACTGAAGATGTTAATCAAGAGGTAACTCCTGAACAATTTCTTTCTAGTATAGAAAATGCTAAACAATCTGATCTTGTTATCCTTGTTAAAATATTGTTTGAAGATAATTTAAAGATGCAAGATGAAATAGAAGCTTCTGATGAGAAATGTCTAAATCTTGAAGAAAAATTATCAGAAACTACTGTTACTTCGGTTGTTCCTTGTTCAGAATGTGAAGATTATAAGAAAGATATTAAGACTCTAACTGAAACCAATAACGAACTTAGGTCAGATTTACTTGTTCACAAACTCAAAAAGGAAGAAATAGAGCATGAACTAAGTAAACGAACTCAGATTGAGTTCAGTCCTGCTAGGTCTGGTATTGGTTATGGTAAAAACAAATCTGAATATCCTCCGGATGATCTTACCTTTGAAGAGAAAATGGAAAGAAAAGCTAGGGAACTACAATCCGCTAAAGATAAGGTAGTTCATCTAGAAAGTAGAGTCAAAATTCTTTAAAGTAATCTGCATGACAACTCTGAATGGTATTATGGAAAAACGGCTCATAAAATATACCTAAAATAGTCTCAAGGGAATCAGCATAGAGTTCCTTCCAAGGAACGAGCAAAGGAACGAACCCTCCAGAAACCACATCCCAAACGCTATCTTGGTGAATACTATAGGGTGTGCTATAACTGTGGTGGGGGAGGTCATGTTCAAAAAGACTGTAAGGTTAGACTAGAAATGTCAAACAAAAGGGCTCAAAACCAGAATACAAGGAACAACAGGAAACAGTGGTCTGGTAAGAAAAATCAAGGGTATGATAAATCTCATTAGAAATGGAAGAAACAGGCCCCACAACCACAAAAGAAGCAAGATTCTAAAACTGAAAAAGGGAAAAATCATGTTGATCCCTCAAATATTGCTTCTAGTTCCAAGAGTTCACAGAAAGCTACTTTAGTGCAATCTCAAATTTATCATTCTGTGAGCTATGCTAACCGACCCGGGAAGGCTAAGCAGGCCTGGGTCGTTAAAACGTGATTTCTTTCTTGCAGGTAGAAGTGAGGGGGAACGTCCGCTGGGTCCTTGACAGCGGGTGTTCATGTCACATGACAGGGAACAAGAGTATTCTGTCCTCACTTCAAAACAATGCTGGAGGAAACATTTCCTTTGGCAACAACAATCAAGGAGAAATCATTGGAACAGGTGAAGTCAAGCTAAATGATAAAATCAGCGTTAGAGACGTAAGCTTGGTGAAAGGTCTTAGTTACAACTTGTTGAGTATTGCTCAGCTTTGTGACCAAGGGAAAAACGAGGTAACCTTTACCTCAGATGGCTGTATGATCAAAAACATGAAATTAAATCTTGTGGTCCTGAAAGGAAAGAGGCGCAACAATGTGTATTATGTCGACTCAAGTTTCCAACCACAAGAAGAACTCTGCCTTGTTACAATAGCCGACAAGACTGATCTCTGGCATAGGAGGTTTGGTCACGCTAATCATCGAGGAATCCACAAACTCTACTCACAAAATCTGGTGATAGGACTTCCCAAGGTTCTTGCAGAAAAAGAAAGCTTATGTGAAGAGTGTGTGAAAGGAAAACAAAGCAAGTCATCTTTTCAGCCAAAGTTGTCAGTTAGCACCTCTCATCCTCTTGACATGGTACACATGGATTTGTGCGGTCCCATGCGGGTGAGAAGTCATGGCGGTAGCGGGTACATTTTTGTTATTGTTGATGATTTTACTAGATATACATGGACTCTCTTTTGAGGTTCCAAAGATGAGACGTTCATGGCATTCAAAAGCTGGATCAAGAAAGTAGAAGCATCAACAGAACAAAAACTGAAAGCTATCAGATCTGACAACGGAACAGAGTTCAAGAATTCCATGTTTCATAGCTATTGTGATGAACATGGAGTGTCTCAAAACTTCTCTGCGCCGAGGACTCCTCAACAAAACGGTGTTGCAAAAAGAAAGAATGGAACACTACAAAACATGGCTCGTACTATGATGTTGGCAAGTAACTTGCCTCGGTCCTTTTGGGCTGAGGCAGTCGGTACTGCTTGCTACATCATTAATCGAGTCACCATACGTTCCAACTTTTCAAAAACTCCATATGAACTAATCAAAGGCAGAAAGCCAAATATTTCCCACTTGAAAGTCTTTGGATGCAGGTGCTTCATTCACAACAATAGAAAAGACGAGCTAGGCAAGTTTGATCCAAGGAGTGATGAAGGTATCTTTCTGGGATACGCATCCAACAGTAAGGCTTACAAGGTGTTCAATAAAAGGACTAAGAAGTTTGAAGAAAGCATTCATGTTGTCTTTGACGAGTCCAAAAATGGAGGGAACCTGTCCAGTAACGAGGATGCTCTGAAGGTTCAAAACTCAGATTCAGATGATGAAGTCGATCCAGATTCAAGTGCACAAGTTCCAGATGACAATGTTATGCCTCCTAGTCCTGACTTGGATGGAGATAACACAGACAGTGCATTGGTTCCAGAAGATGATACTTCACAGAATGAAGACATTGAGGAAGATCATGGAGAAGGAACATCACATGGAACGACAAGCCAACAGGAACAAGAGGAGTCAAGCACAGATCCCACTCAGATTGAAGTTAGGAACTATTATCAAAAGAGGGATCATCCTGTTGACAACATCATCACTCCATACAATAAAGGTGTGCTTACTCATTCCTCTATTAAGAATTTTTGTGCTTTCAATGCGTTTATCTCTCTTGCAGAGCCAAAGAATGTGAAGGAAGCATTAAAAGACCCAGACTGGATAGTTGCTATGCAAGAGGAACTACACCAGTTTGAGAGGAATAAAGTATGGAGACTAATTCCCAAGCCAAAGCACAAGATGGCTATAGGAACAAAGTGGGTTTTCAGGAATAAACTTGATGACACCGGAGTTGTCACAAGGAACAAGGCGAGACTTGTAGCAAAAGGGTACAATCAACAAGAAGGGATTGACTACGATGAAACGTACGCTCATGTCGCAAGAATAGAAGCCATCCGTCTTCTAATCGCCTATGCTGCTCACAAGGGATTCAAGTTGTATCAAATGGACGTGAAAACAACATTCCTGAATGGTTACCTACAAGAGGAGGTCTATGTACTACAACCTCCAGGATTCGAAGATGTTGATCACCCTGACCATGTCTACGTGTTGGACAAGGCTCTTTATGGCCTTAAGCAGGCTCCTCGTGCTTGGTATGATAGATTCGCTCAGTTTCTATTAGCCAATGGATACAGACGTGGTGTGATCGACAAGACATTGTTCCTAAGGGAACAAGACGGTGAGGTTTTAGTAGTTCAAGTTTATGTTGATGATATTATTTTTGGTTCTACTAACCCCAAACTTGTAGAAAGCTTCAAGAATCTTATGAGCAGTGAGTTTGAGATGAGCATGATCGGAGAGCTCACTTTCTTTCTTGGACTACAAGTGGTACAAACTGATGAGGGAACAAAGGTACATCAACAAAACTACATCAAGGAACTATTGAAGAAGTATGGTATGGATTCTACAAAAAGTTTTGATACCCCTATTTCTCCTAATACTCGTCTTGATGCTGATCTTAATGGTATTGATGTTGATCAAACGATGTACCGAGGGATGATTGGTTCCCTATTGTACCTAACGGCCAGTCGGCCAGATATTATGTTCAGTGTGTGTCTCTGTGCTAGATTTCAGGCCAATCCTAAAGAAACACATCTGAAAGAAGTGAAGAGAATTCTACGCTACTTGAAAGGGAACGCTGGGTTATGTCTATGGTATCCAAGACACAACTCGTTCCAACTTGTCGGATTCTCGGATGCAGATTTTGCAGGTCACTTGGTGGATAGGAAGAGCACATCAGGGATGGCCCAATTCCTTGGTCCTTGCTTGGTGTCTTGGGGATCGAAGAAGCAAAATTCGGTTTCTCTTTCAACGGCTGAAGCGGAGTATGTCGCAGCAGCAGCCTGTTGTTCCCAGGTATTATGACTAAAACAGCAACTGGTGGATTTTGGTATGTCTCTTGGAACTATTCCTATCTTATGTGATAATACAAGTGCCATCAATATCTCCAAAAATCCTGTGCATCATTCTAGAACCAAACATATAGATATTCGACATCATTTCTTAAGAGATAATGTTGAAAAAGGTTTTATCAAGATGGATCATTGCAGGACTGAAAATCAAGTGGCAGATATTTTCACCAAGGCTTTGGACAGAAAACCCTATGAACATCTGAGGATGTTGCTAGGAATGATTTCCTTGGAGTAAACAAGTCCCGGTTCTCTATTCCCTCAATGCTTGACTAAAAAGGTAACAGCTCAGGTAACTACATATCATTTGACAAGTTTTCTAATGACTTATATCCTTCCTCTATGCATAGATGTTGTATATATTAGAAATTGTTAAATATTGCATGCTAAAAGGAACTGAAACTATAATTGCTTCATCCAAGATTTCTTTTTAGCCCAAAATAACCAACTTGATCTATTTTATCCCTCAATTCAAGTCGAAATGATGGTTGGTTATAAGACTGCCCCTTAGCCTGGTCCACACAAACGTTCCCTATGAACTACTTTTGATTACCTTTAAACGGAGAATAATTGTGTGGATGTCAAATATATTCTCAGCCCACAAAAAGTTTGAATGGAACGTCTCTAGTCCCTTGTCTGTTCAAACATAGCCTTTTTATCCACTCATGGTAACGAGGTATGGAACTAGTGGTTGAGAATGTTGTTACATTAAAGAAACGTCTTTGATTACACTTGAAGATTTTTATGCAAAAGAACAGACGTCAATCACAGAGGCAATGCAGTTGAGTTATAGCTGTTGTGACTGCTCATTTGAAAAATCCAGCCGTTGCACAGTAATTCTGCAGGGAACGATAGGACATCTGCGCAGACGAAACTTAATGGCGGTGAAAATTCATCATTATGGAAATTCTTAGCCGTTAGAATTTGGATAGAAGATCTTTGGGAAAGATTATGATCTTTATCAAGAAGGAAAGAGGTGTGCTTTATAAACTCTTATCTCGGTCAATTTTTTTTACCGCATCCTTAACTCTCTCCAACCCTAAATCTTCTTCAAGTTTCGATCTTTTCTCTCCTCTGCAACAATGGTTTCCTCCTCAAACACTCCAATCCTAAACTTTGAGGGTCTCGATGCTGCTGAGATCGCCAATATTCAAGCCCAACTTGAAACCCTCAAAAAGGCCAAACTTTCCTCTCCCACTCCAATCTCTAAACTCGAAACCAAATTCGATGTTGTTTCCGACACTGGTGTGGCCACCGCTGATATGGTCTCATCGGCAAAGGACACTGAGGGTGACAAATCTGAGAAGGATCACTCTGTGGTTCCCTCGGAAAACCCCTCCGATATGGCTGCTGAAACAAAGGATGCCCAGGAAAGCAAGGATGCAATGGAGAAGGAAGAGGTGAACTCGCCTCCAAAGGACACCATCGCTGACCCAGAAAATGAGGCGTTTGTGCCGATAAGTGAGCGACCAGGATGGGTGAAGCCAACGAGTCGTGGCAAGCGAAAGGCGAAAAAGAGTGTTCCTCCCCTACCGTCTCAGATTTTTCACATCTCTGACTCGTAAAGAACCCCTTCCCCCGCAACCAAAAAGCCGAAGGTTACTCCTTCTGGATCCAAGTACGTCCTTCGCTCCACCGTTCCAAAGGAACAGGTGGCTCAAGAATCCTCTTAAGAAGAAGAAGATCTAGAGGAAGAGGAAGAAGAGGTTGGCTCGGGTTCCGATGAGGGTGAGGAAGAAGAAAAGAACGACTCTGCTGGTGACGGAGATGAAGAAGAGGCGGAGTTAGAAGAAGAGGTTGAAAAGGACCTCAAATCTACAAAGGCGCAAGGCAAACTGCCAATGGAACCATCGGCCCGTTCCAAGAAGAACCGTTCAAAGAAGGTTGTCGCTCCTCTGGTGATCGCCGAAGAGTTCCAGAAAAGCCATGACTTGGAGGAGTTCTGGGAACTTCTCAAGTTTCAGGGATGGGAGAAAATCTGTGACTCTGGAGTCAAGGTAGATGTGTCCCTTCTTTCCCAATTCTTTGGATCCTATCAACTAGCCAATCTCTCTACTGGTCCGATGGGTTTTGCTACTGTGGGTGGGATGGAAATTTCTTTTTCTTTGGGATCTGTTGCCACAATTCTGAAGGTGCCTGCTGAAGGATATGGGGATGTTCATACGTCAAGTAACTGGCCAAGGAACAAAGCTCAGTTAATTAAGCGGGTCATGGGAAAAGTTCCTGCTTCTGGTCCTTACTTAACCAACGACTTGAGCTACACTGCAAGAATTGCACATCAATTTCTCATCAAGGTTATTGTTCCTAGGCTGGAGAAGAGGACTACGCTCACCATCAATGATATGATTCTGCTGGACAAGTTTTTAAGGAAGGAACGTATTAGTCTTTCGGAGATTATAATGAGGCAAATGGCTAGGTGCACTGGGAAGAAGCATAGCATACCTTATCCTCGCTTTGTGAAGGCTATATTGAAGGAACGGAAGGCTTATCAGCCTTCGCAAGAGGAGTTCTTTGGATTACCCCTGGAGATGCGCAATATCTCGAGGATGAACTTTCAGGGTGATTCAAAGAGAACAGCTGCAAAGAAGACTGCCCAGAAGGATGTTGGGAGCTCTTCGCTGAGTGAAGGTGTTACTGCCCAGATGTTGACAGAGCTTCAAAAGATTTCCTCTCAGCTGAGTACCATCATTGGGTACCTGGCTAAGAGAGACGCTGACACTGTTGCTGCTGATTCCACCTCCTCCGAACCATGATGTGGACCCTCTCTAGTTCCTTAGCCCATCTATCCCCAGCTTAAAATTTTCTCTTTTCTTGGATGTTAAGACTTTTATGTTTTTTTTGTTTTCTCTAGGTTGTGATCCCTGCGACAATTATCTATAATAATGACTATCTTTTGCTTATGAATGGTTTAAGTTTCAATTGAATTTGTTCATTTGCTCTATGTTTTTGCTTGATGATTGTTGATCTTTTGATGATGTCAAAAGGGGGAAGTTAGGAAAAATGCAGAGATGCGTTCTATCCAGGAAATACAGAGGGAACTTTGGTTGAGGGGGGATATGTTGTTACCTCTGATGAGTAGGAACAACAGTGCATTTGTTAAGGGGGAACCACACAGGAATTTTTTTTCTGATCTATATTTCTATTGGTTTCTAGACATGCATTTTTGTATAGGTTTGTCATCATCAAAAAGGGGGAAATTGTTGGAACAATGGTTGTTCCATGGTTTCTCTTAGTTTTGATGATAACAAACCTAGTTAATATAACTTGCTTCTACATGTAAGTGTTTCAGGAAAACAGGTACATGGTCACGAGTGAAGGAACATCGTGAGGAACGATGGAGGGAACGAGTGACGGATTTAGGAAGCGCGACTGAGAAGGAACGCGACTTTCTATAAATGGCAAGTAACCATATCTTCCGCGAGCGATCTTCTACGAAGATTCTACAGCTGTAGGCGGTTGCTTAAGGAGATAAAAGAGAGGATAAGATCAATCTTCACACGATCTTATCTTGGGAGATCCGAGATCATTCGGTTTTGGGAAGAATCGACATGGTTGAGGATCCGAAATCACAAACAATCTTTTTTCTTATTGTGTGAGATTTGTTAAGTGGAATATCAGCGTAATTAGGCAAGAATTACGTGTGAGATCAGACTTGACATGTCTTATAAATAGCTAGGGTTAGCTAGGGTTAAAGTGTGTGGTTGAAGACGAAAAACTTGAGAAGAGAGCTTTTCAAGTGTATGAGTGTGTGGCTTTTTCGGTGAAGAATCCACAAGTAAGTCAGTAGTTTACTTTCGATTTAGGTTTACGCTTAGGGTTGTAGAAGTCTAGTTGGTTGAACTTCGGTCGGTGCCGTGGTTACCAAGGGAACTTTGGTAGGAGCCTTAGTTACTAGACTTGCCTTGTAATCGTTGAAACTTAATAAAAGTATTCTATTGAAAATCCTCTGGGAAGGAGTCTCAGGGGTAGAGGTTTTTCTTTCTACGACTTGTTGGTCGGACAGAAGGTTTCCTCTATAAATTCTGTGTTCTTACTGTTTATTTCCGCTGCCCAGGGAACCTTACTAGTTCCCTGTATTTTTACTAACGCGTCACGATCCAACACGGCGGATTGAATGATTTTGCTCAGCCCTACCATACTACATAAATACAGTATATGACTTGTACTATAGTTGCACATAATCCCAAATCCAAACCTACAAGGCTACAACCACTATTCTAAAAATCATGTTTAGGCACCGTCTAAGCGTTGTTTAGGCGCTGGAAGGTTCTAAGTTCTAACCCACCTAGCCGTCCAACCCATCAAAGTGCTCGTCTAGGACCGCCTAGACAACCGTTTTGGCCATCTAGTTGCTAGGCCACCCCTCTCTGCCCAGGATCCGCCTAGCGTTTTTTAGAACATTGCCCACAACCCGCCGTACCCAGTAAGGGTCTACTTTTGTGTAAGAACATTTGACACCCAAAAATTCATCACCAAAGTGAGAATTATACCCAAGAATTTTGGTATAAAAACAGTTCATACCCACACACAGCAATTGTCAACCAACCTAACATGCAAGCTGGATGGTAGGCCTTTGATGCCTATGTTTCTCAATACAATGTACACAATCCCCCCATTCATTTTTGACAGTCTGTCTCTCCATTAATCTCGCCATATATGATGCCAAATCAAGCATTAAAAAAGACGCCAGAGGAAGAAACAAGACTAGCTGGAGTGGAGCCCAATTCATCTCCATTCTTCATATGCAAACAACACAAATTCTGAAAGACAGAATTCCTCAAATCCTGACTTTAACAGGCTGGATCACAGTTCATCAACAAAACAAATAAACAAACAAGTCCCCATATGATTGCTCACTGTCATAAATTTCATAATAATTTGTCGATTTACAAGTAATTGTAAAAGGGTCCGGTTTTGTTTTTTTTTTATGAATGACTACTACAATTGAATGAATTCCACCACTCTTGACTCGTGCTCCCTTTTTTCTTTTACATTCCTAAGATATCTACACATATATCTTCCACACTACCTACCTCCACATTCCACACATTTCCAACTATGGTGCAAAAAATTAAGAAATTACAAAAGGGAAGAAGTGAACAGAGAAAAAGATGTAGCTTGATCTTTGGTGCTATACCTGGAGCGAAACCCGGGTTTTTATCGGTTTTAACTTCAAGCCCATGCTTTCCGGGGAGAGAAACTCTGGGGAGATGCAAGTTGGACTAAGAGTGCTTCTTGGACTCCCTTTAATCTGAGATGGTCTATAAAATCCATATCCCATGAGGAAATACTCCATGGGGACGAGCATTGCGTATGGTTGTTCTTCTGTCACCATTGACCCACAAGCTTGTACCTAACATTTACCAAACCTTTAACCCATAAGCTTAATTGTTCTAATTTTATATATAAAAAAAAACTATTCTTGCATGTTCCAAACCAATATAACAAATGAACTATGGCATCATATTACCTCAACTAAAGCACTGCATCGTTTGTCAATTTTGGACATCATGTGTATGGCATCTGAGTAAAAAGGTGATTCATCTCCAACAAATATCAGCGTCCGGCACCTTAGTTTCTTTAGGCCATCACTAATGTCTGGTCTCCTGTCAGTTTTCAGAAGCAGAATATTAGGAAAAAAAAGAGAGTTATCTGGTAGGTAAATGTTTTCGGCGAAGAGTCTTCTTACCCATTCATTGCTTGAAGAAACCGTAAAACATTTCTACTCTGTCTCTCGTCTAGCAGCTGAAGATTGAAAAATATTCAATATGGTTGTAGATGACAGCAGAAAACAAGGCAAATCAAGTAAAGCTGAAATTAGAGAAACATAGATGTGAGTAAACAATGGAAAGCACTAACCCTTCTACATGCTTGAACTATGTCTGATTCTGGAACATCGGTGTTGCCTCGTATTTCCTGCATGACATAGAACCATATTTTAAACTCAAATGGATATTATGATGGAAGTGTTAAGTATGCAGCACAAAGGAGCTGAAGTCAAAGCACTACCTGACTGAAATACCTCTTCAGCAGACACTCCTTCACCAAACCACACATACCATAATAATAAAGCAAATTTGACATCACCTGCAGTTTGACATCATTTGTTCAGCTTAAAATTTTGTACAGATCGCAATTAACATGACATTATAGTGCTAAGGCAAAAAGTACCTTATTGTACAGCCATTCAGTCCAAGAAGGTGCTTTGCAGAGAGGTGATACAAGTATCAAACCAATAACACGCTCTCTATACTTAGTCTGCAACACATAAGGAAGACCAGTTATTCATAAGCTAACATGAAAATTGCAAGAAGCTTTAATTAATAAGCTGATAATACATACTGCAAATAAGCTAAGGATGTAAGCCCCTGCTGTAGCTCCCATGCACATTACAGTATCAAGCCTGTAGAAGACACAAGATACAGATTAAACGAAGCAGAAATATATGCATTTCCTTGAGCAAGAAATTATATGCAAAAGAAATAATCCAGTAAGGCAAGAAAGATAATATATAAACATTTCTTCAATAGATTAGTACCTGAAGAAATTAAGAACCTCAAGGATCTGATCAGCCAAGTTTTCTGCAGATGGAACTGAGTCATTAGGACAAATTGCACCAGCTCCCAACTGCAAGAGCACTTGACAAGATTATTACAATGTAAATGTGAGTATAGGATGGAAGAAACTTAAAATCAACAGCTACAACTATAGAAAGTGAAGAAAATTTACAGACCTCATGTCCAGGAGGACTGATATGGTAAATGCAGAAGTTGTGGAGCAGTAAAGTGGCAGCCTCGGGATAAAAGAAGAGTCCTTGGAAACAAGACATATCTGCAAAAAGCATGTGCATCATTTTTATTACTGTTATTCACATTGCCTAATAACATCAAACATAAACTTGGTGAGGAATTAACTGCAAATCGGGATAGGTCACCAAGCCTACAATGATGAGAAGTTTTCTTATCAGTGATGAGAAGTTTTCTTATCATGAAGAAGAATGAACCAGTTTTGTTACTCACGATTTAAAGCCAAATCGGGATAGGTCACCAAGCCTGGATTTTCTCGATCTCCATAAACAATGACAGAAACAGAACCATAGGCCGTTTTTACATGATATTCCTGTTAACGTTAAAAAGACAAGACAAGATTAGCATGCTTGCACATACTACAGATAAACACAGCAAGAGACAAAAAATTAAGTTATCAAAAGTGTAGCATTTCAGACGGTATAGAATGATCCATAATGTACAGATGAGGAGAAAGAACAAAAAACTAGTGGAGAAAGTAAGGAACTTTGACTTTACTTGGGTACCCAGAACTGATCCAGAAATATTCTTTAATTAATAACGAGTCCAGATAAAGTTTACACGCAAAAGGAAGCTAGCATGCGCAACTGAATATATGGCCTCATTTAGCAACCTGACAAAGTTGGAAGGAACTAACTTAAAAATATCCTGGTTTAACACAAAGTATGGGATAACCATGCTTCCTAACTCTGAAATTTCTCTTATAATCTTCAAAACTCAAACAAGTTGTCGTCCCTCAAGTCCTCAACCAATTTTTTATTCTTCTCCTTGATTCTCAACAAGTTCAGAATACTTCATAGAAGCAAAATATACAGAATTCATTAACTTTATAAAAAGAAAACACAAAATTTAGACAATACAACACATCTCTCAATAGGGCTATAAAGCCCAAAAAATGTATCAATTGGGACCTAATTAACAGAAAACACCTGTCAATAGAGCCATGAAGCGCCCCAAAAAAAAGTTAGTACAAAGTAACACCATTCTTTTCTAGTAACTGAAAATCAAGGCTAACCAATCAAGAAAGCAAACACACACAAAAATCGTCCTTGAAACCTAACTACTTACCTTGTCAAAGACAGCCTAGTGACCTGCCATTAGACGGAAGGTGAAAAACCATAAAACCGGTAAGCTGCCAAAAAAATACCAAGAAACGGAAAGAGTGGAGGAGTTTGGGGCAGCAAGAATTTTGGGAGAAGAAGGATTTTTCACCAAATAACTTTACACTTCGCCATACCCCATATAAGTCAAAAAGATTATGTTCAAAACAAGAAAGCCGCTCCTCAGCTACTACAGTAATAAGCTATAGCAGTATGACGGGAGTTGAAAAACCTCTGGAATAATTTGAGGACGATAATTAAGCAAAATTAAAGAACAAAGATCGCCTAAGAAAGAGGAGAGCAATCAGATCTGGCAAAATAATCAGCTCAAGCGATTAAACGAGAACACCAAATTCCATATAAAATCAATCGAAAGAAACAGAAACACAACGAACGAAACCCAAAATTGAGACTCATTTCATCAATGGAGAGCGGAGAAGAAATTCGAAAGAGAAAGAAACCTTTCCACCGAGGTAGATAGTCTCCACGTCAAGAGAAACGGAATCGATCGTTTCTGCCATTAGCAAACGGCTCTCTGCAAGTCCGAATGCCGTGCTTCCTCTCTCTTCTTCTTTAGAGGCTTCGAGATTTGCAGACCTCTCCTCCTTCTCGATTGATCGCTTTTATACAAAGACTCAATCTCTCTCTTTCGCTATCTCTCTCCGACTTCCGAAGATCCCTCCGGTTTAACCTCGCACCGACGCTATTGTTCTCTCTCTTTCGCTTTTCTGCTTGTGACATGTGAGCTTAAACAGGGAGGTTTCGGGAATTCGAAGCGCATACGACGTCGTTTTGGGGTAGGTTTCGGAAACCGGTGAGCTGGCAACGTCACTGTGTGTGTTTTCACTCGTGTAAGATGGGTCAGCGTCATTGCGGCGAAAGTCGTGGACACGAATTTTTGGACATTTCCGCGTCAGCAGAAAAAGGTGTATACAACTGTAAAAAAAAACGACAAAATTAATAAAACCAACTAGAAAAACAAAACTTTATCCACAATTACCCAACGGCCATATTTTTAATGTCGCATTGACACAATTTGGCATTTAAAAAAAATCTCAGGAATATTAGAGTATTTTAAACGAGGTTTGATAGATAATAAGATATTTTTTCTCATAGAATATAAAATCAGCCCTATTTTTTACTTTAAATTAACCCGGTTTATTTTTTCTCTAGAGATATAATCTGATCGGAAAAAACTTTTACATATTTAACTTGTTAAAGTAAATATTAAGTATTACTTCGTTCAAAGTAATCAAATATTACATTTGCAAAACTAATTTGAATAGTCTTGATTTATGCATTACTCTTTAACTCCATTATCGGATATAATTATTTTAAAATTGAGGTGAAATTTTAAAGTTGGTGGGTAAGAAAATATGAGAGTTGGAAGTTAAAAATAAACATTTCAGTAGTGTAGTGTTGATGACTTGAAAAGTAAAATTATTCCAAATTAATAAATTAGGGATTTTTTAAACTAATATATTAAATATATAAAACTACACTGATATACATAGTATGATACTATGATTACTAAATAATAAAAAAATTTCATCGAAAAAGTGGAAAAAAAGTTCATAAATTTTTAACCGAAAATAGTCTTTTTGAATGAAGGGTGATTTCATTCATAAGAAAGGTAATTTACAAAAAAGCAGTGCTAGACATGCCTAGATTTCCAGAAGCTCATCTAAGCCAATTCTAATGAGTCTTTTTCTCGAGTCTCTTTATTCCGTTTCCTCCACCTACTCTTAATGCTATTCCTAACATGATTAATGGTAGCCATTGTACAATCGTCTACCGTACACACCTCTTGTTGAAAAACAAGTCTATTCCTTGCCCACCAGACGAAGTATGCCACTGCGCAGTGACAAGCAACCCACAAATTATACATAAAACTTCTCTTCTTTGTCATTCTACTCATTGCCTCCATCCAATTTTCGAAAGGGAAGTGTCTTCTACCAATCCTTGCCCATTTCAAAACTCTATCAAGCACTTGTTTAGAGAACTTGCACTTGAACCACAAGTGAGTTCCTGTCTCTACAAGGTCTTCATCGCACATAACACATCTATCTTCCTGGATCATTCCCATTCTCAATCTGTCTTTTGTGTACATTCCCTTACTTGCTATCATCCAGCAAGTAAAACTAATTCTTGGAGTGTTGATGTTGCCCCATATCCCTTTGATCCATTCCGTCTTTGGTCCTCTATTTCTCATGCTATCATAAACCTTTCTCCAGTCGAATTTGCCTCTGTTAGCTATAATAATCACTGGGTTCCCATGTGCCTCCAGAGACTCCTTGATTTCATCTCTCATTGATATCACTGCTTTCTAGAGGGCGCTTGATGTCGAATTGATATTAGCTTCCCAAAAATTATCACCTCTGAGGTTTATTGTATGCACCCATCTTTTCCAAATGGAATCCTTCTCAGACAAGAGATCAAATATTAACTCAGTGAAGCTTGCCTTATTCCAAGAGAGAACCTCCTTAAGTCCTAAACCCCCTTCCTCCTTAGGCTTGCATACCACCTTCCATGAATAGGCGCTTTTCTCCCTTCTGAATTGCCTGACCACAAGAAGTTTCTCATGACCTTAATGATTTGGTTGATAACTTCTCTTGGCAAGAGGAAGATTTTACACCAGTAGTTCAGAACCCCATACAACACCGCTCTTGTTAACTCAAGTCTACCTGCATAGGCAAGCTTTCTAGCAGCCACTTAAAGGGATTCCTAGATAGGTCATGGTAGCTCGCCTCTTTCCACATTTAATAGGTTAGCAAATTCCACCACATCTTGCATATCATCATTAACAAATTCACGAACTCGTTGTACCATTGTATATAAATCTTGTCAAGAAAAAATGTTGTTTCAATAGCTGAAAATAACTATCATACAGTATAGGTTAATCTTATAGTGAGCCAATGTGGTTTAACTTTTAACCGTTGGGCTACTTCTCATCTTTTATGGTCGCCCATCAAAATTTGACCGAAAGTGGTGGATCCCGAATCCACCTTGTTTACTGTTCTTTTAACCCGGAAGAATTTTCCCATGGGGGATTATAATTAAGCTAGTTTTAAAACATAATTTAAAAAATCTAAATACAAAATTATTACTACCTTTCTAAAATTGGGGCTATTTTGTTCGGTATAGTTTTTGTAGAGGTTTTTAAAGGCTTTCACTATTTAAAACTTACTTAAATAAGTGTTTGACACAACAAGGTTTTCACACTCTATGATGGAGGTTTTTAAAACTAGACGATGGGTCGACAATTGCTCTTCTGACTTAGGCATCGAAGGTGGATTAGGGTGTCCCCGCCCTCCTTTATCCATTGTTTTGCAGGATCTAGGTTAAAAAGGCAGTTGGATCGGAAAATAAAGAAGTGGGTAATCAATCATTATATTAAAGGCGAATTTTTATGCACTAAGTGTTGGTGATTTGTGTCAAGTCATCAAATCCCTATAAGAGCATGTTGAGGTTGTTGAGTCATATTGGTAATGTCAATTGGAGTATTGACATATATGACTTTTGATGATTTAATTAGAGAGTTGTCATAAGATCCAAAAGTAGATTGCTCACCAAACACCGAGGTATAGAACCTCGAGTGCTTCGGCCTAAGGCGTGGCGCACCTAAGGATGGGACTTGAGGTTCAAGTCACGGCATGTAGAGGCGTGCCTAGGGTGAAGCAATGGCACGACAAGGCTGCGGAGTGGCTAGCGATGCACGTACGAGGCTGCGGTGGAGCTTACGGCGCGCCTAGGGCATTGGCCTATGGCGCCGAGCACTAGTTGTGAGGCTAAGGTATGGTTTTGAGCTTTATAATTGAGTCTTGTAACTTTGTGCATATTCTAATGTGAATTAGGAAGCTTCTCTAAGCTTGGTAGATGCTTTAAGCAAGAACCAAAGCTTGAGTTTAGCTTGGCACATAGTTAAATATGCTAGAAAGAAGTTTGTAAGCATCATACTAGCTTAGAGTGAATTCTAGGAGCTTGGACAAGCTCAAGACTCATTGTACATGCTTTATAAGAAGCTCATGTAGCTAGAAACTAGCTCATGGAAGCTCACACTAGCTCAAGTTAGCTCAACTAGCTAGAAATTCAGCTCAACCTAGCTCACACTAGCTCAAGCCAACTCAACTAGCTAAATGCTAGCTCATGGAGCTAAGGGGTAGTGACACTACCTAGGTGACCTAGCTAGGTACCTAGCTATGCTATCTAGGTAGTGGGCCTTGTGGGCCGGCCCAAGGGGCGCGCCCATGGGTTGTTGGGCCACATGCATGCGTGCATGGCATGGGCCTTGTGCCATCCGTGTTGGGCCGTGTGGTTGGGCTTTCGGATTGGAATTTTGGGCTTTGTCTTGGGCCATTATAGGCTGGAATTAAAAGAAATTTTGGAGTCCATGGGGGGCTGAATGTGGACGCCCTTGGTGACTAGGAAAGAGGGAGAAGTAGTTATAACTAATTTCCCTACTTTCACTCTCATCCATCCACTTTTGTAACCGTTTTGTAACCGCCATCCATGGTAGTTTTTGGACAGTTTATGGACGCCTATATAAGGGCAAAAGTCGGCCATTTTGATGGTAAGAGAGAGACAAGAAAATCAGTCCATTGTTCTACACAAAATCGGTGAGAAAAATACAAGTAGTCGAATGAGACTAGGCGGTGTTTTGAGTGGAATTTCACGAGTGTTTCAAGCACGAACGTGGGCATCATGGATGGATCTTCAAGCATGAAGAAGGAACCTCAAGAGGCGTGGCATGGGCAGTACGTTCGAGTGAAGGACGAACCCCAAACGTCTATGGAAGAAGACTTCGTTCAAGTAAAGATCGAAGCGGAATCAAGGGACTCGAATAACGTACGCTTGTTCTCAATGGTTGTGTCTTGCCACCACTTCCATTGGTATGTTTGGTTACGTTTTATCTCACAACGGTATTGCACAAACCCTTGGCATGGAATAGGGATAATATATGTTGAAGGAAAGCGGGATCTCATCCCGTGACTCGTAGCTTTATCCAAGTCGACTAACAAAGATATAACAAGGGGTTGATGGTGATTGCCTTCATGGCCTACACCCACGAGACTACCCTTCAATGGGTCTACTCGTCATGCCTTGATTATCCTATGGATCTACAAGGATCGACTTCCCTTCAACAAGACAAAGCAAACATAATTAAATGATTGCATGCAAATCCCCTAAGCATAAAACCAACAATCTTCAACGTATATTATGTCTTTTGCTTTTCGTTTTGTTTATTTCCTTGTTTGCTTTGTTGTGGTTTTTTGTTAAGTTCGAGGATAAGGCTAAACGAGGGGATAAGACGGTGAATGACATTACCTCACAATTGAGGGAAGTCAAGATAGAGCCTCCGAGTCCCATTCGGCCCATTGAAGTACAAGGCGGACTCATAGACTTCGACGAGTGGCTAGAAGAGTACAACAAGAGCAATCTATATTGGGATTGGGTCCTTGCTAACGTAAGGTGTGAACCTGATTTCAATGATGCCATACAAGGTGAGGTCGTAATGCCTCAACCCTCCATGGTAATGGAGAATCATGGTCCACGGCGTGGTCATGAGGCAAGGCATGTGTATTCGACATTTAAGCGCCATGGCAAGTCTAGGGTTAAGCAATCGTGTGCTAAGCCGAGAAGAAACGTCCCTATGGGCGTGGCCTTGGGAGATGGAGGGGCCTCGGTGGGAGGCAAGTATTGGCAAGTGGTCTATGGGGCCCAAAGGCCAAAGAAACCCGTGTATTGTTCTCTTTGTGGCGTGAGATGCCAAGGCTGATTTTATACTTGTATTTGTTCCCTTTGATGTACGTGTGTGTATGTACTTAGCATTAGATGTGTGCTTTGAACTATGTGTGTTTTATATGCCTTGACTAAAGGGATTTTAGTGTGTGTATTGATCATATTAAAAGATCATGGAATGTTTATGTTTGAAATAAACTATGGTTTGATTCAATGTGAATCTTAACAACATGTGTGCAAGAAAAGGACTTAAGTCTAATTCTTGGAATCAACTTGAAAAGTTTTATTGTTGTTTCATTCTCTAAGGATGATCCTAACCAGACTACCCTTGAGTCGACCATTCATTGATTGGGACGACTCATGCTCTAGACTACCTTCGGGTCTACTAGAGTAATTAGATTACCTTCGGGTCTACTAATGAAAGGGTCTACTGGGCTAGACTACCCTTGAGTCGACCATTCTTTGATTGGGATGACTCATGCTCTAGACTACCTTCGGGTCTACTAGAGTAATTAGACTACCTTCGGGTCTACTAATGTAAGGGTCTACTGGATTGCCCCCCACGTGAGAGGGTATGCACATGTTGGCCATGAATGCACTAAAGAACACATAGAAGAGATGGTAAGAGTCTCTTGATAAGATGCATGTGGAAATTCACTAAGTGATTTCATAAAATTCATGCTTCTTATGGAAAAGGGAAACAAGGAAGTCTTGATTGGTTTAAGATTGAGACTTGTGGTATACTTGTAGAGAGCAATGGTTGTATGAGAGTGAGATCTCTTATGGATAAGTCAAACAAGTTTGACAAGGCTTGGAAAGTGTCAAATGGAAGTTTTGATAATGTGGCATGACAAAACGTTTATGCTTAGACCGTTTTATCATATGGTTGAATCCTAGATTAAATGACTTGTCTAAATTATAAATATGGTTTGATGTTGACAAAATGAATGTTAGCATGTTGTTTTGCCTTGATAAAGACATGGTAATGTCTAGAGAAATTGCTTTGCAAAAGGATTGGGATCGGCGCATAAGGTGGCTAGGGTTAGAACCTAGACACGCCTAGGCAAGGCCATAGGCGCGCCGGGCGGTATCGTGACTCGGCATCGATCCTCGAAGCGCTAAGCGCTCGTGGTTGGATCCCATGGAGCATTCTAAAGCACGCCCTAGGTGGGGCCGCTGCCTAGAACCCCCTCGGTGCATGGCACTAGACGAGGATCGTCGCATGGGGGAGGTGGTGCATCAATCGCAACACTTAGGCCTAAGCCTTGGCACGATCTCGGGATCGAACATGCCTAGGCACGCCGAGTCTAAGCACTCGGCACATGGCAAGGACGGAGATGCAAGGTAAGGCAAGGCAAGGATCGCACGTTCCCGATGTGTCGCAAACGGAGTGCATGACACTCGACACATGATGACGCGGTGCATGGTTTGAACCTCGACACGGTTGGCATGTGCAAGGCGCGCCACGGCTAGTTGACACCGAAACCATGGCACGATGGGGTGTGCAAGGCGCGCCAAGGCTGGTTAAAATCAAGCCTTGACTTTGGCAAGCGCTCGACGCATGGCGTCGGTGTGCACTCGATTGGCACATTAGGCACGCCTACCATAAGGCATTCAATTGATTTGAATAAATAAATGAAACGATATTTGAAGTCATACTAGATTCTCCTAATTTATGAGTTAATTAAATTGTGATTGAAGTAGAGAAACTTGGTCTATCACATGTTCCATATGATTGTTTGAAAGGCTCATTTTGCATGTCATTGGCTTGGATGATAGAACTTGTTTGAGAAATTTGAAAGGCTGATTTTATGACTTTCAAATAGATAAGTTATGGTCTAGAAAAGACTATGAGGAATTGTTTCAATCCTCGGATCCAAGGAAAGTGTCAAGAGCCATTAAGGCTTGTAATTGACAACCTTGGTTGATTAGTCTTATGGTTGAGAAACCATTGGAAGGATTAATGGAAATAATGACATGGTGGATAAAAGACAAGTTTTAACTTGTGAGTAAACACTTGTGATAAAGATGATTGTCATATGAGCATAAATTCTTCTGGTTTTATTGGATGTAGTTTCCTAAAGGAAGAAGAATTGAATCATCTAATTGCAAAGATGATGATCCTATGGAAACTTCCAATGATTTGGTGGTTAGGATGAAAGGAACATAAAGTGGACTACTTTGTGTTTGAATGGCCAAAAGAAAAAGTAATGTCATTAGGAAGTCTTTTAAAGATTCTATATGCTTTTGCATGATGTAATATAGAAAGTTTAGCCACTTGTGGTTTGTTAGTGTCTAATGAATCTATATTGAAATGACATGATCTACTTGGTAGAAACCAAGTTGTAAGGTTATAAGATAAGACCTTGTTCTTCATTGGTAATTTATGAGATTGTTCTAAATCTTCGTCTTGGTAGAAATACATTGAGATAGAAATGAGAATTCCATGGTTATACACATGATTGAGAAACATCTTTGGGTTTTATGAACATACGGTGATAAGTTAGGTGTGTCATGGCTTGGGGACGCTCAAGTGGATATTAAGATGTGGATATCTTGACATAGGCCATTTGTCAAAAATATGTTTGATGCATAAAAGCATTGGATGTGTATGAAACTTCCTAGGTTGGAAAGTTTGAACGCAAATTGGATCACTCAATTTAGGAAGACCTTTTGTCGTACAGTTAGGTCATGAATTCCTTTTGAGTGATAGGCCGGCATTCTTGGAGTTTTCAAGAGGCAATTTCCGATACTCCGACTTCTAGTTGGAAAGCAACATCTAAGTATGAGGGAACCTTGTAATGAGGCACATGCCATAACTTAGTGTCAACTCGTTTGATTTTTGTTAAGTACATCGAATTTGTTGATTTCTCTCCGAGAAGATTGGCATAAGTGTTTGTGTTAATTTCAATCGAGGGATGGGGGTAACAATCCTTACAACTCTAAGATTTGGACACCCAATTCCCCTACATCGAAAGGTGTGGGTTGAATTCAATGTGGAAAGCCAAAGTCATGGAGTTGGAGAGCATTCATAATATTTCATATTATTTTCCCATCAAGGTTTATGCTCTAGTCCACATGAAACCTAGTCTTGAAACAAAGTTTTCATTAATGAGTTTTGGTTGCTTATGTGGAGCATGATAGGAAACTCAACTATGCATATGTGGAAGTATAAGGCTTCTTCCAAGTTAGAGTAATTAAGGATGACTCAACAAATGCATATGTGAGAGGATAAGGGACGTAAAAGCCTTGTTTACAAAAACGTCAAATAAAAGGATAAGCGTAAGAAACTCATGTGTAAGAGTTACTACATGTACTTAGACATGTTGATGTGGTTCAAACCTTAGGAGCACCACGAAATTTTAGTACATGAATGTGATGATTACAAGGTATAAATTCAAGTCTACGGACATTTACATCTATACATAGAGTTCGTTTAAATAAACTTTGAGTTTTGATGACATGGCTCAAATGGGGGAGGAATGTTGGTGATTTGTGTCAAGTCATCAAATCCCTATAAGAGCATGTTGAGGTTGTTGAGTCATATTGGTAATGTCAATTGGAGTATTGACATATATGACTTTTCATGATTTAATTAGAGAGTTGTCATAAGATCCAAAAGTAGATTGCTCACCAAACACCGAGGTATAGAACCTCGAGTGCTTCGGCCTAAGGTGTGGCGCACCTAAGGATGGGACGCGAGGTTCAAGTCACGGAATGTAGAGGCGCTCCTAGGGTGAAGCAATGGCACAACAAGGCTGCGGAGTGGCTAGCGACGCACGTACGAGGCTGCGGTGGAGCTTACGGCGCGCCTAGGGCATTGACCTATGGCGCCGAGCACTAGTTGTGAGGCTAAGGTATGGTTTTGAGCTTTATAATTGAGTCTTGTAACTTTGTGCATATTCTAATGTGAATTAGGAAGCTTCTCTAAGCTTGGTAGATGCTTTAAGCAAGAACCAAAGCTTGAGTTTAGCTTGGCACATAGTTAAATATGCTAGAAAGAAGTTTGTAAGCTTCATACTAGCTTAGAGTGAATTCTAGGAGCTTGGACAAGCTCAAGACTCATTGTACATGCTTTATAAGAAGCTCATGTAGCTAGGAACTAGCTCATGGAAGCTCATTCTAGCTCACACTAGCTCAAGTTAACTCAACTAGCTAGAAATTCAGCTCAACCAAACTCACACTAGCTCAAGCCACCTCAACTAGCTAAATGCTAGCTCATGGAGCTAAGGGATAGTGACACTACCTAGGCGACCTAGCTAGGTAGTGGGCCTTGTGGGCCGGCCCAAGGGACGCGCCCATGGGTTGTTGGGTCGCATGCATGCGTGCATGGCATGGGCCTTGTGCCATACGTGTTGGGCCGTGTGGTTGGGCTTTTGGATTGGAATTTTGGGCTTTGTCTTGGGCCATTATAGGCTGGAATTAAAAGACATTTTGGAGTCCATGGGGGGCTGAATGTGGACGCCCTTGGTGACTAGGATAGAGGGAGAAGTAGTTATAACTAATTTCCCTACTTTCACTCTCATCCATCCACTTTTGTAACCGTTTTGTAACCGCCATCCATGGCAGTTTTTGGACAGTTTATGGACGCCTATATAAGGGCAAAAGTCGGCCATTTTGATGGTAAGAGAGAGACAAGAAAATCAGTCCATTGTTCTACACAAAATCGGTGAGAAAAAAACAAGTAGTCGAATGAGACTAGGCGGTGTTTTGAGTGGAATTTCACGAGTGTTTCAAGCACGAACGTGGGCATCATGGATGGATCTTCAAGCATGAAGAAGGAACCTCAAGAGGCGTGGCATGGGTAGTACGTTCGAGTGAAGGACGAACCCCAAACGTCTATGGAAGAAGACTTCGTTCAAGTAAAGATCGAAGTGGAATCATGGAACTCGAATAAGGTACGCTTGTTCTCAATGGTTGTGTCTTGCCACCACTTCCATTGGTATGTTTGGTTACGTTTTATCTCACAACGGTATTGCACAAACTCTTGGCATGGAATAGGGGCAATATACGTTGAAGGAAAGCGGGATCTCATACCGTGACTCGTAGCTTTATCCAAGTCGACTAACAAAGATATAACAAGGGGTCGATGGTGATTGCCTTCATGGCCTACACCCACGAGACTATCCTTCAATGGGTCTACTCGTCGTGTCTTGATTATCTTATGAATCTACAAGGATCGACTTCCCTTCAATAAGACAAAACAAACATAATTAAATGATTGCGTGCAAACCCCCTAAGCATAAAACCAACACTAAGCTGTACAATTCACCACCCAAAATGTGTACTATAACATTTTTTTATTTGCATATTCGTGCCAAGTGTTACTAATGTTATATTGGAGTAGTACACTATTTTTGAGGGAAATGGCGCTTTGTTTGTTGTCATCACATCATTATTTATATGTGGTGGGCCCAGCTATAGTAATGGTGATCTAAATTCTCTTGGTCAGGGGAATGAATCAATAATTATACGAACATACGAAAAAAAAAAACAAATAACCAAATAATTACACGTATAAACTATCAGTGATTTAAGTGTATAATTAACTATGAGAAAGGATCCTTGCATAAAACAATTAAGAGAAAGGATAAGGGAGGACGTCAATGATTGTAATTGATTAGGGCATTACAACAATGGGATGATAATGATAATGATTGATTTTGCTTTTTCTAATGAGTGTGAGTCATTAGCGGGGTTGTAAAAAATGGATTAGTGTGTTACTTAAGTACTAATCTCTTCTTCTAGAAATGGCTCGTCTTTTTCTGAAGGGGAAAAAAATGGACTACCCAACTTATGGTTTTGATAAAAATGGAATATCCAACTCAAGTGGGTAGTTTATTACGGAGTATGAGAAACTTTCAAATGAATAATTGAGCATGATTAATTATCCTGTCTAATTGAGAAAAAAGAAGAAGAAAGAAAAACACTTTCTTTCTTTATTATCACAGCTCATTTTAACTTACAGTATTAATTTGTCTTTTTTATACATAACAGAAAACCAAGAACCCATTCATATGAAAATATTTTCTTTCGACCAAAAAAAAAGAAAATATTTTCTTATTCGACGAAAAAATATTTTCTTATATTTAATTTAATTAAAAGGGCGTTGGTACATGTATACATGTCCAAGGATTTAAAAACTCAACGTGTATTGATGTATCGTTTTTTTTTGGGTGGGAGTGTATTGACGTATTGTAGCTAGTATTGCTATTTACATATCAAAAGCTTCTAAATATGACCAAAGGAAGTAGGTTTAAGTGATAAGCGACATGCTCTACGTTTATGAGATCTGAGATTTAAGTGATTTAATTCTATTAAATTTAAAAAATTTATTTTAAGAGACTTATTCGTTAAAATCAAGTATATATATCTGATGAGCCAGTGGATAACAAAAAAAATATCAAGATATAATGATACCTTTAATTTTCGTTGTAAACTCTCATCTGAATCATCTGATAGATCTTACAGAGTATATAATTAAGTCTGTTTTTATTGAAAGTGTTTGACAGAGAAAATTGAGAAGATAAATTGAGAAGAGAGAATCAATAGAGAGAGATTTCAGGTTTGAGCAACCATGCTCTATTTCGATTCAACTGAGTCCCATGGCCAAGAGACCGACTCTATCGTCTCATTACAAGAGAAAGTTCTCCTGAATTGTAAAACCAACTAACTTGAAAAACAAGACACCACACACTACACTTGGCATGTGACACTCACACACGTTATTACAAACACTTAACATCTAATATAAAAGTAATTAAGATCTTAACACTCCCCCTCAAACTAAGAGTTGGTGAACTGATTCACAACTCCTAGTTTGAGTAGCAATCTACTAGCTTGATCAACTCCAAGTATTTTGGTGAACAAGTCTGCCAGCTGCTCTTTTGTGCTCACGTACTTGGCTTCCAGCTCTTTGTTCAGCACTTTATCTCTTACTAAATGGCAGTCTGCTTCAATATGTTTTGTTCTTTCGTAAAACACTGGATTCTTTGCTATATACAGGGCAGCTTGATTATCATAGAACAACTCAACCGGTTCAACTTCTGCCACAGTCAGATCCTTCAATAATCTCACCAGCCAGGTTATTTCACAGCATGTGGATGCCATTGCTCTATATTCAGATTCTACAGTAGACATGGCCACAAATGATTGTTTCTTAGTTCTCCAAGATATAAGAGAGCTCCCTAGTAGTATACAGAATCCAGTGGTTGATTTTCTTGTCATGGGACAAGATTGCCAGTCTGCATCACAGAAGGCAAGTAGTTTCAGATCACTCTTGTTGGATAATAGTAAACCTTGCCCTGGAGTGGTTTTCAAGTATCTAAGAAGATGTTTTGTAGCTTTCCAATGTTCCACACAAGGAACCTGCATAAACTGACTTAGAATCTGTACAGCATATGTAATATCAGGACGAGTTACAGTTAAGTAAATCAATTTCCCAATGAGCCTCCTATACTGATGTGGATTGTTCATTGGCTCCCCCTCTTTTGTCAGCTTTTCATGACCATTTAGGCGTGTATATATAGGTTTTGAAGAAGACATACCAGTTTCTTCCAAGAGCTCCAGTGTGTACTTTCTTTGATTAAGGAAGAAGCCATCTCCAGTTCTGTCCACTTCTATACCAAGAAAGTATCTTATCTCTCCAAGGTCTTTGATTTGGAAACTATTCTTGAGATGATCTTTCAATCTTCTTATCTCATCTACATCATTCCCGGTGATGATCATATCATCAACATACACCAACAGAGCTGTATAAGATCTTCCTTTCTGCCTTGTAAACAGAGAATAGTCAGCCTTTGATTGTGAAAAACCAGCTCTGACAACAGTTTGAGAGAATTTTGCAAACCATTGTCTAGGGGCTTGCTTAAGTCCATAAAGTGACTTGTCTAACTTGCATACAAGTGCTCCATTAATATCTTCAAATAACTCCCCCTGAGAGCATTGCTTTGAAGAAGATGCAGCTTGCAACCGTTTTAGAAAAGAGTAGGCAGGTGGGAGAGTCATGAATACCTCCTCTTCTATCTCCCCATGCAAGAATTCATTAGTGACGTCTAACTGACTCACATGCCATTGTTTTGCAGCTGCAACAGCAAGCAATGTTCTCACAGTAATCATGCGGGCAACTGGTGCAAATGTCTTAGAGTAATCAATTCCTTCAATCTGAGTGAAACCTCGAGCTACCAACCAAGCTTTGTATCTATCTAGAGTCCCATCAGCTTTAAATTTGAGCTTGTACAACCATTTACATGTGACCACAGACTTGCCTTCAGGTAGAGGTTGAATGGTCCATGTCTTGTTTCTCTCAAGGGCTTCTAATTCAGTCAACATGGCCTCACACCATTTTGGATGTTTGATGGCTTCAACTACTGACTTTGACTCAGAACAGTGTGCCACATTAGAAACAAAAGCAACATAGGAAGAGGAACAAGTATAAGAATTAGGTAAAGAAGTAAGAGGGTAATGACACTTAGCTGATGAGGATGATGACCCTTTGGAGATATCTGAGACAGTTGCATGTGCATAATCTTGTAGCCAACTAGGAGCTTTATGTTCTCTAGTAGACCGTCTAAGACTGGGTTCAGGTTGAGTTTCAATGGGGACATTTGAAGTGGAGTCAGAAGAGGGATCACTGTCTTCATCAAATTGAGAATTGACAAGTGAGGGATGATAATCAGCCAAGGAATGATCATGAATGATATCTTCATGATCAAAAGACACATAATCAAGAGGACAGTTTTGGTCAATAAAGGATGTGAAGTCATGAGAATTAGGGGTAAAAGTTGAATGTGGAGTTTTGAGTTTATAAGGAAAGACATGTTCATAAAATATGACATCTCTACTAATGAGAATTTTATGGCTCTTAAGATTGTAGACTTTGAATCCCTTCTTCCCATAAGGGTATCCAATGAAAACACAAGGATCAGATTTTGGATAGAATTTTTTGTGGTTAACCTTAGAGTGAGTAGAGACAAAACATAAACTGCCAAACACTCTGAGATGAGTATAGGAAGGACTCTGGTTATAGAGGAGATCACAAGGGGTGAGGTTTTGTATGAGGGGGTTAGGTAGTCTATTGATAATGTAAGTTGCTGTAAGAATGGCATCCCCCCAGAAATGAAGAGGTAAGCCAGATTGAATAAGAAAAGATCTTGCAATTTCAAGAATATACCTATGTCTTCTTTCAACCCTACCATTTTGTTGAGGGGTAGAGACACAAGAGCTTTGATGTACAATGCCTTGTGATTGAAGAAATGAAGTGACACTTGAATTAAAAAATTCAGTCCCCTGGTCACTTCTAACAGTTTTAACACTAGCACCAAACTGTTTTTGCAGAAGAAGAATGAAGTTTGTCAAGTGAGTAGCAACCTCACTTTTTGTTCTCATAAGAAAAGCCCAAACACTCCTACTTTTATCATCCACCCTGGTTAGGAAATACCTAAATCCCTCTCTAGTTGGAGTGTCATAAGGCCCCCAAACATCACAATGCAATAATTCACCAATTTCTTTTGCATGAGATAGACTAAGAGGAAAAGAATTTCTAGTCTGTTTCGACATAGGACAAACAGAGCAAAACTGATTAAAATCAGATTGAATGTCACTTTGAATTGCAGGAATGTGTTTGAGTTTTACAATGGGGGCATGACCCATTCTAAGATGCCATAAAGTAGTTCTATTAGGAACAGTATGACTAGTTTTGGAAAAGAAAATAGGTACAGAGGTACTGTCTTGACTTTGAACATTTAGAGCAATACAAGAAATATTAGGCAGCTCCTTATCATCAGGATTCATGTAGTATAAGCCTCCCAGATATCTACCAAATGCCACCATCTTCATCCTTGCTGGGTCCTGGACAACACACAAATCAGAGTTGATAAGTATATGACATTGTGTATCATGGACAAGTTTAGATAAGGACAGAAGATTAAATTGGAAGCTTGGTATGTAAAGGACTTTTTCAAGAGAAATATGATGAAGGTCAACAATGCCAATATGAGAGATGGGCTTGACACTGTCATCTGGCAGATTGATGAAGGTATTTGGTGGGGCAACAACAGGATTTTTGAGAAGGCTAAAGTCTGAGGTCATGTGGTCAGTGGCACCACTGTCCATGATCCAAAGTTTAGATAGTTGAGCGACATTAAGACAGAGTTTACCTGCCAAGTGAGACTCATAATGATCAGTTTTCGGCTGCTGCATCATGTTGATCAAGCTGCCAATCAATTTCTGATGTTCAATTGAGAGCTGTCCAGAGTTGTAGTTTGGATTTGGACACACATTCTGATTTCCCAGAAATTCTTGAGCTGCATTGACAGAGTTTGCTTTGTACTGTTGTGGTCCTCCAGTGCTTCTCTTCTGCTGTTCAGGATTTTTGTGATACTGATTTTGTTGCTTTGATTGTTGTGGCTTGAGTTTGCTTTTGTGATGCCAGGAAGGATATACAATTACTTCCCAACACTTGTATGACCTGTGATTGCCAGAGCAGTGTGTACACCTCTCTCTTCTTCCTTTGTCTTTGATGGTGCGCATAATAACCGCTAAATAATTAAAGAAGCAAAAGAGACAAAACACCGCGTTACATGTACGCTCCATACTCAAATGGGCTTACGTGGCCAACATAATTCAACGTGTATGAATGTGCATGTTGCATGAGTCTTCTTGCACAATACATGTACGTGAGATAACATATGTGAGCTGATGCTCACCTCAGGGAAAGCAAATATGAGATATATGTATGTGGGCCCGGCTAGACAATTCAAATAAGCGTATTAAGAGTCAAAAACGTCGGCTAGCACCTAGCACACAAAGTCAACAAAATCAACTGTGAGCAGAGGGACTTTTTGCTTGGGTCCAATAGAGGCCTGACACAACATAGCCTTAAGGGCTAAGTTTTCATTTGCCTATTCGAATGATTCATGTGGCAAAGATAAGCAATAACCCGGTGAAAGCTCTCCCACATCGATATAATTAAGCATGAGCAAGCTCCCATTTACTATATATAAAGAAGAAGATGGAATAAGAAAGGGGTCGAAAATCCTCTCTGGCTTGAGAACTATCTCGTTTGGCAAAGCTCGACGTGTTTGATCTCCGAGTGAGATCGCGCTATAAACGGTATAAGGTCTAAAGGCTTTATTCGTAAAGAGCACAAAAACAACCGGCTGAGGGGTGGGGAGGAGGAATAATCCATGTACGAAAATCGTTCGGTTGTACGAATTCCCGAGAGTTAGTATTTTTATAATCCCGTTTATAGTGCGCATTATATCGGGTTTCAACACTGGCGCCGTCTGTGGGAACTAGCTCTCCCTATCCGACCTGCTCTCGGGAAGCAAGCGAAGTGTGTGGGCCCTCCCCTCAACAGCAAGGCGGTGTATTAGCTAGTGGGCATTCCAAGAAAAGGCCACGGTTGATGGGCTAGGGTGCGAGGTCCATTCAAAGGTGGGCAAACGAGGTCTTGGAGCGACGCCACTCGTCGCGATTTTCTTGCGAGGCCAAGCATCGTGGTGGCAACGTCGCTCATGTCCCACGCATTGTTCATTGCATGTGGGCATGTATGGATGTGCGAGGTATCGCCGGGAAACATCGCGACGTCGATCTCCCATGGCCAACCTCCGAGGTTATTCTCATGCGCGATGTCTTTGAGAAGGTTTGTGCGGTGTCGCGCCTCGCTCCGCCGTCACATACGCACACACTTGGCACCTCGCGGTCTTCAAGGACCAAGCCTCGTGATCCTTCCTTCGCGGCTCGGCAGGGCGAGCGAGGTCTTCCATGGCCAGTGAACAAATTCCCTCTCCGTGGGGTGTCTACCTCGTGATAATCGTGCTCGGAACCGGGGTTGGCACCTCATTGACACGTCTTCACGCGCCAGTGTACAAATTCCCTCTCCGCGGGGTGTCTACCTCGTGATAATCGTGCTCGGAACCGGGGTTGGCACCTCATTGACACGTCTTCACAACCATAACCTCGCGTGCTTCTCCGCATCGGCTCCCATTCAATGCAAGAACCTCGCCCCGGCCACACATCACTGTCTTTGAATTGTAGGACCTCGCAGTCTTTGTGGGAGATAAATAGGAAGTCAAACGTGGATATCGCCATCTCTTGGAAAACATCGCGTTGGATCTTCGTGCCCATGCCATCCATATATGTCGTGGCGTGTTAACTTGACTTTCTCGGCCGGCGCACAGGTTATCCATGTCTTCCATGGCGAGAAGTTACCTCGATCCTTCTTATCCTTTGGGGCCACTTCAGGGGTTATGACTACTCTCAACGCCAAGGATCGCGGTCTTTTGAGTAGGCCATCCTCGGCGTCGCGACGGCTCGGCTTAATCGGTCGCCTTACACCGCGTGGTCTCTATGGTGGACCTCGTGCAAATGTTTCCATGGTGTAGGTCGCTCTCGTCCTTGCCTCGGCGCCGGTGATCTTCATGGCGTTGTTTCCATGGTGTGATCAAACAAGCGAGGTCATGGCGGTCATCTTCTCGCTAGGCCAAACAAACTCGGCGTGGCGATCTCGTCGGGTGCTTCCTTTAGGGCACGTGAGGTCGGCACGCGAGGACGAGGTTGGCTAGGCAAGCAAGGTCTAAGCCGGGGCGGACCTTCGCGGCCTACTCCGATACAAGTTGGCACAATTCTCCTTTATTTATGGTAGGTACGACGTGATTCCGGTGCGGCGCGATCCAAGCGCCAAACAAGCATGCGTGGCGAGGTGTGTTGGCGAGGCCAAACTTCATGGCGGTCGTCGCGGTCATCTTCACAAGCAAGGTGTGTTGGCGAGGCTTGGAAGCAAGAGACATCATGGCCAACAAAAACAAGCGAGGTTGGATGAAGTGAGGTTGGACGCTTCGGGCCAAACAAGCGGGGTCAGATGATTGGGGCCACACAAACGAGGTCCTGGTATGGAGCCGGTCACCACTCCACTCCGAGGCGGGTCTCGCCGGCGAGGTCGTGGAGTAAAGCATCGCATCAAATCCTTGTTTAAATGGCCAGCCCGCGCGGTTTTGTGCCCGTGGGTCTACCATCGCTCCTATAATCTTGGTGTCTCGTTGTTCCGGACGAGGTTGGATCATCGCGGTCTCTGGGCCACGGCCATGGTGAGCGGTGTTTGGAGACTCGGGCGGTGTGCGCGGCGCCGTGTGGTCTCGACTTAAAGGTGGAACGCCACACCTCCATGTCTCCTTTTTGCAGCAAGGTGTTGTCCCGGCTTGGCGACGCGCAATGACCCATCCTCATACCGAAGTTAGCGGTCATCATGCACACCCAAACATCTCGGCCATTCTTCCCAGGAGCCGAAGATTGCCATTTCACTGCCTTGATGATCCTCTTATGAGGCATGTTATTGCCATGACTTGATAACCATTCTTCATGATGTTGCATGTGGTTATACATGGCGTTCCCATGATGGGGTCAACACCATCAACCTCGCTACGATCAACGAGGGTCTCTTCCTCGTGGAAGAGGCGTTGATTATACAAATAATTATGGTTGCGCCCTCACTACTTATGCATGGCGACAAATTTGCATGGAAATAATCACGTGATGCATGTATGTCTTATGGCCACAACCTCCGTTCTAAAAAAGCACACGTTGTATGGTCGTGGAATGAGGTAAGCCTCGTCAGCTTGACTAGCTAATTATTTATACTCAGTATATATGCTCAAGTCATGGGGAAAAGTCCTAATTTTCTATAATAAATCCACCCCTCGCTTCCCGCTTGGGGTTGGAGATTCTCGGTTTTATGGTTTCAAGCCCACCCCTCGTTTCCCGCTTGGGGTTGGAGAATCTCGTTAAAATCCACCCCTCGTTTCCCACTTGGGGTTGGAGATTCTCGATTTTATGGTTTCGAGGTCCACCCCTCGCTTCCCGCTTGGGGTTGGAGATTCTCGTTAAGGTCCACCCCTCGCTTCCCGCTTGGGGTTTGAGAATCTCGTTAAAATCCTCCCCTCGCTTCCCGCTTGGGGTTGGAGATTCTCGTTAAGGTCCACCCCTCGCTTCCCGCTTGGGGTTGAAGAATCTCGTTAAAATCCACCCCTCGTTTCCCGCTTGGGGTTGGAGATTCTCGTTAAGGTCCACCCCTCGCTTCCCGCTTGGGGTTGGAGAATCTCGTTAAGGTCCACCCCTCGCTTCCCGCTTGGGGTTGGAGAATCTCGTTAAGGTCCACCCCTCGCTTCCCGCTTGGGGTTGGAGAATCTCGTTAAGGTCCACCCCTCGCTTCCCGCTTGGGGTTGGAGAATCTCGTTAAGGTCCACCCCTCGCTTCCCGCTTGGGGTTGGAGAATCTCGTTAAGGTCCACCCCTCGCTTCCCGCTTGGGGTTGGAGAATCTCGTTAAGGTCCACCCCTCGCTTCCCGCTTGGGGTTGGAGAATCTCGTTAAGGTCCACCCCTCGCTTCCCGCTTGGGGTTGGAGAATCTCGTTAAGGTCCACCCCTCGCTTCCCGCTTGGGGTTGGAGAATCTCGTTAAGGTCCACCCCTCGCTTCCCGCTTGGGGTTGGAGAATCTCGTTAAAAATCCTCCCCTCGCTTCCCGCTTGGGGTTGGAGAATCTCGTTAAGGTCCACCCCTCGCCTCCCGCTTGGGGTTGGAGAATCTCGTTAAGGTCCACCCCTCGCTTCCCGCTTGGGGTTGGAGAATCTCGTTAAAATCCTCCCCTCGCTTCCCGCTTGGGGTTGGAGAATCTCGTTAAGGTCCACCCCTCGCTTTCCGCTTGAGGTTGGAGGATCTCGTTGAAGTCCAAACTCTCTATGGACGAGGTCCTAACTCTCTAAGCGAACGAGGTTCGCTAACTCTCAAGGGACGAGGTCCCAATTCTCGAAAGGCATGCACACCTGTTTGTTGTCTCGTTGCCCTCATGAAACGAGGGCGCCGAGCCAAGGGGTTGTGATGGTGCGCATAATAACCGCTAAATAATTAAAGAAGCAAAAGAGACAAAACACCGCGTTACATGTACGCTCCATACTCAAATGGGCTTACGTGGCCAACATAATTCAACGTGTATGAATGTGCATGTTGCATGAGTCTTCTTGCACAATACATGTACGTGAGATAACATATGTGAGCTGATGCTCACCTCAGGGAAAGCAAATATGAGATATATGTATGTGAGCCCGGCTAGACAATTCAAATAAGCGTATTAAGAGTCAAAAAAGTCGGCTAGCACCTAGCACACAAAGTCAACAAAATCAACTGCGAGCAGAGGGACTTTTTGCTTGGGTCCAATAGAGGCCTGACACAACATAGCCTTAAGGGCTAAGTTTTCGTTTGCCTATTCGAATGTTTCATGTGGCAAAGATAAGCAATAACCCGGTGAAAGCTCTCCCACATCGATATAATTAAGCATGAGCAAGCTCCCATTTACTATATATAAAGAAGAAGGTGGAATAAGAAAGGGGTCGAAAATCCTCTCTGGCTCGAGAACTATCTCGTTTGCCAAAGCTCGACGTGTTTGATCTCCGAGTGAGATCGCGCTATAAACGGTATAAGGTCTAAAGGCTTTATTCGTAAAGAGCACAAAAACAACCGGCTGAGGGGTGGGGAGGAGGAATAATCCATGTACGAAAATCGTTCGGTTGTACGAATTCCCGAGAGTTAGTATTTTTATAATCCCGTTTATAGTGCGCATTATATCGGGTTTCAACAGTCTTCCTCTTGACGAGCCATTAGAGCTGTGGTAGCATTTTCAGTCTTGATGACTGCTTTCTCAGCAATTCTGTTGCTCATCTCCTCTTGCAAGAGTAAGTAATGAGCAGTGTTCAGATTGGGCAAAGGAGTGCTCATCAAAAGCTGTCGTCTAGCATTATCAAATTTCTCATTCAACCCCATGAGAAATTTCATGAGTTTATCCTCATGTTCATCTTCTTCACTCAGCTTGTGAAGATTACATTCACACTTACCACACATACATTTTACGGGAACAACAAGTACAGATAGCTTCTGCCATAACCCTTTGAGTTTTGTATAATAATCAGTCAGAGACATGGTTCCTTGTCTACATTCTTCAATTTCTCTCTTGATCTGAAAATAAGTGGTCCATTTTTCTGACCATAACTTTCTTCTAGGTCAGTCCACATATCAATAGCATTATCATATTCATCAATGGTGTTGTAAATCTCCTTAGAGACTTTGTTCAATATCCACGAACAAACCATATCATTGCATCGATCCAATAGTAGAGCATTTTCATTTGTTCGAGCAATTGTATTCTGAATTATCCACAGTTTATTTTTCACAGATAATGCTTTGATCATAGATTTCCTCCATCGACGATAATTGTCTCCTACAAGTTGTATGGTTGAGAGCACCATACCAGAGCTGTCAGATGGGTGAATAAACAGAGGATTCATCAGATCGGAAGTGGTGATGTGGTCGCTGCGTTTGCCATCCTTCAGTTCTCCTGGTGTTGGCCAGACGACCGGATTTGGTGTATTCGTCATCGTCGATGTTAATTTTGCTTCCTGTCGCACTCAACTACTTCAGATTCGTCTTAGCCAAGAGCTACTCTAGCTTCGTCTTCAGGTTCGTCAGAAACCCTAGCTTTCATTTCAAATCTCCCAGTGAAATCACTGTTCGATTGAGCTCAAATCGCCATGGATCTGCTGCTCTGATACCATATTGAAAGTATTTGACAGAGAAAATTGAGAAGATAAATTGAGAAGAGAGAATCAATAGAGAGAGATTTCAGGTTTGAGCAATCATGCTCTATTTCGATTCAACTGAGTCCCATGGCCAAGAGACCGACTCTATCGTCTCATTACAAGAGAAAGTTCTCCTGAATTGTAAAACCAACTAACTTGAAAAACAAGACACCACACACTACACTTGACATGTGACACTCACACGCGTTATTACAAACACTTGACATCTAATGTAAAAGTAATTAAGATCTTAACAGTTTTTCGCAAAAGATTTAATTCGTGTGGGTTGCTGACGGGGAGTTATATATAGATTGTAGTGTATAAAAGTAAGACGATCAGAAATTCAAACTCGTTTTAATTGCATAGTAATTTGCAATGCAAATTAATTTATAGATCATTTAAAGTTATGATGAGTCGATGACGTGATGATCATAAAAATTGGGAGTGATTTCAGTTACTACTCCCGATATTGAACATGAATTGAATTATTATGGTCCTCCTGATATTGAAAAATTGTCGGTAAGGCGTTGTTGGTTAATTATTTGGGTCAGCACTAGTCAGCATATCATCAATGTCATTAAATATTGCAATCAAAGATCACGATATATCTTCATGTCGTTGTTTTTTCAATTTTATCAGGAAAAATAATTGAAACCATATAAACTCGTATGTGTACATTGGTAAGTTTCGGCGCCTTCGAACATTTGATTCGACAGTTAAGATTTTAGGGTAGTATTCCAATGTCATCGTTTCGAGTTTTATTTATAACGACCTTAATCCTTGGTAAGTGTCAGTGATAATAAGTTATATCTAACCGATACTTTTGTTGCATTTGGATATATTTAGCTTCTTAAAATTAATAGTTTGTTAAGCAATAAGTTACAAAAAGGACATTGTATGTGAATTATAAATAAAAAATTAACAAAATGACCCATTTTTTTAGATAGTTGCGAATAATAACATGAACTTTTAGAATTGAGGCTAATAATCCAAACCATGGGATGAGCTGAGTACACTAGCATAAATTCATAGAATATGATATTTTTTTTTCACTAACGATCAATTAATATTGTATACATATATTGATGTTGCCCATAATCAATCTAAACATGCCATAAATGACATTGTCACATGACCGTGAACAATACAAATTCTAACATTTAAGGATCTATAGTTTAATAATACCCATAGTAGAGTTGTTTGTTTTACATAACTTCGAAAATTCAGGCTATTTTCCACAATTATCCCAAAGATATAATTATTTCATGTAATTGTTATTAGTTTTTATGAGTTTTTTTTGTCATTCTTGAAACATAATTTGTGATGAGAATTCATTTCAATGGGGTAAACATGTGAATTGACCTACAAAGTTGGTGGATTAAATGAAGTATATGTAAACAAAAAGGAACAAATGAATATTAAGAAAATAAGTTTTTGTTTGCTTCAATTCAAAGTTCAACCAAGAGTAATTTTTTTTCTTTGTTTTCATTTATCATTCGGCCCATACGAAAAGAGAATCTTAATTGGGACCAAAATTATATGCTTTATTCCTTGTCTTTAAGCAAAGTGACACACCAATATTTTAATTTTGTTCTTTTTTGGCCCTATGTTTTTATTTTTGGAAGAGGAAAACCTCTCAAATAAGACACGTTTGTGTTTTTATTATAAGTTTGTATGTCATAAACTTTAGGTGAAAGTTAGCCTTTAAACTAATATAGCATGAGAGGCACACCTTAAATAAAAACATTTTGAGTAGGTTTAATATACTTTTGATCACATATTTAATTTACAATAATTATGATCAAGGACATTCTTACTGTAAATGAAGTTGGACCAAATCCTTGTCATATGTATCTCTATAAGTTTATAGTAATCAATCATAATGTTCTCAATCAAGGAATCTAATCTCATTGTACGTTTCAAGTCACTTCATGCGAAAAGAAGAACCAAGTAAAACAATTGTACAATTGACTTATTATTTGCAAGTATGTTGCTCAACAAAGATTGTAGTATTTGCACTTGATGGAGAGTTTTATAAAAAAAAATATTTACTGTTATTTAATTCAGAGTACGAAACAATACGATCTAGGGCTGAGCATCGGTTTAAAATCGAAAAAAATCGAAAACTGAAATTTCATTTAAGGTGAACCGAAAACGAACCAAATTGGCTTGGTTCGGTTCGAGTACAGTTTTTGTCGGTTTTAGATAAATAGAAGGTTATTCTTTAAAAATTTGAACAGAATCGAAATTTAACAAAAACCGAACCGAAATTGAAATTTAGAAAATTCCTAAACCGAAAACCGAACCAACTTGGCTTGGTTCGGTTCGGATTCAGTTTTTGTCGGTTTTAGATAAATAGAAGGTTATTCTTTGAAAAATTCAAACCGAACCGTAATTTAACAGAAACCGAACCGAAATCGAAATTTACAAAATTCCTAAATCGAAAACCGAACCAAATAATATCGGTTTCTATTCAGTTCGGTTCGATCAGTTTGGCTTAAACTTTGAACTAAGTAAACCAACCCATGCTCAACCCTAATCTACTATATATATAAAAGCAATAAGGTTTGGAGTCACCACATTGCGCCACATCATCTTTTGCCACATGTCATTCCTAAAATGCGCCACATCAGATTTTGACACGTGTCATCTTCTCATTAATTCATATAAATTATACAAATAAATTAGTAGTTTTGGAATAAAAATATCATTCAATATTTTAGAAAGAATCTAAATTGTAATTTTGGAAGTTTCTATCATATATACTATATATATTAATTATTCTTTTCACTGGCAAATTTTTTCCACTTAATTAAAATTTATTTTTATTTCCAAATGTAGATAATATCTTAACTAAAAAATTTTAACTAATGGTTGGATTTTTTTTCCTTATAAGCCAATAAAATATATATGATCAATCTTATCTTTTCCATGTTTTCAAAATATATCTTTTTTGCTTTAGTTTCTTCATATTTTATCTCCTTCTTTTAAATTAAACCTATTTATCAAATATTGTCAAGGAAAATGAGTAATGTAGATTATTTTATGTTAATAATGTTTATTCTCAAATTTAAAATTAATAATCTATATTTATTTTATTTTATTTTAAAAAAATAATTTTTATACATATTACAAGCAATAAATTACTTACATTAAATTTTATATTATATTTTTATTTATAAATATCTTTTTTATAGTGTATCTAAAAAATATCGAGTCATAGTCGTGTAGGGCACGATGGGGACAACTAGTACGATCTATGTAGAAAAACAAACCGGAAATCAATTTTTCTCCAACTGAACAGATAAAAAAAATACAGAAAAGAGGGAAAAACAAGCAAGTGCTCTCTGGACACTACATTTTGTCCAAGGTAAAATGAAAAGGCTAGCATCGATTTTGGGCTTATTTTTGCAGTCCAAGTTTAGGCCCATTAAAGGCCCAAACAGTTGCTCAAAAATTACATTGATACTTGTTCAATTTGTGTGTATACCTTCGTAAATTGGAGGCTTTTTGTTAGGATTTGTGCTTTTTATTAAAAGGGGGCTAATTAGAGTTGTCAATCGGGCCGGGTCGGGCAGGTTCGGGTTCGGCCATTTCGGGTTCGGGTTAAATCGGGTTCGGTTTCGTTATGGGTCATAAATCAATCGGGTCGGGTTGTAGCGGGTTTTCGGTCGGGTCGGTTTGACCAACGGGTCTAAAATATCCTTTTTTATGATTATTAAAATTAATTTTTAATTAAATAATAATATTTAATTACAATATATTATTTTCATTTATTTTAATAATAAAATATATTATATTTTCAAAATAAAATTTAAAAATTCTATGAATATACTAAATCGGTCAACCCAACGGCCCAACGGATTTCGGGTTCTATCGGGTTCGATTGATTTCGGGTTTGGGTTCAAATTTTCGGGTCTTAACCCTAAAATTATCAAGCGGTTCGATCGGGTTGGCGGATTCGGTCAGCTTTTGACAACTCTAGGGCTAATGCTAGGGCCCTAGCATTAGCCAACATGAATAATCTGGTTATTTTTCTTGTTACTTAACTAGTAGAGCACAAACCTAATTGGTCATGCCCATTTTCTTAGTAAATCTTAGACCATGTAGGTTTTATACAGTTCATTTTGATGTCAAATGTTGATCTACCATGTCTAATAATTGTCACTAAATATTCTCAATACTTGCTGGTTCATATGTTCAGTCTTCTTGATTCATAATCCGCCTATTGTCTTTAGTTTGCATATCCTATCCCATCTCACTAGAGGTTTTATTGCCTATCTTTGTTCCAGAAGAAACACTTGTTAATTCTATCCATTTCAGTATGGATACCGCTTGGCAACATAAAGTTTTGCATGACGTAGATAGGTTTTGTAGCCAAATTTGATCGAATTAAGGTTGCTCGACCTTCTTTGGACAAGGAGTTGGCTTTCCGTTTGGTTAGTTGTTTTTGAGCATTTCCGATGGATTCTTTAAAGGTATCTTTATTAACTTTACCGCATATAATTGGACAACCTAAGTATTTTTCAATGTTTGTCATTGTCGTTATTCCAAGTATTTGTTTAACTTGGTTTTTTTGTTGGGTATTCATATTCTTTGAAGCTTGAAATGTTGATTTGTTATAGTTTACCTTTTGTCCTGATATCCTACAAAATTCATCAATAATCGTTTTCACCTTTATGCATGATCCTTGCGATGCTTTAGCAAATATGATTATGTTATCTGCAAAAGCCAAAAAAGGAATCCGAGTTCCTCCCCTAGCAATAGGGAATCCAATCGACTTCTTGTCTACTTCGCAGTTGAGTTGTAGTTTTCGTGAAAGAATTTCTGCTGCAATTACGAATAAGAACGGTGATAGCGGGTAGCTTTGTCTTAGTCCTCTTTCAGGGAGGAAGGGTTCAGTCGATCCATTGTTAACAAGAATCGATAGTGAGACTGAGCAAACACATTCCTTGATCCATCCAATGAATTTTTCATCAAAAAACCAAATATTTGTAGTATTTTGAAGAGAAAGGTCCAGTCCACTCTATCATAAGCTTTATCCATATCCAGCTTAATTGCAATTCATCCATCCTTTGATTTACTATTTCTAAACGAGTGGAATATCTCATGAGCTATTAGCACATTGTCCTGGATCACCCGATGAGCAACAAAGGCCCCTTGCAGAGGATGGATAATTTTGCTTATTACCTGTTTTAGTCATCATGTCATAATTTTGAAAATAATTTTGTATATTGTTGAACAAAGACTAATAGGTCGATAGTGATTAATCGAACTTGAGTTCTCTATCTTTGGTATAAGTGTTATGAAGGTATGATTGATTTGCTTTAATATATTTCCCGAGTGAAAAAAAGCTTTTGATCTCTTTGGTTACTGATGGGCATACGATGTCCCAATATCGCTTATAAAACTCCGATGTCATACCATCAGGACCCGGAGATTTATCAGATCCCATCCCTATGACTATGTTTTTTATTTCTTCATTAGAAACAAGTTTTTCTAACATTTCATTTTCCTCACTCGTTATTTCCTTGGATATTAAGTTGAAATATTCTTGAGCATCATTTAGATTCGTCGGTTCTTTTGTAAACCTTCTTTTGAAGTCATTTCTTATTTCATCACGAATCTTTTCTATTCCAGTAATCAACGTACCTTCATTGGTTGTGATTTCTGTTATAATTTTCCGGTTCCTTCACCCGGTCACAACTTTGTGGAAGTAGCCAGAATTTGCATCGACAAGCTTTTATGTGTTTTGTCTTTGCTCTTTATTACCAATATGTTTTATGATAGTTTAAAATACATTATTTTTTTTTATTGAGTAGTCGTATTTGTTTTTTTATGTCGTAATTTTGTGGTGAGATACGAATATTTTTTTGGAGCTCAATTAGATTTTCCTAGTGTTTGTTTATTCCAGTTTTTAGCATGTTTTTTAAACAGTTGTGTTTTTTTAACAAGTTGGTACATATTAGGTCCCGGGAATTGGACCCTCCAGGCTTTCTTAATCACGTTTCGGAAATCTTTTCTATAAATCTACATTTTCTCTAATTTGAAAGGAAGAGCTTTATTCATTCCTTCATTGCTTAGCTCTATCGAGATTTTACAGTGATATAAACTAGTAAAGGTGTGGTTCTTTGCATTAATGTTTGGAAACAATTGTAGGATGCATTTACTCACTAGTACTCTATCTAGTTTTTTCATGGATATTATCGTTTTCAGTTTTGTTTTTCCTCCAATGTGAAGATATTCCCTACAAAATGGATATCTTCCAGGAGACAATCATTTTTAAGTTTATAAGTATTTAAATCGACTTGATTTTGGGTAGGCACTCCCCTTTTTTTCATTAGGTTCCTGAATTTTATTAAGATCGCCAATACTAAAAATAGGGAGATCCATATTTTGTAGTGTTATTATTAAGGGATTCCAGGACATATACTTATTCCCACATTCGGCGGGCGTAAACAAGACATAAAGCCAAAGTATATTTAGTAATAAAACTCTCTTCATCATTCCCTCCCTCCCTCCTTTTTTTATTTTTTGCAAATTGTAAACTTTTATAGAAAAGAAGAGGATGAAACAGTTAAGCAAAACCAAAGGGCAAAAGATAAAATACAAAATGTGGTCAGAAGAGCCCTAACTAGCACTATCAAATCTTAGCAAAATGTGATAAGAACACTCTCTCCCTCCCTTCTGCTTTATATATGATATGGGTATTGCTGATGAGGACAAACTAAAGAATCTGATTGCCTTTTTTTATATGACGACGGTGGGCATATATTTTTACATCACCGTATTGCAATTTAATGTTTTCTTTTTATTTTACATTACACTTGAAACAATTTCAATGCAATCTGACACTCATATAATTGGGAGGATCTAAAAGCATGTTTATTTATATGCACAACGTTTATTCATGATACAGACTTTCAATATTTTAAATTTCGTTTTTAGCAAATTTAAAAATTCAATAAATGATCCATCCTCGTGCCCTTTGTTTATTCAATAAATGATCCATCCTTTTACATTGTTTTCTAGTAATGATAAAATTCAATAAACATATAAAAAAATTTGAACAAAATAAAATAAAAATTTACAATTAGCTATTCACACTATAAGAACTTCAAATTCCTTTAGAAAACATATGAAAAATGTAACATCCGTTTATTCACAATTTCATATGCACAAGAATAAAAAAATTAAATACAAAATTGTAGGGTTTAGATGCTTTGAGCGGAATATATGGAAAGTTATAACGTACCTTATTATGCAAGCAATTGATTCGAAATTACCTTTGGAGAGCCTCAACTGTAACTCTTCTACTTAGTCCACACGATTATGATACTAGATCGTCTTGCCTTCACTTACTAAAACGAACAGATCAAAAACAGCCAAACTACCCGATAGCTTGCATTTAGGTGTAGTTTAGTTGCATTTTTATGTTTGTTTTGCAAGGGTTTTTAGCTTAGTTTAGCTTAGTTTTTAGGGTTTAGTGTTTTAAGGTAGTTGCGCACTTGCGCTTGTATTGCTCGGTTTTGTAGGTTATTAGGTGATGGAGCAAGATAGGACGTGCTCCGAGCTGGCTATGGTGGTGCATTAGAGGATCAAGATGAAGCTTAAAGTGGTCCAAGTGAAGATTGGAAGAGCTAAGGCACAAGAGTTAGTGGGACAAGAACGCTTAAATCCGTGCCATGCATTGGAGTCTTGTTTTGACACATCTATCTTGCAATGCTTGGTTTGGGAGCTATAGTGGTCGGATGGAGTTAAATTCATTATCATTGGAAAACTAATTCAAAGAGCTTCAATTCATATTTGTACTGCCGAGTCCAAATTCCAACTCGAAGGGGGTCAAAACAGCCTCTGAAGTGTCACTTGAATGCTGAACCGAGAGTGCCGCGGGATACAACACTAAGTGCCACGACCGCGCCACCCAAGAAGGTGACCGCGCCGTATGTTTCTACGCGGAGATGTTGGGCTGCGTGTTTGTGCTTCGAGATGGGCTTAAGTTAGATCTTGTCTGACGTGTTTAGTGTAATAGGGGATAGAATTGATCTTTGGAAACCTTTGGGTATTTAAACCTTATTTTTAGCTTTTCTTTCATAATCGTGATCATAATATGGAGGCTAGGGTTTCTTCTCCCAAGAGGCAACCTTTGAAACTTTTGTAAGTTTTTCTTAATTTAAGTATGCATTGCTAAATTCTATTGTGTTTGGTTAGTTAATTGAAGTCATGATATGCATGAGATGTAAGGTTTGATTGATTCTCAACAAACTTGAAAAGAGTTTACTCCATGTGCTTAATTGAATCTAAACTAGGGTTTTGTTAGATTAGCTACCTAATTGAATTTCTAGTTATAAATGAATCTTATTAATTACCGGTCAGATTTAATTTGATTAAGAGTAGAACTTTAATCAATTTAGTAACGTTTAGACTATTTGGTTAAAGAAGGGAATAAATTCACAAGTCACTTAAATGTCTGGTTGCTCTAAGTGCTTGTTGCTATTGATAACTTGAATCATTATGTCGTTGTCTAATTGAATCTAGAAGATGTTTTAGGTTTTTAGATAATTAGGATTGTTAGACTGGTAGTTCTATCAACTAAATCTGAAGTTCGGGTCATAATCCTTAGTAGGGTCATAATCCACAATAGGCTATTCAATTGAATTGAGAATCAAGAAAATCAATGATCAACAAAGTAATGTCATGATGGATTTAACTAGTTGAACACACTTTCCTCATACTTGTTTAACACAATCATATTTGCATTCATATTTGTTTTTACTTTGCATAGAAGGATAGAAAAATCATTCAAAAAAACCAATCTCTCATACTTGTTTAGCACCATTGAGGTTGTCAAGGCTCCATGTATCCTTTACCCCAATCTCTCATTCTTTGTTACTCCTAACAAACTTGATGTAGAACCAAGAAATGCATGTAAATAGGGCACTCTTTTTCCCACGTGGTTTTGATGAGGCCCTTAAATTTTTACTTGTCATTCATTAGTTCAGTCCTTAAGATCATGTCATTCATGTTTATTTTTAATAAAAGTTAGTTTTTGCATTAGTTTGAGTCTTGCGTGGAAAAAAGAGCGCAACGTTAGTTCATCACACTAACGAACTTCTACATATCCGTGTATGTAGAGGAGCAAAGGATCCCACGATATTCGCTCATGGATGTACGAATATACGAAAAGGCGCGTAAGGGGAACCCGTCTACAAAATCCGCATGGCCACTTCGTGTAGGACCTACAATACCTTACGTCTTAGTTGTGTAACTAATACCTAAGTGGGCCATTTGTGAGTGGGTAAAATTAATCGCCATAATTATTTTCTTTATCTTCCGCCATAAAGATATTTGATTCATTATGCTTTTTCTATCTTTAAGTATTTTAATATAAAATTAAATATGGCGATTATTCGTTATAATGGATGATTCTATCTTAGTCAAAAGATAGAATTTTCGCTTGGAGTGGGAGCAAGATATCGCTTCCTTGGGTGAAAAGGCACTGTCGACCGGCCCTATGGGGTAGATTTTTGCCCCCTGCCCTCTCTCCTCTATTATAAATACATGTATTCGTCATGTATGATGAGCACCTCATATTCGTTGAGCTCGCACGCAAGTCTTGTCCTTTACCTCAATGTTCAATCGACAATTGCTCTTCTAACTTTGGCATCGAAGGTGGATTAGGGGGTCCTTGCCCCCGGCCCTTTTTCCATCATTTTGCAAGTTCTAGGTTAAAGAGGTAGCTGGAACGGAAGGTGAAGAAGGGAGTAATTTACTAGTGCATTAAAGATTAATTTTTGTGCACTAACAATCCTAAACCAAAATCAAATAATAATGAATCTTTATTTCAAACAAACATGATGCAATGTTTTAACAATCATATGATCAATATTCATTATGTGAAAATAAGATAATCTGAAAGCCATTCTCCAATGTACTTGAATCCCTTAGCCCTAGTGTGATTGTCACACTTAGGCTTGGGTAGAGGTTTAGTCAATGAATCAGTGATGTTGTCATCCGTGTGTATTTTGCATAACCTCACATCACCCCTATGAACATATTCTCGAATGACGTGAAACTTCCTGAGCACGTTTCTAGATTTAGAACTAGAACTCGATTTCTTATATTGAGCGCAATGGCACCATTGTTGTCACAATAGATGTCAATTGCTTTATCACAACTTGAACAACACTGATACACTCTATTTAGTATAGGTTAACTCTTGTATTTTAGGCATGATTTGAGTGTGTTTAGGTTAGTTTTGAGCATAATTGTCATATGAAGACCGAAGACACGATTTGGAGAATTGCAAGAGTTTTGAAGACAAGTGTTGATTTGGAGTTGTTTCAACACCACTTTCTTGTAACGCTTATTCCGGGAGCTACAGTGATCGGATGAAGATGAATTTGGTATCATTGGAAAGTTAACTCGAAGAGCTACAATTCATATTTTTACTCCGAGTCAAAATTCCAACTCTAAGGTGGTCAAAACATCTTTCGAAAACAGCGCTGGAATTCTATCAAGATCAGGTCCGCGATCGCGGAGGTTGTTCACCGCGCCCGCAGAGGTCCACGTCAGCATTATTCCGAGGCGGCGACTGATCTTTCTATCTATCTATTTTTATATTATTTCCGAATTTATTTTATTTCGTACGCTTAGTTCGAGACTATTTAGACCTAGTTTTGGAGCTTTATTTTGAATTCTCTCTTAGATCTAGTTTTCAATTATTCCAGATTTTAGTATTTTCTCTCTTATGGAGAACTAATTTTCCTTTGGAGTTTGTTTGATCAAGGAAGCCTTTTTATGAATTTGTGAGATTCTGGTAACTTTTCTATCCCTTGGTTAATATCAAAACTCTTGGTTTTATTTATATGATCTATGTTTGATTTAATAAGCCTGATCAACTTGTTTGATTGACTTAGATCTACTGTTTGGATTAGGTTTGATTGTTGTCTGTGCAATCTTATTTATCCTTGAAACAACTCTTTTCTAGGACCGTGGACTAGAATTGAGAAAGAGTGTTTGATTGTTATTTTATGCATGAGACTCGTAGCTTGATTGCATGATTTAATATCCTTATATCCTTAATATTGTGCATGATTTGAATTAAGCGTTCTTGTTCATATCATAATTTCGCTTGGACCGTGGACAAGCGGAAATCTTTTATAAGGATTGGAATTAACTAGGGAATTAATAGAAAAGTGGATGAATCAATGATTAAAAAGGAGGAATTGATTGAATGAACTCTGCTTTCTTCCAATTGATTAAATCTCCAATAATATTTGTTTGTTTTGTTTGTTTGCCTGAACTTCCAAAAAACCTTGTCTTTGCTTTTGCTGATTGATCAGAATCCCGATTCTCTTGGGTTCGACCCCTTGCTTGCTTGCTATACTAGTTAGTAGTTTAGGGTTATTTATCTTTGATCTTGGCAACAACGATTTTAGCCGAGTCAAACACCGAGCTTAGTAATGAACTTCCTTATTCGGACAACTTCCTTAGTTGTATCCAGTGCAACAATATACGCATCCTCTATCATTAAAACAATTGTATCTTGCTTCGAGCTCCTCCAGCTCACATCCCCTCCATTAAGAAAAAAGAAGTATCCGGATTGAGACTGGAAGTCGTCTCTATCTATTTGGAAGCTAGCATCAGTATATCCTTCAACGATCAACTCATCATTTCCTGCATACACTAAGAAATCATCCTTAGTCCTTCTTAATTACTTGAGGATGTTCTTAGCTGCACTCTAGTGTGCTTCACTTGGACTCGATTGGTATCTGCTACACTACATACACTCAAATCGAATGCAACATCTGGGCGAGTACAAATCATGGCATACTTGATGGATCCTATTGCAGATGCATATGGAATCCTACTCATTCTTTCTACCTCAACTGGTGTTACACGACATTGCTTCTTACTTAGATGTAAGCCATGTTGCATAGGCAATAATCCCTTCTTTGAATTCTTCATATTTAATTTATCAAGAACCTTATCCACATAAGTTCCTTGACTTAGTCCAATAAATCTCTTAGACCTATCTCTATAGATCTTGATGTTTAATATGTACTCTACCTCTCCTAGATCCTTCATTGAGAAATACTTCTTAAGCCAATCCTTAACGGACTCTAGGATAGGAATGTCATCAATGAGTAGTATTTCATCCACATACAATACTAGGAAGACTACTTTGCTCCCACTAAACGTTTTATAAACACAAGGTTCTTCTTCACATTTGATAAAGTCAAACTGTTTGACCACTTCTTCAAATCGTAGGGTCCAACTCCTTGATGTTTTCTCAAGTCCATAAATGGACTTCTTTAGTGTGCACACTTTCCTAGGATTATGTGGATCTTCGAAACCCTTAGGTTTGTTCATGTACACATCCTCTTCTAAATATCCATTTAGAAAAGCAGTCTTAACGTCCATTTGCCATATCTCATAATCATAATGAGCTGCAATTGTTAGGAGTATCCGAATGGATCTAATCATAACGACTAGAGAGAAGGTTTCATCATAGTCAATACCATGAATTTGTTTAAACCTTTTTGCAACCAGTTTTGCTTTGTAAACTGTTACATTTCCATCTTTCTCTGTTTTGAGTTTGTAAAACCATTTACACCCTATAGGGTAGTTCCCATCACGTGGATCTATCAAGTCCTAGACTTGAATTTTAGACAGAGAATCCATTTCAGACATCATGGCTTCACGCCATTTCTTGGAGTCTAGACTTACCATAGCTTGCTTGTATGTAGTAGGCTCATCGCTTTCTAAAAGTAAAATATCCGAACTCGCATTCAATAATATGAAATCAATGTATCTCTTTGGTTGCGACGTGGGCCGACCCTATGTGTGGGTTGAGCAACTATAGGTTCTACCACAACAATTTGTGGATTAATAGGAATAGGGTTTTCTTACACTCTATCGCTTCTGGTGTATGAGTTCCCTCTTCTTATTGAATTAGGTCCTGAAAACCCATCGTCTCAGACACGGAATGATCCATGTCTTCTTGATGCTCAATTTGTTATTTTTCTTAAACTTTTTCAAGATCAACATTTGTCCCACTTGAATTTTTTGGAAATAAACTCTTTTTGATATTTGAGCAAACACTTTTTGCTTAAATATCAAAAAGAAAGTTGAATATTAATAACGTTACATAATAACACATTTCTCTTGTAGCTGGCCGGAAATCGAGTCTTAATTTGTACCTTGATCATGCTTCTTTCGTGTTTTAGTTTTTTTTTTCTTTCACTTTGTGAACCATCCCAAAAAAAATTAGTGTCGTTACTAAACACTTTCTTTTTTTGGATGCAACCATGCTACTGATGCTAGAAAGTAGGGACTGGTGTAGACAAATCAATCTAGGTCCCTCCACTCATGATCGAGTTGCTATCGATCACATGAGCATTTTAAGCATAAAACATTAGCAAATAATTAATGGGACTTAAAAGGCAATTAAAAAGGACCCTATCTTTCAACTTATGTGTAGGATTTCATTTATGAATTCAAAAATGGATGCGATTGAACATCCACAGATTTCATTTGTTCTTGATAAAGTTAAATCATGTAAGATATGATGATCGAAATAATGTATATAGTTCTTTCTGTTTTATTTATTTTTTATTCTAAACTGATAGTTCATCAATTTCCATCCTTTTTTTCAGGTCAAATAAATTATTTTTAAAAAATATAGGTTGGACCGAAACACCTTTATTTTATTTTTTTAAAAGTTGACGAATTAGGAGAAAAATTGATGAATTAGTATCAATTTTTTTTATCAAAGAAGGGTGCCCACTGCCCACACTAAATGATTTAATTTTTGAAATTTATTGGTTCATAACTCATAAAAGATGGTTTCTATGCATGTGAATTGAATTGACATGATGTCAATTTATTTTATTCTAATCAAAAGAGAAGAAAAATGAAAGAAAGACAAAATGAAATGTGTAGGTAGAAGCATTACGTATGCAGAAAAAAGGGCGTACAATATTTTCTTCAACACGACACATTCATACATTCACCCCCGAAAAAGACATAACAATCAAATCGGCAAGCCGCCGAAATCACAAGATGTAAAGATCCCACAACTGATAAATCAATACGAATATTTTAAGTATTTAACCAAACCCCTCAAAATGACATAAAGATCAAACATGCATGCATGCATAGTAGCTAGACAAATACATACTAAAGCCTTCGGACATGTAGTTTAGCAGGTTCAGGTTTTCGTTTTAATTCCCACAAATATATAGTACGTGGAAATCAAACCCATCTTCGTTAATGCGATCAATTTTCCATCCCATACTCGCTAGGGTTCGGAATGTCCCTTCCGAACAGACGAATAGTAGGGGGTAATCTCTTGCTCACGGTGACCCGAAAAAGGGGAAATCCCCATTAGGGTTCTTGTAAAACACGATCTTATCGTGGCGGCGGAGGCCCTTTTCTCGAACGAAACGCCTCCATTCGTGCCCGGAAACTTCGGGTTTCCGGCTCCCCCTCAGGTCGACTCTCAGGCGGCCCCTCAAACTCCAGTGGTTTCCGACCATGTCAACGACTCGAAAGACCCTCACCGTGCCATGTCGATCGTTGGATCTCCACACGTGGCCTCTAATGTGAGTAGGGAACGATAGCTTTCTTAAGTCCACGTTGCTTAAGACTTTCTCACACCTCATTTGAGCATGCACTTCTTGTGGATCCATGGCCGGCACAAATTAATTAACCAAATAGATTTTCAAGTGTGTGTATAATTAAATTAATCTCTCAAGGTATTTATAAGAAAGACATATCAACGTACAACTGGACCCCATTTGCAAGCACTTGCAGAAACAAAAAAGGGAATTGAACGTGGAATGCTTGCTTTTGTGCAATGTTAGTCTATTTTTATTTGGCTTATAGTAGGAATGTGAAAAATATACCATTAGAATGACATATGATTCCACTAACGTGCTACCATTGTAATTCACCAAATGCCTTCGAGTGAGATTAAGTATAAAGTATGGAGTCACTAGATTCTAGCTAACATAGCTTTTGTTAGCCTGGAATGGAAGAAACATTGTAATACCACCAAATTAACGATTCGATCATTCAAAAAATAAAGGGGCCAAATTCTTAATTATGAGCATTTAGTTTATCAATTTTTTTAACATGTTCTAAGACTAAGTGCATAGGTTATAACTTTTAAGGTTCATTAATTTATGGATTTTTCTAGCCTTAAAATGAGAATTATTTATTGAATTTTATTATTTAAGATTATTTTGAATTTTTTTATAGAGTTTATTAACTTTTTTTTAGGATTTTAATTTCTATATCTAGTATTTTTAATTAATTTATACCCAAGACATATGATAAGAAAAAATTGTTAATTCATTTGCCGATATTTATTCCAATGAGTAGGGGGGTTCGAATGATCACGTCACCATTTCTATAAAAAACAAGGGACATCATAGTAGGTGGTATGTACAATAAACACAAATTAAGATTCCAAATATGTAATCACCAGTTAGTTTAGCAAAGCGCTAGATTTCTTTAAGCATTTATCTATTTTTTTCTAATGTTTTTTCTAATGTGTATATAAAAAAACTGAATTAGAAGGCTTTTGTAATACTCGGTCCGGACATAAAATAATAACCTTAGTCAATCAAAACAGACAAGAGAGAAAAGGATTGCTATCGCTTCGATCCCCACCCTCTATACCATCGCTATGCCTCGTGATTTACCTCCTCCAACGGCTCAGAATTAGGCAGGGCTGGTGGGGGCGCCAGGGGTGAGCGTATCACCTTTTGACAATCAGGCACACTTTTCGGTGTGGATTCGTATCGGACCCTTGTTGGTCAAGGGGGGTGAGCCTAGTCCGGTGTGGACTCCGACTCGGGATAAACAGTAAACAGAGAAACTAAAGAAAATTAGGGCAAACTATTTCTTGGATAATTTATGAGAAGGTAAGACAGAGTATTTATACCTAAGCCCTAACGGTTCAAAAAAGGCGTCCCGGGAAAAAACCGTAAAGAAAACCCGAGAAGAGAGCAAAGCTCTAGTTTATAAAAATTACATACAATAAATATAATGCTAAAAATTATGAAATACTAATCCTTATATCGCTTTGGGCGACGACGAACTCTTGACGGTCTAGTATTTGAGATTCCATCTGTATCATTCTCTCCCCCGATGAGAATCGGCTTGTCCTCGAGCCGTAAATCAGGAAAAGAACGACGGATCACGTCAACTGGTTCCCAAGTGGCAGCAGAAGGTGCGCCATCTGCCCACTCGATCAGCCATTCAACCCGCGGTTGTCCGTCCACTAATATTTCCCGTTCAGCAGTGGGACGAATGGGAAGCGAAATCGGCCGATCGTACAGAAACTCGACAAGCAAAGAGGCTGGTTTAACCGGCGAACCATCAGCAATTAACGGCCAAAGAAGGGAGACGTGAAAGACATTGTGGATCCGTGTTGTAGGCGGAAGCTCTAATCAATATGCGATGGGTCTGATACGCTCAATAATAGTAAACGGACCATTAAAACGACGAGCTAGCTTAGCTGAAAGAGGTCGACTCACCGAATGCTGACGATATGGCTGGAGTTTCAACAGTACTCGGTCGCCAATAGTGCGAGTAACAATTCCGGCTGGGCCGCCGACAATTCCGCCTATAGTGCACCGCCTATAGGCGGTGCGCCGACAATTCGGCTGGGCCGCCGATAATTCAGCCGGAGACATGCCTAATCCCTCATGAAACACGGAATTTAAGGCGATCTCAGCCCATGGCAAGAAATCAAACCAACGACGGGGTCGGCCTTGTGTGAACGCCCTCAAATATTGTTCTAGGCTGCGGTTTTTGACTTCCGTCTGACCGTCAGTTTGCGGGTGATACGCCGTAATGTGATGAAGTTTAGTGCCACTCAGGCGATGCAATTCCGACCAAAATGCGTTGCGGTATATGGGGTCCTTGTCAGACAAAATAGTGGCTGGAATACCATGTAATTTAACGACCAAATCAACAAACAAGCTGGAAACCCGAGGGGCGTCAAATGATGGTCCGAGAGCTCCAAAATGGGCATATTTCGATAGCCTGTCAACTACAACCAATATCGTAGTATGGCCCCGGGAAGGAGGTAAGCCCGTAATAAAATCCATGGACACCTCTTTCCAAACTTCCTAAGGCACGGGTAAGGGT